>KI915052.1:918698-1270064 GCA_000473445.2 Anopheles farauti
GGGGGGGGGGGGGGGTGGGAGCGTATTAATGTGAAGGAGAATAAAAAAAAAGCTTCATGTACGTACCGCCGGCGCGCACATTTACGTTGAAAACACGTTTGACGATCGCACACGCCACAAACACATCTCTGGATTTTGGTGTGTAGAAAAGCAGTACAACAGAAGGAAAAAAAACGGCGACTCCCTCGATCATGCCAAGATAAACACACGTTCAAAACGGCCGACAAATTCAAAGCGCGAACACCACACACACACACGGGGGCCTCTCCGATCCTCCCGTCGTCAGTAAGGTTGATGTGGCGGTTGGTGCATGTTATGTTTTTTTTACCTTCTTTCGTTTTCAATGTTTACGCGTGAAAAATCAATCTCCCCGGTTTAGTGGAAAATCACCGTGCTTCTAGCGTGCGTTTCGTTTGAACAATCCAGTGTTCTTTTTGCAGTGTTTACACCGTGAATGAACCGTGATAGTGAAACTCTCTGTGGCGGGGTTGAGTGTGTTTTTCGGCCAGTGTCACGACCTTCCAAGGTATTCGGCGGATTTGCGGATAAGCCAAGCGGGACACGGTGGACAAGCAGGAGCAGCGCCTAGTGAGTGAAAGCGTCCGTCAATGTGTGCCGTTTGCCACGGGTTCAAGTACATGCCAGTAAAAGGACGTCCAGCCAACAAGCCGACAGCGCCATGATGTGGTTCCGTACGCGAAGCTTTCCAGATGACCGGTTCAGTGTGTCGACGCTGAAGAAGCGCATGCGGCGCAAGAACAAGAGCACCGATGACGGCGGTGAGCAGAAGCAGCCAGCTGACGACGAAGGGACGGAGCCCACTGGCAGCAAGGAACGGGTCGGATCGCCGTCAATGGTGATTCGGCCACCGCCCCGTGCGTACAAGAAAAGTTCGTCCAAATCGCGGATCGACGGGACGAAGAAGACGATCACTATGCCGATCACGGACACCCGAACGACTACCGGTTCCGCTACGATCAAGAGCTCCAAGTCGAACTCGAATCTTAACATCAACACGCTGATTAAGAACAAACTGAACCACAACAAACATTTGACGGGAAGGATCCTGTCGAAGGTGATCGACCACCATGACGGGGGTGGTGGTGGTGATGGTGCCAAAATTCCAGGACCCTATCCACTGTCACCTAGCAAATCCGTAAGTGATGAATGTGACATTATTTGCAAGATAGTGTGGTTGGTGAGGTAGACATATTGTAATGTTTTTTTTTACACGAATTATGTGGAGGCTTTCAAATCAACTCATGTTTGTAAAATTTCAATAGAAAAATTAGCTTCTCAACATTGCCTCTAGCCGCTGTATCATTATTACTAGGATATTTAGTAAACCTTAACAATGACGCACACAATAACCCAGCTGTTTTAAAAACAATGTATATAGAGCCTACACATTATAGTACATTTAAAAGGTTTATCTCCATAACATTTAGAACTTAATTTTAAAAGACATTTTTTTTCATGTTTTACACCCTTTCTAAATTCTGTCTATAATACATCAATAAAAGTACACTATCATATGGTGCGCAATACGGATAGTATAATGTATAAAACTCTCGAAAAGGCGAATATTTTCGAAGTCATTTTGGATTGCAATACAGAAACTTTTGTTCTGCTTCCGTATTCCCTCACCAACTGCAGGCAACCACACGATTCTATGTCTGCAACCCAGATGTTGAAATTGCCTTATTTTTGTTCATTTTTCCGGTTTCCGTTTCCAATGCCATATAATAACCATTGCAAAAAACCCACCATGGTGACACAACATGTGGCTCTAATTTGGAATTCTCACACACAAACACATCAACGCATGATGTTGTGGATCGGGCCACAGATAAGCAGCTCCCGGTCCCATCTGTTCCATCTCAGCAGCAGCAATCTAGCACCCGGCCATCACAAAAAGTACAATCTGCAAAAGTCCAAATCGCGCAAGAGTCTACAGCAGCAGCAACAGCAGCAGCAGAAGAAGCGTTCCTCGATTCCTTCCACGTCCGCTGCAACGGCGAGCTTCACGCGAACTACGGAACCGGCTTCCTCCGTGGAGAATTGTGCGCAAGCAGAAGAAGGTTACGGTGCCGGAGAACAAACCGGTGACGACGATGGTGCCGGAGAGGACGGGAATGAAGTGGGCGATTCCGGTGACACAACCGGAAATGGTAAATATAACGCGCGGTGCCGGGAGAGCGAATGATTTGAAGAAAGGCGAATTATGATAAGCGGCGTTCTGAGTAAATCCCCGTCAAGTGCGCTGTGATGGGAGTGTTTGAAAGCGTGTCGTTATGTTCGAGTTTTGAGGTTCGACGTTTGCGTTGTTCGGTTAGTCCGATTGCACAGTTAGAACGAACCTCCCTCTAACATTAATCGTTGCAAACTTCAATTCTCAACGTTGTCCAGCGGGGGGAAAACATAAATTCGATGCAAATAATAACATCGATGCAAATACACGCGTGACTAAAGATCAATCGAAAACAGGCGACCTCGAGGTCTGTTAGGTGTAGTGTGTCTAATATTTCACCGGGAAGCGTTCAATTTTCGGTAAACACATCGGCCCGGCAGACATAATGGAGCTGTCAAGGAGCTGCCAGCCCGTAACCGGTTGAAGAGCCTTCGATTTGCATAGCCAATGTCGCGTCTAAGATCAACAACTCGCTGTCGTCTTAAGCGGGGTTTCGACCGAGGCAAGGGAAAAAATGTCGCCGATGACATCATCCACGCGGCAAGTGAAACTCGTTGACCCCCTCCCAGAACCGTTGATATCGTCATCCGTTTAAACGTTTTTCAACAGACTTTTCAAGTAGACTTCAAGGTGTACAAATATTCAGTTTTTTTAAGATTCAGTGAATGTAAAGTAGATATGACACAGCGGGACAAATTCTGATACGGATTTATAATGCCACACAATGGAAACTTGTTGCTAACCGGGGGTGTATGCTTGATGAACCTTTCAGAGCGAGGAGCAAACATATCCCTTGCTCGGCAGCCATCGGATCGGCGTCAGGATATGAGTGGACATCTAGCTAACACTAGCGGCGCATCCGACCATCTCAACAGCTCCTCGACCGATTCCTACGGCTACAAGCAAACGGTGGACGACGATCAGTTCCGCGAAAAGTAAGTAGTAACGGAAACTAACAGCAGCTATAATGGACTAAAAATTCTCCCCGTTTGTCGTCCTGCAGTGTGAAATCTAAATCTGCCCCCGTATCGGTAAACCGATCCGAATCGTACAAGGAGCGATCGCAGAAGAAGACCCGCACCACGCGACGGAAAACTTCCGATCCGAGTCTGACGAAAACGGCGTAAGTACTGATGACTCTTTTTTTCCGCGCCCTCAGCAAACAGATCCGTGCGAGTGAACCGTCTTTCGATGACATTTTTTGTTTCACTCCTCTACACGAACGACTTCGCCTTCGAAGGCGTCTCCGGAATTTTCCCGCCCGGCTCCAGCTGTTGTGGAAAAATGTGTCTTAAGTGTTGATTAGCATTTATTTTTAAACCACCGTGTGCTGGGCGTGCAACTACTGGACACGATGACGCGTTCCGCCGTGGGGCGGATGTCGGTAAAGTTATGGGTTGGAAAATATTTTCTTTCGTTCGTCGGGAGGGGAGGGACGATAGGAGGGCTTGCGGGTAGTAAAGGTCTCGTTGGGACATGTTTTGACGCGTGCAGAACATAAAGCAGCA
The DNA here is from genome assembly GCA_000473445.2 of Anopheles farauti. Lineage (NCBI taxonomy): Eukaryota > Metazoa > Arthropoda > Insecta > Diptera > Culicidae > Anopheles > Anopheles farauti. The sequence goes on from KI915052.1 coordinate 922,398, forward strand.
CGATGAACGCGTGGAGCGATGAAGCGATGAGCGTGACGGAGAGACTCCCATTTTATCTTAGAGCCGCTGCTTCGCTCTTTTACAGGTGTTTGGTTACTTGTGGATTCTTTTGTTGAAAGTGCAACAAACAACACATTGTTTATGATGACGCCGACGTCACTGTGTGCCCACCCCAACCCGCCGCCGCCGCACGCACGCACACCGTTCATCGTGCAAGGAAAGGAAACGAAAGTTCATCCTGCATGATTGACTACGATCGATTAATGAACCGGGCAACACCTGGCCCGATCCTTTCCCCTCTCCCCTTGTTCCCGCGGAATGTGGAACAGTGCGGAGTGGAGTAGGGAAGACAGAATCGTAAACCAATCGGCAAAGATAAATAGCTGACGTAAGTTGAAAATAGAACGCTTCTACCACCATTGGATGATGCCGATGGCGATGGCGATGACGACGTCGACGACAACGTTGATGATGATGATGATGCTATGGTCTGTTTGCCGTTGACCTGCTTCTAGCAAATGTTCGCCAGTAATGTTCTTCCTCTTCATGCGTTCCTTCGTTACTTCGGTTTGAGCCGGGAAAGCATCGCGCTACGTAAACATCATCGCCGGCGGCAAAATGGTCGCTTTTTTCCACTCCGGTCGGTAGTAACGCGCCACATCCGAGGGGACAAGAGCGGTTTGTTTTCCCACCTACACGCGCGAGCGTACGCTTCTGCGAAACACGGCTGACGGTGCTAAAAGTTTGCCCGTTACTGTTCGTAATGGTGTAAGACGTTGGACGCTTTTTTTCCCGCACGCCGCTTCCAAAAAGGTAATCGAAGACGATGGTGAGCGTAGAAGCGCATTTATCAGCTTCGGTTGTGAACGCTTCCCTGTTCTGGTACACTCAAAACGACGGTGGTTTTTGGTGCGAGAGTACTCTTCGAAAAGACGAGATGTTCTCGCTGGTGCCGGAGGCTTTTGCCGGTGTGACGTACTGCGCCCAGATCCGATTACAAATGCTTGATGATTCACTTTTTCTCGCATTCTAGCACGGTTTTGACGCTGGTCGTTGAAGTGGATTTGCTTGAAGGTGGAGCGTTTTAGCTTGATAGTGTCAAAAGAATGCAAAACATTAACTATTAATAGACAAGGTTAGACTTCTGTGAGTATTGATTGTTTTGAGTTGTCACCATTTTAGGATCATCGAGTGTTTGTGATAATCGCTTTCGATGATTTTTGTTAAGTATATTATCCAAAATATTGAACAACAAATACCATCAAATCCAATCTTGCATGAAACATATTAAGTTTGATAGACGTAGAGAATTAAAATAAATTTAATTCGCTTTTTATCTATCTTACAGTGCAAATCCAATTCTCTCTAAAATTATTTGGCTTCTCTTTACCAGGGATGAAAAAAATGATCGGGAACAAATTATAAAAATGATGTTTTTAAATGTTATGAAATTTGTAGTTGTAGCTGTAATACTTTAAACGGAAATGCAAAAAATAGGAATAGTTTGAAATGTGATAAACGGATTTTCAGGTCACTTTACGCATTTGAGAATTATTCCTAGTATTTTGTAAGGTGTTATTTTACGAACTATTCATATTCAGCAAATTAGTCAGAACCAAAAAAAACATTGAAAAATTTATGTTATTTATTGAATTTATTGAATTGAATTGAATTTATAGAAATTTATTAAACATTTATTGAATTTCTTGAATTAGTGTTGAATGGTGTTTGAATTACCATGTAAATTGTCGTGAAAATGAGTCAACTATTAGGATAAATAATTTAATTGGAGTAAAATGGCTCATTCACGGTGGTCAAACTATCCTGTACAAATGGGTTTAACTTAACTTGTTACTCGTTGCGCTGGATTTTTTTTTCTTCAAAATTTTGCATGACCAAACGACTAAACAAAATTCATGCGAATTTGCGTATGTTTACTATAACTAATGCTTCTTATTGAATGAACCACTTGAACTAATTCCTATTGCATACTGAACTTGAACCAGAACGAATGCAATATACATTAAAAAGTGGTATAATCATTGCTCAAAGATAATTGACCCACTTCTGGTGATTACCTTTCGAACGTTTGCGAACGAATGCTCGCGCCATAAACGGCCGCTGCCTGCTACTTGCGAGCAATTAAATGTACATTCGGCCAACGACATTGCGATGACACGTCGACCAGGACCTTCGCTTCTATCGTACCAGGGATCTTCTAGCGAGATCTTCCGCATGATGCAGTGGTCGATGGCAAGTTGGATGGAATTTTCCCTGCAGGTGAATTAGCCCATCCGTATATATATATATAATACCCATCTCTCTTTACCTGTAACTCGAAAGCGCGCGCCTTACCCTCGCTCTACTGGTTCGTCCCGATCCGGTCCGGGGTCGGACACAAATGACAGTCGCGTTACGGTTATCGTTTCCAGCAAATGACAGACGCCCGTTTGTTCGGCGGGGTGGGTCGGTCAGTCGGTCGCTCGGTCTCGGTGGTGTGTGTGTGTGTGTGTGCGCTCACGTTCGGAGAGCCGTTTACCGCCCGCTCCTCCGGCGGGGAGGTTTCGGAGTAGATTGGCAGTATCGGCCGATGCGCCGCATGAGGGCAAGAAAATACGGCTTTTCCTTTCCGCGCACCGCACCGTTCGGCTCATCCACCCACCATCGGCTTCATGACTTCACTCGCTCGCTCGCCTTTCGTTGGACGCGTTGGGTGTGTGTGTTTGTGTGTCTTTTTTTGTGTTCTTCTGTTTTAGCTTGCTGGTTTTTACATGCGCTCTTCTCCAGTCCAGATGGATCGAAGCAACAACAGCAGGCAACCCGCACATCGAACACGACGACCGCACGCCTGCTCGCGCGGCAGCTCCCGGTCCCGAGAGCGGAACTAGCGCACGACGATGGGTAGTAGTAGTACGCCAGTAGCACACTGGCCGATAGTACGCCGCGGTTAGTGGTGTAGCACAGTTAGACATTGGCCGTAGGGATATATTGCTGGTGGTGTGTGCGCGAGCGCGCATTTTTTTGCTTGTTGTTGTGGTGGTGGTGGTAGTGGTCCAGCGGGGTGTTCACGTGTCCATCCGGCGGTAGTGGTTACACTTTTCTACTTACCTTACCTGCTCTCCAACACGCTCGCTGATTGCCCGCCAGTTCCCGTCCGGTGTAGCCAGGAATGCGTCGACGGTCCGTCCGCTTGGCGCGGGTCAAATCTGCTTCCTTCTCCACCGGCGGACCCAGTTCACCGTGCCTGTGAGTGCTGTGCAAACCAAATAGTAGTCGCTAATAGATAAAGTTAATGCGCGCCCTGAAGGAGGTGTAGTGTATGATTTCAATAATAATCATCAATCTTCGGATACACACCGTGCGTGGGGGGGCCACTCTCGGATGCAATCGGGAAGAAAACTCGGCTTCAAATCGGCTTGCGAGGCAAAGCGTCATCGCAGAAACGCTGTTTCGGTGTTGGAGTTTTGAGTGAATTTATTTATTTTTCACACACCCCCCCTTTCCCTGCCTGCTAGAGAAGGGGATATAGCGGAGGAGATATTGTGTGCGATCAGAAAGTGATGCGAAACGATGCCGATCCCTAAAACGAACGCGCAAGAGGGACGCAATTGTACCTAACCTTGGGAAATTCTATACCCGCACGCTAGTAACTCACATGTGGTTTTTTTTCCAGTGCGTAAGCAGTACGGGGTGTTTTTTCTTCCTCTCAAACCACTGTACAAAAAATAGAACCTACCTCACCAGACACCCACCAGGCCGCCGGCCGCATCTCCCATTCGCAACAAAACTCGTCCAGCTTAAGAAAACAACCCGAAGCAATATCTGCAGTCCGAAGTTAAAATCTACTGGCTTCGGTATTTTTCCAATTGGATTTCCATCGAGGTTTTAACCCCCTTGTAATGTAAACAGCAGCAGCAGCAGCAGCAGCGAAAAGAGGAAGTGCGTTTTGTAACTACACAACACCACACAACGCCAAAACAAAATCCAACATACCTGTTCCTTCGGTTTTCGCTTGTCACGCTTATCCAAACGCAAGCGCGCTCGAGATAGATAGAGAGAGAGAGAGAGAACGGAGGGTGTGTGTGCTTGTTTGTATGCGCCCAGGAATGTTTACGACCGTGGAAAACAACCTCAACCACATGGCAAATGGTGCTTTCTCATTCGAAATACAGCGTGCGGGTGGTTATCATTTTTTAATGTCTTTATCGCAGCACAAAAAAAAGCTGGGAAAAGAGGCAGGATAAAAAATGCACGATTCCTTTCCTTTTGTGTATGTGTGAATGTTTTGTGCGTGCGTATGTATGCGATCCTGAAGGAAACCAATTATCAAGCACGTTCCTGCGAGCTGTCAGCGATCTCTTTCCCTCGTGTGGCTGCTTTTCTTATTAAAAAAAACCTCCAAAGAATCCTTTCTACGGAAACTCAACTCGATGATAAATGAGGCGTCCCAAATAGTTGCTGCGCCTGGATGTATGCCACCCCACTGCCAAGCACGAGCCAACGAACACGGCTACACAAATGTCAACAAAGTTTGCCGTTGGCGCGATGGCGGGGATGGTGGCAAAAGAAGAGTGGGATGGGTATAGAAAGCGCCACAGGGATGGCTTTGGTTGGCGGTGATAGTGCGATCGTCCATTCGTTAGATCCCCTGCTCCGGATCGAAACCATAGGAACAATCCCGTGCGCCCGGCGGGGGAGGGGGGTTGGGGTGTGGTAGGAAGGAAAGGTGTACGTAAAACGCCGGTTTTAATGAAGTTTCCTTCCTCCACTATCAACAACGCCTTTATGGCCACCATCCTTTCGTAGGAAATGGATTTTATTGTCGTCTCCCCATTCGCGCGTCGCGGGCGGTGGCATACAGTGCCGTCCAGGATTTGGAGCTACATCGCTCGTGAGTTAGCTTCGTTGTTTTTGTGGCTTGCAACCGATCACTACATATAACTAAAATTAAAGAAAAAGCTAATATCTCAACGAAGTATACTTAAAAAATATTAAACAAGAATGTTCTCCATTAAAATGTTTGCTCTGCATCCCACTTCATGCGCGAAATCATATCTCATATCTATATCGAAATCATTTGGAAGTCCTAAATATGTCTTTAGTTACGCCACAAGCCAAGAGATGGTGCCACATACTACGAGTATCGATAATGCTTGTTTCCGGATTGGATTTTTTACTAAAACTATTTTTCGATTGTTTTTCACCATCGCGCTGTTAAATATTCTTTAATTGCAATCTGCTAAATTTAAATAAAATTATTAAAAATTTTAATTTATTTCATAAAAAATACCATTTAATTTAACTCATTAAAGAAGAAAGGGTGTGAACGTATTGCTAAAATATACCATTAACATTAGGTAAATATGACGAAAATCATTATTCCGACTGCGATGCACTCCGACCCGCACTGTACGAATTGTAAAAAGAATAGGTGTGGATCATTGATTTTTGTTCATGGAGAGCAACTTTAACAAGCACACACAGGTTCCAATGCTGGCGATGATGATGTCGACGTTGTTTGCACAGCCAGGGATATTCGTTCGAACTCGGGACTCGGGTGGGTAGGTACAGTGAGATTCAAACCCCCGTTCCCTCCGGTTCTCTCTCTCTCTATCTCTCTCCTGCTCTCTGGATTCTCGGTAGTGCCTTTTGTATGGGTATCGGTGTTGGTTGGTGTTTGGAACAGGAACGAATTTTACCCATCGTGTGGTTGTCGATTTTTTTGTTGCCTCCCTCTTCTTCCACCTCACTTTTGAAGGAAGAAGGGGAATGTACGCGGGGGTGGCCAGTGCATGTGTGCGATTTTTCAATTCCATAAATAGTACATTTTTAGCGGTGAGTAAAGGTGAAACAAAATATCCGACAAACAAATATGAAATGACCACAAATCTGGCGCGCTTGTGTGTACGTGGTGGCAAGAAACGGAAATATTGCTCACCATATGCTGATCACGACCACCACATCTGTCCCGGGTGCTCCGAGCGAACAGAAGTTTAGATAGTGGCGGAGGCGCAGTACCTTATTGCAGTTGTTCTTAACGAATACGCTTTACCTCTTTTGTTTGTGTCTCCGTCAATTCCGTCAGCAAGCGAAGCGGTTTGATGACAAACGTTGCTCGGTGCTCGAATGCAGCCCCCGGTTTGAGTTTGCATACGGGAATGGTATGATATGCACAGTGTTTGCGTTGCAAGCAGCATGTGCGAGGGACGAAAGGAAGAAAGACGGCACCTACATTCGCCGGTTGGCCTCTAATTGAGTGCGCTGTGCTGATTAGTATGAGAACAAGGGATTAGACTGCAATACCGCAGATATAATGGCATGTGTGTGTGGTGTGCTCGTTGCACCTGAAGCTAGAAAAGAACGCGTGGGTGAAACGATTACCACCGGAAAGCAAATGAACAAAACCGGACACACGCACATACAAAGGTATTTTAGAGAAATTAGAAACCTGGAAGAACAGAAAGTCAGTTGTACGGCTTGTCCACACATCGAATACCATGCACCTCCATTGGTGCTGTGCATGTGTTTGTACTTACCGCATATGGGGGTTTTCTACTGCATGTTTATATGCGGAGAACCACACGGAACATGTATAAGGGACGGATCTGTACTGCTCATCCGCTGTGGTTGTACTCGGGGTAGTGTAGGTTCAGTAAGCAGTATTCACTTACACAAGAGGAAAACCCCCATTCGTCTGTTCTTTGATTCTTTGAAGGTGATCAAATACTAATTGTATCACACTTTAAGACTTGAAGATTCGGTCTGAAGCTTATTGGTTGAACAATTTTAAATTAAAGACAAAGAATATTGTTAAACTCATCGCAGAATATGAAGCATAAACAACTCGAAGATTTCAAGTTGCCATGGACGAAGAGGATGATGCCATATGCCACACACTCGATCGATCTATCTCTATGACCTATTTACATTCCTAACTCCTTCGGCAACAGTCGCGCTATTAAAGAGGCTATCACAATTATAGGGGTCATACGGCAATGCCACCCGCACCCGCGGAACGTTTCGATCATTTGCCAAATTCAAGGTTGGAAGACAGAATCTAATGCAATTTGCATAAATAATTGGGCAGATGGTTTAACGGCGCTCGAAAGAAAACTTCATACAGATGAGAAACGTGACTTTGGTTCATTCAAATAGGCGCTTCACGGATCACGGATTTGTTAAAAATATGCTGAGTGTTATTCCTTTCCAGTATTGTTTATGGTTCACGTAAAAACCGCAATCACTACATGCGATTAATTTGTCTTGTACGCTTTCTCTTCCCAATCCAGTGATGAACAAAATGAGGCATCCTCGTTGGCCAACAACAATTATTCCAGCAGTTCCACATCTAGTCTTCCATTGGCACTGGACAGCCGCTCGACCTCGCTGGAGGCGGTCGGCGGTGGCGGCGGTGCCACGACTGCGGGCTCCTCGGCTGGTCCAGCAGGAGCCGTCAGTGGTGTAAACCCCACGCACTCGCCGGGTGGTGTGCTACCCGCGAGTGCCTCGACCGTCAGTGGCGCGAGCGTGGTGTCGCACGGTGTCAGCGGCACGGGTAGCAGCGGCCCCGGCGGTCTTACTGTTCCTACCGCCCGCGAATGGATCGACAGCGACGACGAGGGCACGGTCGAGCCGGAAGCGGACTGGAGCTCAAACATACCACCGGAAATCCTTTCCTCGATCGGTGATCTGGAGAAGAAGCGCCAGGAGGTGATCAACGGTGAGTTGGTGGCGTAGTTAACGCGCTGTGTTGTTTGTTGCTTCGCGCTACAACCGCTTTGTTACGCTTCCACAGAGATCTACCAAACGGAGCGTAATCACGTCCGCACGCTGAGGCTACTGGAGGGCATCTTTATGCGGCCGCTGCAGGAATCCGGCGCGCTGCCGCACGAGCTGCTGAACCTACTGTTTCCCCACTCGCTGATCCACCTGAAAGATCTCCATACCGCGTTCGAGCTCAAGCTCAAACAGCGGCGCAGCGAGCACGCCAACGTCGTACGTGAGATAGGCGATCTGCTGTTAACTATGGTAAGGGGTGAATGTACCGCAGTCGCACGGGCGTGTGAGTCAGTAGGAGAAGAAAAGTGTTTAGTGATGTGTGTTTTGGATTCTTTCCCAATAACATGAGAGAGTTATCACGCAAACCTAGGTTAAAAGAATCGAACCGAATCGATGTATTCCTCAAAAAAAGTCGATCGTCAACTAAAATGTTTTGCTTCAGTATCTGCCAGATTGCCGCATTAGAAAAAGTCAATAGAGGACCACGATTGGACACCTTTAACCCATCGCTAGAGTAAACACTTTTCTATTCGTACATGACCTGAACATGTTTGCGCACCGCACACCGAAAAACGAATCTTAATTCAATCTACTTTCACACCTTCCAGTTCGATGGACAAACTGGCGAGGAGCTGAAGGAGCATGCGGCACATTTCTGCGCCCGGCAACAGATCGCCCTGGAGGCGCTGAAGGAACGCCGGAAAAAGGATGAACAGTTGCAACGACTGCTGACGAAGGCGGAATCTCACAAAGCATGTCGACGCCTGCAGCTAAAGGACCTGCTGCCGACGGCACTGCAGCGACTGACCAAGTATCCGCTGCTGTTCGACAACCTGTACAACTTTACCGTGCGCAGCACGCCGCAGAACGAGGGCGAGGCACTTGCCATCCGGAAGTCGCACGAGTCGGCGAAACGGATACTTGACCACGTCAACCAGGCGGTGCGCACGGAGGAGGATATGCATAAGTGAGTGTCGGCGATACGCGTAAGGATAGGCCAGCGAGTGGTTTGAATAAAAATGTTTGTCTCTTCTTTCCTCAAGGTTATTAACAATCCAACGCAAACTCGATAAGAGTGGGCTGGACAAGGATGGTTCTAGTGAATTTAGGGTAGGTATTTAACAAAACAGGCCATTGAGTTTACGAGCTGATGGTACGATTACGGACGGTTTTACGGATAATCATTTCTGCTTTTTCCATTCCATGCAGAATATTGATCTTACCGTACGTAAGCTAATCCACGATGGGCCTTTAACTATGAAGAAGAATCCAGGTGTACAACTGCACGGACTGCTGTTCGAAGATATCATGGTGTTGCTGCAAAAGCAGGTCAGTATTTGGGATGGCTTGTTTTATTTACACAAACGATATTAACGTGGTGTGTTTTTTTTTTTCAATTTCCCCTTCACTCCTCTCTACTACCAGGACGACAAATATCTTCTCAAGTATCACTCTAGTCCCGGGCTCGGCGGAAGCGAAAGCAAGTACGCCGAGGGCCGCTTTAATCCGATCACCAAAATCAATCTCATCTTGGTGCGACAGAGCGCCGTCGATAAGAATACGTTCTTCCTGATCAACACCAACGTCTCGCAGATGCTGGAACTGACCGCACCGAGCAGCACCGAGTGCAAAACGTAAGTAATGCATTTCTGATCATACCGCTTGTTGTATTAGTTTGATATAAATACATTGGGGTATATACATTATTTTGCAAATATTTTTTTTTTAACTCTCTGTTTAATGATAACATCAATTTTTCGGCGTGAGTTATTGACTCTTGAGGGAAAAGTTTTAGTAGCTGTCTATTCTGGAAGCAAAATTACGACAAATTTATTATTATTTGGAATAATGAGGGTTGAAACGTTTATTAATCGGATCGTATTGATAACGAAGGTATTAATCGATTTCGAATTAAATGACTGATTGAAAATAAGCTAACTCTTTAGGAGAGGTAACGTTATCAATCCTACAGTGACCATGTTATGGAGAATTTGCTGAGTCGTCTAAATATGTACATATGTTATTAGATAGAGTTCAATGACTTCTCCGGTGCAGAAACCTTACAATCGCAAAATGGAAAAATAAATAAAATTTCTTAAATACGAACACATTTTCTAACATGACGATGGTCTCTAGTACGGTTTCTCGCTTCAGAATTTAAATAACAATACTCGCAAGAGTTCCAAAGAACCGCGTCCGGGACGTCAAAATTGCATTTTTTTTGGCATGCACGTCGCTAGAAATGGGATAGCAACCGTTTTCCAAATGCTGTTGGACTGTTCAAAGGTGACGAGGCGAGCGCTTCATAGGCATAAAAACCTTATGCAAGACCTTACAACACCTCGTCGGAACACTGCATTGTTTGGGCGATGCGATGAAAAGCGTAACATTATCTGTTATCTCAACGCATAGTAAACATCCATCATGCTAACTAAACCAAGCGACAAGTTCACGGACGGAGGAGTTCACCATGATTTACATTACAAATCGAAGATTTTTTCGTTGTTACTTAAGACTTACTTCAATAGTCAGATTTGAATATAAATTCTAATAGAATTGTTTCGGCTTATTTTGATTTTTCAACACTAACTCTTTCACCGACAACAAAAGAACAATTAAAGGCTGGTTGTGTGTGCTATAAAGTTTGACCTCATTACACCTACAGGAACAATTCAACCCTTAACTCAGTGCTGTATAACAATGTATACCCTTTTTAATATGCGCCCCGTACACGCGTATACCTTCCTTTTTACAATCCAATGAACACAACTCATTAGACGCAAATGGGCATGTCGCGACAACGAACGGCAACCGTTGCGAGTGGAGTTATATTTAGTTGCCAATTTTTTCCTGCCCTGAGAGAAAAACCGATACGCATGAATCATGCTTAGCCTGCTTGCTAGCAGCTGTTGTTGGGCTGGATATATTTAGGGTACGGTTCGGTTGCTTTGATGTAAGAAATAGACAAAGGCCAGAATTTCGGTTACAACAAACCAATATGTTACTCTTTGAACCATTGTTGCTCCCTACCGTTACTCATCGGTAAACGCCGTGAGTAATATTGTCGAACATCGAAGAAATGTTGAACTTTGAAACTCACCTTCAAGCTGGTGAGATAATATCAGCACAAAAAAATCAACAAATCGTTTACGTTTTTCTTAAATAAATAGATGATACTGCTACATCACTTTCTCTCCTGGTTCACCGATGCCGATGGAAACGGGTTTTCCACGCATTGCACTACTCAATGAGCTGATGCGGCGACAGAAACATCATGTGCCGTAGTTGCGTGTCTGTCGCCCTTCATTAGCGCGGCTCCGTTATTGTTTCATCTCCTGACCATTGCCCTCTTCGCTCTGCTCGTTTTGCTGCATGTGTGTCTATGTCCGATGGAAAGGGCATCAGCAGCATTGCATACTTGCTGCTTGTTTCCAGTCCGTCCGGCTCACTCCATCAGTTATTATACGATAAACGACAGCAACACATTGAGCATCATCACAGGCACCGAACATAGGTGAAACACGTGCAATTAAGCAATGTGCAGAGAAAATGATAGCACAAAGTTGTGTTTCAATGCCACCGGTTAGGTGTATCCATTACGTTTACTCCGACAATCGAACCTTGGTGTACCAAGTTTTAGCGGCCAAGTTTACCTAGACAAATTAAAACATTTTTAGGATTTTCTTTTCATAAATGGATACAAATAACGCTGTGATAGCTTTAATATCACATTTGCTCTTCAACAGTGCTCGGTTTCCGGAATGCCAGTTTTTCGTTAATTTTCCGTCCCATAGAGCATGAAATTCGCCCACCGGATCCATTCGTGTCTGGTTTGCTTTGTTTTTTTTTTTATCTTACACGTTTGTGTTGTTGCCGGATGCTGCTGTTTGGCTTTTCTTAGATGAAAGCATACACCTCCGGGAAAAGGGGCACTAGAAGAAATGATTAGCAAACAAAACCGGATGACGAAGACCCCGACGAACCATCGAAAGGAAGCACTTTTTTCTCGGTACCAAGAAACCGAGAGGACTCTTCCGAGAAGTTCGCCAAAGGTGTTCGGTAGCGAAGGAAACAAATGGAAAATTTTGTTAAGATGAACTTTTCTCGTGTTTTAAAAGGGTGGTGGTTTTTATCATTCATATATAACGAGCATTTGAACGTCAAAATGTCTCGCAAAAACCGTTCGCGTTTCATTGGACACGGAGATGTAGTTTTGTTCACGCTACCCGCCAAGAGATGGCGCCACCTTCTAACTAAAGCAGGATCAATTGGTACAAACCGCGGTCAATATATTACTAAAGTAATAGAAAATATTGTTACTAAATACCATGGAGATAATTTTTGAAAATTTGATCAATGTTTTTATTCACACCTGCCGTTGGTTTTTAGTGTTAATTTGTTCGGCAAAGCTCCCGACCGCTACGCAAAACTTCACGCAAATTTGGTAACCTAACTGCGCATATATGCCTAAAAACAGAATCTTAGCGAAAATACAAACGATCAACGATCGGAGGAAAAGAAGTTCGAACGGGGAGGGTAGGTGCGTACAAATACTAATCAAATCGATCGATAGCCATGATGAAACGGATCCGCAGAACCAACCTACTCACCAAATCTAAAGTGTGAAAAGACATTAAGCAGAGGCTTGATTGCGCCCAAGTTCCGCTGGGCACCGCACGGAAGGTCGGGAAACGCTTTGGATCAACATGCAAACTCGTCCCGTTCCACCCACCGCTCGCGGCCAGCATCTGTTCCGTAATAAAGGGGAAAGCAAAAGAGCCAGGTCAAGTACGCCACACACACATGACCCTGTCCGTTTCATCGTTGTTTGGCCAACGGGCAACGGCAACGTGCACGCGCGGCAGCATCACGCCATGAACGCGGCCAGATCCCAAGGGAGGTGTGTCCTGATTTTTCCTTGCGGAAAACTCACTTTTGTTTGCTTTGCTTGCACAGTGGAGCCAGAAGTTGGCCGCGAGTTTATGTGTGTGTGATCTTACCAACGCAAACGTGGCGTTCAGCAGAGCACGATTCGAGGAAGACGTCAAATTCGTGCTAAACCCAACGATGTGTTGGAAATGTACTTTAACGCGTGATCGAACATCCACCCACGACGGGGAGATCAGGTCTCTAGTCAAAATAATTTATACCCGAAACGAAACCGAACGCCGGCTTCGTGCGTGACTGTCTCCGCTGGCGTGTGTGTATCGACGTTACATCCACACGCGGCGAGTTCTTACTTTTAATGTGGCTTTTTCATTTCTTCCGTTCGGCGTGAGTTGTGTACGTACCATTTGCGTTGTGTAGGTCGAGGTTCTTCCAGCCAGATTTTCCAACCAACTCAGCCGGGAAACGGAAATCGAACGAAAACAAAATTATAACAACAGCGCGCTGAAAAGTTTATACTCGCTGTCTCGCTTTCACTCTCTAGCATACCAGGAAGGAAAGAGTACTTCCAGCGCTATAATGTTGGCTGTACTCGAGCCGTTTTGTACATCGCAAAAATTGTGTACTTTTTATTGAGTTTTTTTTTTTTGTTCGAGAATTTTATTTTTTCACCGAACCGGAACACACAGCAGTAACATTAAAAAACTTTCAGAAAATGAACCTCATGCTTTTAATCTCAATTTTAAACATTTTCTTCTCCGGGGAGTGAACATAAATTTTACTACTACGCAAAGTATTCGGAAGCTAATATAAAATAAGTATATAATTGTAATTATCGCATTTTACTGCGGAAAAGTTTCATAAATGGCTTAAACACCACTGCATCGGTAAATATTGCATGGAAGAGGGTAAAAAAACATGAAATATTTCGCTTTTTGACACTGTCTTAATTATAGGTTAATTATATAATAAGCTAAATAACATGTAAACACTTTTTATGCTCCTTTAATGCCATTTAAAATGAGCAAATTTAGCGATATTTATTGTGAGTTTACAGGCAATAACTTCATTGTTTAAAGTTTGCTATCAAAAGGAGTAGCAAGCGGTGTGAAGTTTTGTGCTTTTTAAAAACAAACGGATTGATCAATATGCGTTTTAGTTGTGAAATGCTTCAAAAGTGTTAGGTGTTAGTCCAAGTTGGAGTTTTTAACCGTACCGGTGTAAAAATCCAAGTTGAATTGCGGGTCCAATTGATAAGAAACGCCTGCTGTATGTACTAGTAACCAGCTTAGGGAAGCGCGACTTAACTATACGTCATAAACAGCCGCAGTACGCGAAGAACCATGGTTCAACCATTGTTGTTATTAATAACGTCATACTCCACGTTTAAAGGGTCTATTTCGGAACGTTTCTTTTTGTACAAGAAAAGAAAACAATTATGTTTTCAGCAACCGAACCCATAAATGATCCAAAATACATCCAAGCTCGACTCTATTTATTCCAATTTAAAAAAAGAAACTTCCGCCAATATTATAAGACTCATCTGTGCAACAAACGCCACCGCCACACGTCATCATCGCCATTCGATCGTGGTCGGACATCGCTCTCGGGGTGTGTGTAGGAACCGAGCGAAACGGACGGGCACGCGCAGCAGCACCACGAACGACCGTGCGAGAAAGCGAAAAGTTGCGAGCGGCAGATAAAACTGCGCAGGGTTCGGTTCGGTGTCGGGTTGGTTGGCTGTGCCCTTTGCCTAGCGCGTCACCGTCATCCATCCGCAGCGCTCAAGAGCAGTAAGTGGAGACAAACCGACACCCTATAAGACGGTTCGGCAGCCGGCGGCAGCGGTTCAGTTTTCCCCGAGAGTGTGCGAAAACCGGACGGGGCGCCGGTACCGGTGTGGCTTCCTTGTGGCTTCACCTGGGCGGGTTTTTTTAGTGGACGAGCGAGCAACACGGTGTTTACACGGCAGTATTATAGCGTGCGTGCGTGTTGTTTGTGAAATCGAGCGCCGCCGGTCAATTGGAATAGTTGGACGCTGTAGTGAGCCGCCCGGCTACCCCGGTGGAAATTTTGTGCATAAAGTAGGAAAATTCGTGCTTTTCCAATAATGCCCAAAATAGTGAACGAGTGAAGGCTTACGCTATGTGACGCCCCGAAAATAGAAGGACGCTCAATGTGGGTGTGCTCGATGCGGTGTAAGAAAATGTGTGACCAACGGTGGGATGTTTTGGAAAGCTGTCGAATCAGTGTGGAAATGCGTTTTTCCTGCCCTCCGCTTGGGTCAACGAGAGATGTCCGCAGTGCCGTGTACCGTGTTTGTTTACACACATCTTTCAAACGTTATTTAGAGATCGGTGCCAGAGACGGAAGGAGTTCGGTGCGATTAGAGCCAAGACCGCTGTTGCCGGCCACCGATTTTCCCGATCGTCATAATTTTCTTCTCTTTTTTTTTCGGTAGAGCGAAAATGTTTGCGCGCTCCATTTGGGCTAAAAACACACACACGCACACACTGGGAGCAGTTTTGTATACGTGCAGATTTAGCGTAGGCGAACGGAGCCGATTCCCGTGGGTGGGAAAGATTGTTAGTGCGTGCCGATATCGATGAGTTAAACCGTACAAAAAAGGGGTCAGTAATACCAGCACAGTTCTGGTGAATAATTAGCACGGAAAAATGGGTTGTTTTTATTTTTTTTGCTTTCCTTCAAAGCCCGAACCCGATGCGTATTTTGCATAATGGTGTTTGCGCTTGGGGATAACGAGCAAACGGCTGCTTTGAGGGGTGGCAAAGAAAGAATCAATCAAACCGTTTCGAACGAACGTCCCGCGCATTTTGGTGTGTGATACGAGATGATCGCTTGCTAAAAACGATCGCATATTGTTTGTTTTTGACCCAGCTTTTTAGTGTAATTGGAGGTAAGCTGGAGGTCGGTCCCCCTGCCTGTCTGTCTGTCTGCCCGTCCTGTTGGCGTGTGTAAAGCGAATGAAATGGCATGGCTCGACCCGTCGAGCGCCAACCTTAAGTGATTGAATGTTGAATGCACCGAAACCAAATTGCCCGCCAAGTTGATACGCGATATCAATTCGCTTTAGTTAAAGCGGCAGGGAAGGGCGGCATGCTGGAAGACAATGCTCTAGCGTTATTGACATGTCAACGCAGTCACCTGGCGACCCTGAAACCCGGAGCTCATGTGGAGCATAGGGTTGAACGTCAATGGTTGAACAATTAGAATGCCCTGTTGCTGCAGCACGATAAACATTCAATTACCCCGTTCAATAGCCGTCAGCGAGGCGGGTGGGTGAGTGAATCGTGTCCCGCACTGGGAATTGAGCACAAGTTTCGATTTGCCACACATTCCGGGACGTGCACGCGGGTACGCATTCCGGGAAAGGATATGGGGTTTTGTTATGGTTTATGGTGTTGCCAAACAAAAATGCCAACAATCTTCCCGTTTCCTCTATCATCTCCCGGGCGTGTACAATTCTAAACCGCAACTTCTTGACAGCTTAATGATGTCGTCCCCGTCCCTCCTAACAGAACCATTCGAGCATAGATCCTTCTCGTTACAAATTACGCGAGTTGACACGGGAGGAACACGATAATAAGACCACAATTACAAACGACACTGAGCGCGCGCGCTCGCGTCACTAGAGCCCATTGCACACACGCTCGCAACCACGAGCCGCATTTCATAGCCGATCGGATTTCATTTCGGATCCCACGTTATGATAGCAAAGCAACAGAAGAAAAAACAAAACAACAATCTGCCCGTGAAAGTGCCCGGGCGATTCGGAAGAATCAATACGCGGGGTGTTAGTTAATACCTCAACCGCAATTGATTAGCATCGTTTTGAGTTTCACTTTCGTTTGCGGTGGTGGTTTGCCCGCCGATTCCGTGTGGCCGAAAGCGCGCGCGCGCGCGTCCGCAAGATTTGTTTTCCCTCCACGTTGGGCGAGAAGAAATTTCGCAACAAAAGCCAAACTGCTTGGGGCCCTTTTGTCGTTGTTACTGATATTTCCAAGTCCAACCGTGGGTATGATGTTTGTCTCTGCCGTATCCAAAAGTGATCTGAACTGTCGCGAGCGAGTCCTTTGGAACTGGAGACGCTTCGCGGGGTTATCAGTTACAAAGCGTTTTTTTTTCCACGGTGCCACAAAAGTTTCCCTCGACGGGCAAAGTTTCACGTTTCACCAGAACCTTTTGTGGAGCCCACGCACTGTGGAAGCATTTGGTGGGCAGTTGCTGCTCACAGTTTTGGCTGATTGAATTACGGTGCGATCTTTTTGTGTGTGCTTGTTTTTGCTGTCCAAGGGAGTCTGCAACCAAATTTGAGCCTCGTAAAGATGTACGGACGCACGGTGACTTCGTTCGGTGCTTGCGCGTGCTTACAATGTTACGTTGTTTGTGGCGATTATAAGTGTCGTTATGCAAACCCCGTGTAGAAAGAGAGAGAGAGTACCTGAAAGAGACGATACAATTTTTTGCCCGATAACGACACACACACACACACACAATCCATACGAGGTTGGGCAACCGGAAGAACTGTTCTATATCGCGCGTGCATCGACAACGTGTCCGCAGCGTGGTGGTGGTGGTGTTGGGGACGGTACTCTTCCACCCTGGGAGATAATTGTGGAATTGACCATGAGGACTTTACGCCCGTTGCGTGTTACCTAACGCACAGGGATGGTTTTGTGTGCTTACACAATCTCGAAACTTCCCCAAGCAAAGCGAACACAGGTACACACAGTGGGCATTTGCAAATTTTAATTACCCACAGTCTAGTCGTCCATGGCATTCGGGCATGGTGGATTCTTTGCAAGCATGGAAACACGAAGCAGGCCTGTTTTTTTTCGTACGCGTAACGTTCATGCATTTTTAATTCGGTTTACCCGTGAAAACTACAGCTCAAATACGAACTCATCAAAGCGTTATCCTTGAAAATCCTTCGTCCGCGCCGAGCCGGCAGGTGGAACGTGTGTGAAACGGGCGTCCAACACAAAAGTGAGACAATCAATTATTCACATCACCACCGGGTAACTAAAAAGTGACATTATCTACGAGGCACACGACGGCTTCCGTTGAAATGAACCCCTCCACCCGATAAGGAGGGTGGTGAAGAGCGGAATCCTGCGGAAAACCATGATGAACCTAACGGTACCGGCGGTAACGGGACGGTTGCGCCGAAAAAGCATTGCCGCCGAGGTGGCCCACTGTCTGCCCGAGCTTCGCTTCGACGATGGTGGTGCCGGTTCCGGCGGTGGTTCCGCGAAGCATCACGCCAAACGCCGCGGCAGCCTTGGCGGGGAACCGATCCGGCGGCCTTCGCTCGTTTCCAGGTGGAGAGGCACACTGTGCTGTTGATAGTTTTAAAAGGAAAAGTGGTAAAGGTGTGGAGGCGATATCCTGTTCAGTGGTCGAGTGAAAGTGGACGTGGTGTTTTGGGGTTTTTTGAATACAGTTATGCAAAATTTTGTGTAAAAATTTGACTAAATATTGGCTAGTTTTTGTTCAAACGAATTCTTTTCCATGTGCAATGAACGACGGGGAAATAAATTAAAGTAAATGATTGTGATGTTCTTTTATGCAAACCATTCGGAAAATTACTTAATCTCTCGCTCACTTTCAATCCACCAATAAATGGGTTACGGCGTTACGTGTTCGAAGCGTTACGGTTCATGTCCAGGATAAGGCTAGACTAGTGTTTGTACTCATTTTTTACCTATGCTGTCATTTCTTTTACACTTAGCACCGTGAATTCATATTTTGTTTTATTTGTTTTGTTTCTTTTTTTATCTTTATAATTATATCAAATGAGTTTATTTTTAGTTTCATTTATTTTTGATGAATTTATTTCGTGTTAAAATTAAAACGAATAAAAATTCACTTCACAACATATGCTTCTCGTAAGTGCGGAAAAACATTGAAAATAAGATTAGAAACAAACCGTACCGTCCTTCCAACTGTAACGCCAGGGCTTCCCCTTAGTTTTGTAGGTAAAATGAAAATCACAGTACATGGCGTCTCTAATTTCCGTTCCGTTTCTACTCTTTATTCTTCTGCCCGCCAGATGGTTTAAGCACATTTCCGATGCCGCCGATGCCTATAAAGCACGTACCAAAGGAACGCACGAATACGGAGACGACAGCGCCGGCGGTGGTGCCGGTCATCCACCGAAGGACAGCTTCGAAACCGTCACCGAGACGCAGAAGATCGAACAAACGTCGACCCCGATCGAGCGGTTAGAGCGCAAGGACACGCAGTGCCGTGCGGTCAGCAGCAGTGCCGGCGGTCACCAGCAGCAGCATCATCCGTCGGGACCGGCCGGTGGGGGTCCGCACAGTGGCAGTTCCCATGGCAGTGCCGGACAGGGCGCGGGCCACACGCACACTGGCCGTCCGTCGGATGAATCTCGCCTTTCGCTCGGTCCGGGCGGTGTTGGCACCACCGGTGCACCTGGTTCCAGTGCCAACGAAACCGAGGACAATCTCGAGAACGAGGAGAAGCAAAAGTTCAAACGCACACAGCGACACGGTTCCCAGGAGTGTAATGGTAGTGGCGGTGGAGGCGGCGGAACCGCCGGCGGTGGTCGCACGACCGACGATGACGAGCCGGAAGATGAACACTATCCGCGCGGACAGTATCCGAGCGGTGGCGGTGGACGTGGATCGAACAACACGCGCACGATCACGCAGCAGTGTTCGCTGGTCGCACCGAGCGAAATCCATGTCAGCGTTAGCTCCACACTGACAGCGGAACCTATCCTTACGCCGGCGGGTAAGTAAACGAGAAGATAAGCGAACCGGACGCAGAGGGAGAGCCTTTATTTTCCTACCGCGCGGGTGGCGGGGGTGGATGCTTCCAAAAACACATGCTCGCCTTCTTAACGAGCATTCCAATCTGCTGGGAATGGGGACGCTGGTGAGAGATCGACTGGAACTCCTCCTGCCGAATAAGCACAAATTTATAAACACTGTCGATCAACGTAACGATGCGCTCACACGAAACGGGTCCATATTTTCGGGTTTGATATTGTATTTATTTTGTTTCGGCTTTTATTACTGCCGTGCCCAGTAAACAATCTGTTTGCCAAAAGTTTTGTGGCGCACTGGAAGAGGCAGCAGTGTGCAGCGCCAGGGGGCGACAACTGCAACCACAACTGCTAGTGCTCATCGCTAGCGTTTTTTAAGTTTTGCTGTTTGTTTTCATTTTACCACAGTGCAGAGCGGCAGTTTATTTAGTTTATTTTACGGAATACTCGGGAGTTCCTGCGGCTACAATCTTGCGTTACTGTACCATCTTATGCAAACGATCCTAACACGTTAAAATCAAATGCTTTTGTTAGCTTTCTGTGCTTTTTTATATGACATTCTATTACTCATCTCTTTATGGGGTTATCGCGAGCACTAGGGCTTAAATTTAAAACGATTAATCGTAGCTTACGCGTTACATTATCGAAGCATTATTGTTTTTGAGTGTGTTTGTTGGGTAGTTTTACTGTGTTTAGACATATTTGTATCAGATCCTTTTCTTGTTTTATGTTAACCTTAAATTCCGCGATTTTCAAAACGACGTCTAACCCAAAAAATACCAAAAAAAGTTGCAACTATTTAAGCAAAATGCAACATTTCACAGAGCTCCTAAACTCAAGGCTGTGAAACTTTCCATTTGCCAATCGCACCGATTAAATCGCAGTAACTGTAGAAACGAAAATCATCTCGCAAACGTGTAACGCTTCGAAAATGTAACGCCAATCTTAACAACGATTTTGCGACCGTAACGACAGCATGTGCTTAGTAGATAAGGCAGGTTTATTTGTTTTTTTTTTATAATCAGTTTTGTGGATCGGTGTACTCTCCGACGATTTCTTATGAAAGATAGTCTAATTATTTGTTTGTATCCTTAGTTATCATTTATTTTTTAAGTTGCTTTTTTAGTTTCTGCTTTGTAAACGCTTTTTGTTTTTTTTATGTTCATTTATATTTTAACCGACCAAAAAAAAAAAAAAAAAGTTGGTCTGCATTTTTATTATGAATAAACTGTATGCAAGCTTTCTTCAAACCGCTTTTGTACGCTTCTTCTTCTTGCATGATTAGATTTTTAATATCGTCTGTCTGTTTTGGGCATTTTTATGTTCCGTTTTTTTTTCGCACGAACCACACAGAACAACTGCGGCGCTACGACCAGCTGATCCAGAAAACGCTGGCCAGCAAGCAGCGCGTCGTGTGCGACATGTTCAAAGTGCCGGACGAACATTTCCAGGCGATCGCCGACATCGCCGCCCAGCCCGAAGCACCAAAGGAACCGACCGACATCGTGTTGGCCGCGTTCGCCTACGGTCAGACGCTGATGGAGATCCTGAGCGAGTACACGCGAGTGACGGAGAGCCAGCAGATCAGTGCCGTTTCCACCTCGATCTGTGATGAGTGCAGCGTCGCGCGCGGTAGCACCAAGAACCACATTCCGTCGATTACTTCCACCACCACCACCAGCGCCATTGCCGCCAAAGATGCAATCGAGTCGACCGTGCCGACGATAGGTGGTGGTGGTGGTGGTGGAGGTGGTGGCGGCGTTGGTGGTCCCACCCCGTCAGTGCCTTCGGCAACCGGTGCATCGGTCGTAATGCCACCGGTTGTTAGCACATCCGCATCCACAACGGCACCGCAACCGATAGGCCTGGTCAATCTGGACCAGAGCGTCAACATTACCGAGGATGAGGATGGCTACTGTGAGATCGATGAAGTCCGGTAAGTCACACGACCACATGCTTACCCCGTGTATGGTGGATGAAAAACTTGCTGACTTGAGTTTCCCCCTTTCGTTACTATTCCAGAGCCGCCGCTGTCCTGATGGCCGAGAATGAGAAAGCGCGAAAGCTTACGGAAGCCGCCGCAGCCGCTGGTATTAATGCTGTAGATACACTAGACGATGGTGGCGACGCTGGTCGTGCACCGAAATCGCCCGAATCGCACATAGAGATCAACGACAATTACGACTCGACACAGGTAAGTGGGGACCTGAGTCCGTTTGTTGGGAAAGACTAGCGTAATGACACTTACGTTTACGTTCGTTTTTTGTTTTCTTTCCGTCTGCAGAGTCCATCCATGACGCAAAAATACTCGGGAACGTTGGGCGTGGAGCTGTGCGGTAGCAACCGCCTGCTCCATGCGTCAACCCTCGCTCCTACCGTACCGTGCCATCTGATAGCGAACTACGTTACTGGACTGAACGCCCAGATTTCGCAGCTCTTGGTGAGTGGTTTGGTTTCACGGTCGCGCGATTCCTAACTAACTAATCGGTACGCTCTGTTTACCACATTCTTTCTCCTTTCCATCAAACAGCATAAGATTAATGAAAAGGATATGGAGCGAGAACATCTGCGACGGGAGAATCAACATCTGCGAGAGCTGCTGGATGCAATGCATCAAAAACGTGTTTTAGAATCACAGGTAAATGCGAACCTTCCTCTCTCTTTCTTTTTTCATAAAAAAAAACCGATCGCAAATGTGCGTAGTACAGACGAAATCTAGTAATAGAAGTGGTCACATTCGTTGGTGTTTTTTTTTATCTCCAACTTTCTCTTTATCTCAAATTCTTTATTATAACATGCACAAACGCCGATTCGAAGCGCAAAACGTAACATCATACTGGTGTTTATCATCATTTCACTTGTCACACGATAGTAAAATGGTACTATGATAATATTTAAACAAACTAAAGATAGTGAAACGCCACGGCTGCCAAACGTCGCGAATCACAAGCAGATAAGGTTGTGCGATAAAAAAGTAGAAAAAAATGAAGACGTGCTTCGCTCGGGAAGACTCTTTGAGCTGTTGCACATTACGAGATACTTCTTGTACTTACAAGAAAATTCATGAATTCGGCCGTATAACGAAGAGGTGTTGTACCCACGAAAACGCCAGGATAATACACGACCAGAAAGAAGGTAATTTAACGGCCTGTGCGAAGAGTTAGAATTGTTAACGTGTTTAAGCTCAATCGGACGCGACACACTCCGTCACCGAGCCATCAATCAATTTGAGGTTATTATCAAGTGAAAGTGAAATTGATCTTGTAGTCTAAACGTCCAACAGTTTGCGCTTATTAAACTCGATCAGCATCGGCCGCACGATGCGCTGATAGTTTACGCCGTTGTACTGTATCTGGCGCGCCTTCTCGGCTTCCTCGCCACCGACGAGATTTTCGAAATCGGCTACCACCTCGTCGGTCTGGTCCATCAGCACAATCGGCAGTATGGAGATGACGGACACGAGCGCAAAAAACTCCATCCGTCTTATCTCGCGCCGTACGTCGGCGAGCGTCGGAATTGGGCGGGCATCGTACGCGAGCCGCTCGAGCGTGGCCTTAAACGACGCGTGGTACAGGCCGATCAGTTCGTCCAGCCGCGAGCGGGTGTCGTAGTTTGGGCAGTTGGCGAGCGCATAGTTTAGATCCACGCCCGGGCTAGTGTAGAAGCTGATCTGCAGATCGACAAACGCAACGTCCTGCGGGACGATCCGGCCCTCAGCGTCCGGCCCGTTGCCGTACCGGAACATCATATTGTTCGACCACAGATCGCCGTGGTTCAGCACTCGGTAGCCGCCGTCCGCTTCGCTGTCCTGATGGAGACACTCACGCAACCGGTCCACGTACACGGGGGCCAGCTGTTCCATCTTCGCCACGATCGACTGATCGAACCCGTCCCACTGATTCCGCGCGACTTCGATCAGCGTCTCGAGACCCTTCTCCAGAATCGTCCGCACGTGCTCGGACACCTCGCTGTAGGCCGGATTGAACATGTTGAAGTTGAACCGGCGGCGTAACAGCTCCGGTTCCTGCTCGGCGAACCGCATCGAGGCCGCATGAAACTGGCCGATCTTTCGCATCACCAGCGCGCAGTGGTCGAAGTCCAGCCCGGCCTGCCGGTTCGCCGTCGCGTAGCCCAGCGTCTTCAGGTCCTCGAACACTAGCAACCGTTCGGGCAGATCGGACGCATAGAAACAGCGCGCGGCAAAGAACGCATCGTTCGTCATGCGCGCCAGCTTCGGCACAATCTCCTGGAACATGCACACCTCCTTCTCGTACGCTTGGATCTCCTCGATCATGTGACCACGCTGGCCCGTGTCCGGCAGGCTTTTGACCACGAGCGAGAGCGTGCGCGTCGAAGCTGGCCCATCTTCGCCCTCGTCGACGTACCGTACCGCGATACGAAACACATCACTCATGTAGTTATCACCGTTGGCCGTGGCACGCGTTATGCTGCGCTCCACAATGCGTGGCCTTTTCACGCCCAACCCCTGCACGAG
Source organism: Anopheles farauti (assembly GCA_000473445.2). Taxonomy (NCBI): domain Eukaryota; kingdom Metazoa; phylum Arthropoda; class Insecta; order Diptera; family Culicidae; genus Anopheles; species Anopheles farauti. The sequence goes on from KI915052.1 coordinate 946,373, forward strand.
CGACCTTTCGATCAACCGATCGTTGATGTACTCCGGCACGACAGTATCGATCGTCGCACCGTTCGCAGTGACACTAGCAGCAGCACCGGCATCCTCGGAGGCACCCATCTTTCTGACCACGGTCTTTTTCTCGGAACAGCAGCAGCAGCAGCAGCAGTTTGATGGCACGCGCCACTTATCAGTGATACTTACGCGTGCGAACTGACCAGCTGAAGGTGCCGGCGGTATAGATTTATAGGCGGCTGTACGCCGGTACGACCATACACACACGCGTTCCCAGTACAACAACAAGCCAAAATCAGATCGCGCAAGTCATGGTTAGCATCTGGCACTTATACGCTGCCAGGGCACACGAGGCACGTGCTTGTGTTCATCTTCTCGGTAGATTAGATTCGTCGCCGCTGCTGGTTAACTGATTTCAATTGCTGCAAGAACTGCTGCTGGATCGTACGGCCGTGAGCCAATGCTGCCTTTGCATTTCGAGACAGCATGTTTGTATGCACTCAAACGGGTGAAGGCGCAATCGAAACGAGGAAATGATTACTTTGTGATACAAGCGTTGTCTCTTGGGCGTTATTTGTTCGGTGTAAGAAACGTCATCTGCTACAAAAAAAACCGGCGTTTGTTTTTCCGGGACACTATTAACTTGTTGATTGGTTTTGGAGTATGTTACGCTTTTAAGCATTTTTCACCCTGCTCAGTAACTCAGTAACTTAGCGATTAGCTACATCAGCGTACTTTTTGTTTTTAAGATTCGTGCAATTTGGAACAAAATATTTCTTGGCATTTTGACGTGAATTACGATATCCTCCAAACAAATTGTTTTAGACCGGGGTATTTCGATTCCAAATTGGTGGTAAAATTTAATTCCGACGACTGCCCGGTAGCGGTAGGAATGGTATCATAAATTCGTTCTGAATCGTCTTCCCCAAGCGAGGAATGACTAACCAGCAAAATCAGTCGAGTGCGAGTGTATGCGTTTCAGTCATAGTAGCCATGGACGAAATCGACATGTTCAGATATTTATTCGATTTTTCAGGCTTTGAACAAGACACATTTAGAACAAAAGATATTTTTCTTCCATATTTCTATTTGCCATCGGTTTCTTTTATTTGCTCTATCACTCTACTGTGTTCAATGCTAATCCGCTTTCCCCTTTGCTTGCAGGAAACCAATCAAGAACACCAGCAGCCGCTTGCACATGACGATGAACAACACCACCAACCGTCAGCGGCGTCGTCCACGGTGGGCTCGGAAGTGGTGGCAAACTCGCAGCAACAGCAGCAAACACCTCCACCAGCAACGCCGCCGGAGGATACGGCCAATGGGACGATTGCCGGGAGCGGCGCACCAACAGTGCCTAAGACGGACTGAAGCAATACATCGGCCGCGCACCAGCAGCCGAATTTAACCATTATTTGAACGCGACGCGTGCCTAGTAGTGCTGAAAGCAAACGACGAGCGTGCACCGAACCGATCTTGCGGGCCAATACTCAAGATATGATTCACACAAAACGGGCGTGTTGACCCCGGCGAGGTGATCAACACCGAGCGTAGAAGCAAAAGCGGGATTCACGTTCACGTGCAAGGGTGTTAGGTTGTCCACCGGTGGTGGGTGGATGGACGAACGGAAAAAGGGATTAGAATGATAAACAAAAACCACATACGGACACATACACACACACACATTTAGACAAATCATCCGTCACCCCGTGCCCCGTAAAAAAACGGGTGACGATTTGCAAGCCAATGCAACAAAAAACAAAAAAAAAACACACACCACACACCCGAAAGTACTCCGTCACACCAAATTGAGCAACTTGCTTTACCGAGCATACATGCGCGTGACACACAGGGCCACCCGTCGCAAGTGACCATTAGTGAATAGTGTACTACTAGTAGTAGTCGGTAACGGGGGTGACGCTTTATTCCTCTTGTGTATAGTTTCGTTTCACGGCTCACCGTATTTGTTCGCCTATCGCTCATTTAAGAGACGAGGTGAAACATGTGTACATTAAGTAGCAATTTTTCTCGTGAGCTAAAAGGGTTCCTTACTATCTGCTCCCCCCTACTTCCTCCCTTTCAATGTAATGCGCCATTGTGTAGCGAAACGTGTCGAGATGTGAGTGTGCAGCATACCCGTGCGGTTGCATTTTTATTTTCGTAGCTCTTTTATTTCTTACCTTCCTTCTTCCATTGTGTGTCTCCTCTTATCCTGTTTATCGTCCCATTTAACATTTCCATTTGTGAATTTCCATCTCGCCTATTTGCGCGCAAGTAGCAGCAGCAGCAGCAGCATCAGGGACCGTTTTCGTTCCTTCCCACCATCCATCTTTTCACGCGCTTGGATTCTAGTATGGGAACGGGCATATGTTCGGCAAAACAAAAAGTATACGCGAACGCGCTCGCGCACTGTTGTAATTGAGTTATTATTATTATATACACGCTCGCGCTGTTTTTTTTTTGTTTTTTTTTAAGAAGCATCCTTGCTTTTCATTCACACACACACACATACCGATGGGGCGTAGCAGTGAAGATTAAAGGCGAAGAAAAAAGCAAACGAAAAAGCATTATTTTATTTTTTATCATTATTTAGTAATATTATATTATTATTCTATTATATTATATTAATATTATAAAGAAAAAACAAAAAAAAACCCTATCGCCTATTATTACCGCTCTATTGTAATTTTGTACACACGCGTCTCCGCCTCCCTTTCGGCAAACTAATCGTTGCCCCTCCCCCTCCTTCTTCATTCTGTGGATTTGAACGGGCGGGGTGGGATGGTGTGAGGACACCGCCACTTTTCTCCCAAGCAAATGGGGCATACTGAATAAACGGCTGAAGAACAAAAAAATGAAAAGAAAACAGAAACCTTACTCTCATCGTCGCGTACCTTTGAAATTATTTCGCAAAGTAAGCAAAGCAAGCAACCTAGTGAGAGTGAAGTAGAGATAGTGGAAGAGAGGGAAGATGGAGTAAAAGAACTGAAACCGATAACGATAACGGAGAGGCGCTTAAATAAATAATTGAGAAAAAGGCTCCCGGAGAAAAAGGAATACTTTATACTCCGTAATCCGCACGTCTCGTTTACACGTACTGGGCACGTATGTGCGGGTTACTTTATCGACTAGAATGCCGGGTAAAGAAAAACATCCCGGTACAGTGTATACAGTGTGTATTATCATCAGAATCAAAAACCACGCTAATCACGAAACAATCATAAAGCCACTTTCGGTGGTTACACCAATCACGAAGTTCCAAGCTATTCATAAAACATTAACGTAGCATGCCGCTACTATTCATACTGCTTTTACATTAGCGACATAAGCAATCAAATGCATGGATCCCAGGGGCAGGTTGAATGCATCCAATCGGTTTCGGTGCGATGTGTGATACACGGTGGTGTATGCTAGAAGGAAGGGAATATATCCACATGATGGCTCACCGTTTCGAGTTCAGTTCTGTTCCGTTGGTGTTTCGATTCTAAGTTACAATGCACACTTTGTTCCATCCATTCCTTTGGTTTGTTTTTACGTTCCATTTCTGTGTTTTCCACATACGATTTTGTTTGTATAAATCAAACGCATGTTTTTTTTACTGTACTTTTATACACATATACAGTGTTGGATCGAAACAATAAGACCACAAACGGTTATCGTTTTAGTATCCAGACCAGTAATGTAAAACACTTTTTGCAGCGTTTGCACGTTAAAAGGGAAATTTTAAGCAGGCATTCCTAAGGATCTTTGTATAAAAGTTATTTCATGCAAAACCAATCTAATACCAACGGTCTCCTGTTGTCAAAGTCAATGCCTACTACATTTTCACTTATAAATCTCCACTGTGATTTAAGTAAACCATGTCAAAAAGGCTTGGCAGGTAGCACCGCTATTCCAGGACTATGTACCGAATTATATAATCATACAGAATTGGCGAAAATGATGACCTGATATTCTTACAAATTTGATTCTGTATGACAAGCACAGTGATTTATCACAAACTTCGAACCTTAGCAAGTGGTCTGCCCGGTCTTATAGCTTTCATCTAACACCGTATAGATTATTCATTACGATATGTTTTCCACAATTTCGAATAAAACAAATGAGAAAACAGCACCGACACACCGACACTACCGTCAGCACCGTAGACGAACCGTAACACGATAAATTGTTAGTGAGAGAATGCCTTATTTTTGGTGGACGCCACACACCTCACGCCTATTCGCGAGCGAAAGAATTGACTATTAATCCAGGGAGGTATAAAAGAACGTGGAAGCAATCCGGAGCGTCGTCGCCTGCTTTGGTGCTCCGCGTGCGTTCTTTTCCATTCGGATATATAAGCATTTTTGGTGTAAGAATTGCGCGTACTAGGATTTCGCGGAGTATGGAATTGAAATTATGGAGTAACGTTTGAAAACGGCACCAGTAGGGATTAAGAGAAGCACATACCATACTTAATTCGTTCGTTGCACAGTGTTCTGTTTGCTTCTTCCGCGCGCAAAAGGCGCTTTCTCCGATGCCTCATCATGTACATAGTAAGCCATGCGCTTTCTCTTTAAATACTCTCCTCCAAAACGCAGTATGTATCGTAGATATAGAGAAGACACAGACAGGCCAGGCTGCGCATTCCGTTTCGGTGCAATATTCGTACCCAAAAGTTCGAGCAAACTAAAAAGTAACCAGGAAGAAATAAAAAGTATTATGCAATCAGTTGATTTAGTAGGAAAGTTTGGAGAGAATGGTTTGAGCGGCACTATCTATGTAAATGAGAAAAACCTACTCATTAAACTTCCGCACGACCTCAATTGTGCATTGGCCAAGAGGCTAGGACAAATCTAGAGCACCCGAACGCGTGCACATAGTTTTGGAACAATAGAGCCCCCCTCACGCGTTGCATTTGCATTTGGAACCCCATTTGCTTATCGGTAACTACTGCCGCCGCGTGTCTGTGCGCGCTAGGAATGCAGCGTGACCTAGAAAATTCTTCCCACGAAAAAGCAAAGCATGCCGTGCCGTGGCGGAAGTATGTTACACTTGATTTTTGTATCCGGTACGCACGAGGGCGGGGTTCTGGGTGGGTGATGTTTGCAGGACAACATTACCGCGCGATTCGAATGAAATTGTAATAAATCCAACTAACATCATACTCCAGTGAAAGAAGGGGTTGCCGTTTCAAACCAGTTTCTTTAACCATCCGAAATTTCGTTTCGCCGCTCGCCGTTATGATCTGCCGCAAAACCCTCACAAGAGATCATACTATTTAGGAGGTGCTTTTGATCGTTCTACCGCAAGCTTTCATGTCAAAGGTGTCGAACCCGTGTTGTTGCGAGCGTTCGATGTTATAATTAAGTAAGAGATTTTTTATTTATTTCATCCCAACTAAACTACTTCGAATTAATTTGCCGTCATTTTAGACGGTTGCTTTCTATTTCTAACAGAGAGTTTGACAACCAGGAACGGGAAATAAATAAAAAAATTGGAAAAGCATACTCCCTGCCATAGGTTGGGTTAAGTTCATACGTAAGTTTTCGTGACCCGGCAATAGATGGCGCCAATCTATTTAGTTTATATTAATCTATCACCAGAAGTAAGGCTATTTGTTCTTATTTTTTACGAATCATAGACAAACAAATGTGGATAAACTGTAGATTATAAATTCAATAGATTTTAATTGTTCGTTAAACATCTTAAATATTAGTACAAATATTGAATCATCTAATAATTGTGGATAACGAGCTAGTAAGATTAATTTTATAACTCAGTTAGCTAAAAAAATTATAGTAAAATATTGATAAAAACGAATTCTAAAACGCCATCTTTGTTCGTAAGCATTTCCCCATGCATCATCCAACTAGTTTGCTGTCTACGCAAAATTAGACATATAAATGCTCACCTATAAACGAAGTCGCTCTTTGTTTAATGCTTCCGGTTCTTTATGCTTCTTAATTTTTATTCAAACACTTGTACATATGGTTCAGCTTGGAGATGTCCCGTTCACTCATACCGACCCGCTGCCCGATGTTGGCGTTCGGGTCCTTCGGCACGATCGTTTTCTCGCCATTCTTGCTGAACGCGGTCGCACTGTAGTGCATCACGCTACCGTAGTCGTACTGCACGTTAAAGTCCGTCACCGTGTCACTGTTGTAGATGTTGAAGTTGTGCTCCTTACCGTCCTCGATGTTGTCCCAGACGATCTCGACGAACTCGTCCCGATCGCTCGCACTCTGCTGATGGTAGAAACCGAGCGCGTGAATAAACTCGTGCACGATCGTGGCCAATCGGAAGCACCCGGTATCGAGCGCGTTCGGCTGCAGGTTGAGCGTTTGATCATCGCCACGATGCCCGACGGACGAGTAGCAACCGGAACCGGTACCAATCACGCGCACGAAATCCGCTTCATTGGTGCGCATCACGAACCGGATGCAGGTGGCAGTTTCGATCAGTCGCAGACCCCGCTTGATGTGTTCGATCTGATCCACGGCTGGTGGAAGAAGATGTTAGATGCGTTTGGGGGATTATTATGGATATGATCCACAAGAAGCACCTGTAAAAGGTTCATAGCTCACTGAAATCTTCCTCGACAATCATAACCGGTACGGTGTTCCCAGGCCACCGGTAAGTCGCCGCAATCAGCCCATTACGTTTGTTGCTCAGCAACGACCGTTCCTGTTCCTCGCTCAGCACGATATCTCCCTCGAACTGTCCGCTCAGCTCCTCCGCAAGCTCATCCGGGCGCAAGTTTCGCAACCGAGCAACTAGGCAACAAAAAAAAGAATATCACAATTTACACCAAAAACACTACCTTGTACGTGTCCCGCGACTCACTATTCGCTGGCGTGTTCTTCAGCACTCCGGCCTGAACAAACGCGACGGCTAGCAGCGCCAACGCAACGTTTCGCAGTACGGCCATCTTTTTCGTCACTTCACCACCGAGTGAACCGTTTGCAAATGAGCTTCCCAGCAGTCGGTCGTATATCGTTTATAGGCGATACTCGTCGGAGCTACCCGCCAGTGCTACCGTTGCGCCTTGCGCGGCTGATAAGCGCCACACAAACCACCGATGTGCCTTTTCTGCTGAGTGAGACTATTAATTCGAGGTGTAAAGATGATAGGAAGAGCGCATCGATAGCAGGAGATAGGCCGGGTACTATTAGCTACGCATCTACAGCGTTTCCCGACAGACGACATCAGACTCACGGCGGCATACCACGGAGCGGATGCATTGTTGCTGACTTGCAGTATACGTAATCGGGAAGGTGAGAAGATATCGGTTAGTTCGAAGCAATGACAAGATTGGCACGCTGACGCGGGGGCGCATCGATGTGAAGTGGGTAGTTGAAGAGTGTTTTTATTGCTAGCTAGTAAACGAACTGGTGAGATTAGCTTTGGCACAATACACAACCACTCTTGATTATCGGCCATCAATGACTTTTTGATTCCATCAATACAAACAGCGCTTAATACATCGGGAACATCTAATCGCAGAGATTACCCTTTAATCTCGTGGAGTATATAAAATACTAGAACACATAAGACTTAATAAATATGTAAATATAAATATAAACTTAAGATTAAAATTGCTGGAAAATTTTATTTTGATTCCAATAAATAATAACAATGTTTAAAGTTGATTTTTTCTATAAAAATACATTAAATTTCACCACGATGAGTAAGCCAAAATCTCTAATTGAGCATATACAAAATTCCACTCGGGTATGAATTACTCCTCAGCATGCAAACATCGGTAGCAAAAACTTAAAGAGCCCCCCAATGGCGCTGCATATGTGGCGCCATCTCTTGACGGGTAACGTAACTATTCCGCATTTACTCTCTCGTAAAGCGTACTTGACGTTTAACGTTTTTTTTTATTTTCTACAACGACCAAAAAAGTGTACCGTTGAATGTAAAAAATTCTTTTTTTTTTCTAGCAATTTTTGAGCCAGCAAAACCCGTCTTTTGTATGATAACAATAAAGTTTAATTAAAATCTTAAAATTCAGTTCACCTGCTCGCTGAAGTGGGCACCGATCACCCAACAGAAGCGATCTGTTGAAGAAACCCTCTCAATACAATTTGGCTTACCTTACCACTTCAACAGAAAACCAAAAGTCACACGATTGACGCTCCAGACAAGAGATCCCAGGCAAAAGAAATCACACAATGATTGGAAAAATCGGTCAGCTTGCACGTCATGACACAATTTGCCTCCCGCGCAGTGAGTATAAGCGGATCCTTCAACTCATCGGCCGGCCTTCTTTGCGGTCTAGCGGAGGGGTCAAGCGAATGGTGTGCAAAACAATCCGTTTTCTACACCGAAACTAATCTTATCGTACTGCCTTCTGGTCGGGTCGAGATGGAATCGCCCACTAGCCACCGTAATTGCCCATTGTATTGCGAGCGACCAGAACGTCACTGAAACATGGGCTCAGTGATCAGATAAACGAGAGTTGAGAAACTCATCAAGGGGTGATATAAATCAGGCCGTATCAGAGCCCGCAAAAGATTTGTGAGCAGTGATACCGCGCGGATCGGTACTACCGATTCAGAAGCGTTCCATCAAACCGTCTGTACGTTGGTGCATCCTACGAGACTGCTCGTCAAGATGGTAACAATCTCCCAGGAACGGTTAAATTTCTGCACGGTTGTTCTAAAACGCACTCCTATCTATCCTGCTTTTAGAGAATCCTTTTGGCAGTTACCTGCGCCTTACTGTTCGTCGCCGTTAGCGTCAACAGCTTGCCAACCGCAGGGAAGGCGATTCCAAATAGCCCGAAAAATGGTAAGCATTAGCAGTGGAACTCTAAAATACATCGATTAAGTCAACGAGCTTCTGCTCCATCATATGCATGCAATCTCCAGTGGAACGGTTGGCCCATCTCGGACCGGAAGATCTGGCCGAGGAGCTGAGCGGACAATTCGAGGGTGACATGGTGCTGGACGCGGAACAGTTGGATGTGGTACAGAACAGACGGAACGGTCTGATCGCCCAGGCCCGGCGCTGGCCCAATCGAATCGTCTATTACTACATCGAAGAGGCTGACTTCAGTAAGTGTTACTGAAACCAAAGCGATGCCCTACATTCGCTCACTCACTCGCTCCAACCCGAATCCGATCCTTCACAGCTCCGGAGCAAGTGGAGCACATCGAACTAGGCGTCCGGTTGCTTCAAACCCAGTCGTGCCTTAGCTTCCAGCGTGTTTCCGCCGACGCTGAAGCCTACATACGCGTGATCGGCTCCGGTTCGGGATGCTTCTCGTCCGTCGGTTACACCGGTGGACGGCAGAACCTTAACCTGCAGCCGAACACCGTCGGAGTGGGCTGCTTCCGCATCGGAACGGTCGTGCACGAGTTCCTGCACGCGCTCGGTTTCTACCATCAGCAGAGTGCGAGCGATCGGGACGAGTTCGTCGACATCATCTGGGAAAACATCGAGAAAGGTACGGAGAACAACTTCAACATCTACACCGATAGCGTGGTGACGGACTTTGGCGTGCGGTACGATTACGGTAGCGTGATGCACTACGGTGCCACGGCTTTCTCCATCAACGGTCAGCGAACGATCGTGCCGAAGGATCCGAATGCCACCATCGGTCAGCGCCTCAGCATGAGCGAACGGGACATCTCCAAGCTCAACTGGATGTACGGATGTCTTAACAAGGCGTAAGAGGCGAAGCTATGCAATATTCAAGCGAAACAGCAACCTGTGGTATTGGGAGATACTGTAGATAAACTAACATTGTACCTATGCATTAATAAAATTGAGGTTTTCATATCGAACTTTTATCCGATTACACAACATTAGACATTGTGCCTTACTTTCCAATCATTTTAATTATTTTTTATTTTTCCTCTGGTATTGCTGTTGCTATATTGTTGAATATCAAGATTTAGTTAATACAGAATCAGACATTGCGGTGTATATGGAGGCGCCTAGTAGTTGCAAAATTTATAATAAATTCTTCAGTTTTTTAAAGAAAATACAGCAACCCATTTCGATAAACGAAACGCCTGAAAGTTTGTTTCTACTCAAGGAACGTTGTACCCTGTGCAAATCGGACGTAGAGAGAACTTGCACGCAATCTACAGTGCAGGAAATACAAATTATGACAATGCAAAACACATCATGCAACATGATTTTTAATTAGAAGAATGACAATCAAAATAAATAAATCTCTTTTTTTTGTACTCAAAAAGAACCTCGAGAACGTAATAAGTTGTGTGGTATTGGAGTCTGTTCGCATTCTCTGCCTTCTCTGTACTGCCACCAGCGCCATCTACCGACCGTGGTCGCCAATAGTTATTGAATAGCACCACCTGGTGGTTGTACTTTCGTGAAACTGCCTGATCGAAGTGTAAAACTGAACGACATGTCCTCAGATTTTATCTATCTTTTTCTCTCTTTCTCTCTTCCTTTAATGTAACTGCCTTGTCTCCAATGGGGGTAGAACCTACATTCGACGGAATGTTCGATAATCTCACCTTCAAATGGTACAGACTGAGTTGCTTTTAATACCAACGAAAACATTCTCAATCACACATTTTCGAATAAGTTCTGATGACGAATCCAAATGCAACCGTTCGTGGATGAACTTTTCTTCCTATTGTACGGAGCGCGATATCAGCCACGCGACTTTACCCATGCTCACGCGAGTTCCGGCTGCTTGTTCAGAAGAAAAATAAAACCAAAACACCACCAACCGCCGCGGTATCATCCCAGAGGTGCGATTGCAAAGCTAGCAACCAAAACCCACCCCGCATGTGCGTCAAATAGCCCAAAACATTAATTCAAATACCTGCAATAATCGAGCCGTTTGCTCTTTGAAGGCGACGCTGATGATAATGGATTATCTGTATCACCACATACCGACAAGATTAAGCACCGCCAGGAGTGATGTCCGATATAAAAACCGAAAATCTCTAAATCGCCGAAGGTCAGTTATGCAGGTGCTGCTGTGCTGCTAGCGGACGGTGAACGGTTCGTGCTGGATAGGTTGATACTACGGTGACAATGATGTTCCACCACCGCTTAGCGCATCTGCTGCTGTTGTGGGTGTTGTTTCCCTACGTGGCCTTGCATCCATTAGCGACGTGGCGACAGGAGCGACGAAATGAGCAGCGACAACCAGTGAATGAGCTCGGCGATAACTTTGAAGGTGATATCCTGTTGGTCGAGGAACAATCGGTGGAGCTGAGGAAGCGTACCGGCATGTACTTACCCACCTTTCTGTGGCCCGACCGGACAGTACCCTACGAAATAGTAGTATCGCACTTTAGTAAGTCATCGGTACAGGGAACTAGGAGTTGAGTGTCTGTTTTACTAACCGTGTACCGTGTTTCCGTTTTCGAGCAGCGTTGGATCAGCGAAATGCGATTGAGGCGGCCATGCGTGCGATCGAACAAAGTACGTGCGTGCGCTTCGTGCCGGCCACGGCCTCAACGGTCGATTTCGTGCGCATTTCCACCGGAAACGGGTCGGGATGTACGTCCTTCGTGGGACGCGTTCGAGGAGCCCAGACACTGCAGCTGGAACCGAGCGCGGTTGGAACGGGTTGCTTCACGCACGGCACCATCATCCACGAACTGATACACGCGCTCGGTTTCTACCACATGCAGAGTGCGACCGATCGCGATCAGTACGTGGACATACTGTGGCAGAACATAGCGCCCGGGCAGGAGAGCAACTTCTTGTCGTATGGGACGGATCGCATCATGAGCTATGGCGTTGCCTACGATTACGACAGCGTCATGCACTACGATGCGCTTGCGTTCAGCATCAACGGCAGTCCGACGATCGTGCCGAAGGTTGCTAATGTTGCGATCGGGCAGCGGGTGGCCATGAGTCCGGGTGATATTCAACGCATCAACAATATGTACCAATGCTGAGACTTTAATACATCTGCAACATGACTGACCATAACGATAGGATAGTAACTAAAATAATAAATAAATAAAGATTAATTGTTACGTAGACTAACCGACAAGATAAACCAGACAACGCGGAACATTGTTACCTACAATTGCGATGGTGAAATTTATGACGGGTTTTTGCTTCCTATTCTAACTACCTGTTGCTTCTGATTGGCTCGATAGATCTAATAAACCTCCAACCAGCCGTTTATCACTTGTCATAAATTCTAATCTTTACGACGATTCCAATAAAACTGTCTCGCCATCTTGCTGTTAATCAAACTTCCCAGCCGTTCGATCAAAGCACATTCCGCAGACGCAGACAGAAATATCAACATAAGCATTATTTTGGACACTGTGATGGTTGCCAAAATTAGTTTAAATTTTATATGTGATTCATATAATATGTTGCAATACTTTTGGTATAACTAGATGTAACGGAACGATATTTCAAAGACGAACGAAGAATGTGTGGAAAACTCTAGAGGGTTTTAGTACCGCAGCGCATTATATTATCTAATCGATTACTCTATCGACGTAGTAATGTTGTTACTTTTGGTGATATTGGGATTGTAACTGAAGTATAATTCCCAGAATTATTGGCAACTTAGATGCCATCTAGTGGATAAGATTTGCGAGCATCGAGCCGTGGCCTACATGTTTGATGGATCAATGTTTAACGATTTCGTTTTCTTATAGCGAAACTTATAATCTAGTAACGTGGTATATCTATTACCTACCTAATGATGATCGGCCGTTTTCGATATGAGAGATATTCCGCATTCATCTTTACCAATTCACGACGAGTTTTCCTTCCACCACAAAACGTTTTCTTCGCGGATAGCTCCACAGTGTCATCATGAAACGTTTCTATTATTATCGCTACGATAAAAGCGTAAAAGCATTAGTATAAAAATCATTTAAATAGTTTATTACAGTCTAATGTTTGAAAGGCCCCGTCGTGTTGTGTTGTTTTTGTGTACGATATGCCTGTGCGTTCGTGGTCGCACGTTCACCTCAATCCCATTGCCACCGACGGCCCAATGGGGTGAGCATTCTGCGTTCTACTGAGTTGATAAGTTAGTGGAAGGGAAATGCGTAGCTTGCCTCGTCCGCACGGAGCCACCTTCGTTTGTTTGTGTTTGCCACGCAAAGAAAAGGCACTTGCTTCCGGGCACTCCTATTATAGCACGTATAAATTAAACTAAAACTTGCTACGATAAAGTTTACATTACGTTTGTTACTAGCCTAAACTCATTCTGCGTTCTGCTAAAGTTTATTGCGTGTTTTTTTTTGTACATAGTGTTGCACAGTTCCGTTCCATTCAGTCGAAAAAAAAACGAGACATGTTAATCGGCAAGATTGGGCATTCGACAACAGCACCTTCTTATCAATTTAGGTATTAAGGTCTATTGAAATTTGCAATTTGTTTTGTTTTGTTTTGCAAGTGCATTATTGCTTCGTTATCAATACCAAATCAAAAACAGCACTGGAACAATTTGCACATGGAAGACTGCAGCGCAAACAATGATTAAAAAAAACAGATATCAACGCTTAGAATAATATGTACAAAGAAGGTTGCGTAATGTTTGTCGCGGCAGTTTGCGACATAGGTGCTAAATGAAACGAGTTATAAACATAAAGTTCGTTCGAGTGAGCATTGTACAATTCAGTCCCAAAAACCTAAACACTAATTTAAAGAATAGAAAAAACGTATCCGACTACTACATTGGAATGGATTGGGTTATTTTTGCACCAGAGGCAACGTGGTGGTGGTTTGTATGATTACACACATCTTGGAATGAATCAAACACAAACCGCAGATCGAATGCACGCTTGCGGCTTCCAAGTGACAGCAAATGTGCGCGACGATAGAGAGAAAAATAAAATAGATGAAAAGTGTGTAAGAGAGCGCGCGCTCGTCTCTTACAGACACGCAAGCATATTCCACATTTTCCGGTCTAGTGTTAAGGTTGTACTTTTGTTACATACAGGGTTTTCCCATGAGCATTTTATATTTTTCCGTAATTTTTGACACAATGTCCACAATTTAATCCAATTTTGCAGCACAAAGCGTGTCTTCGGTTTTGTTCCGAATATTCTGGTAAGCTCGGCATTTGCATAAGTGCGTACAAATTGTGCAAGTACTTTTGATAAGATATACTCTTGTTTGCATGACGAGCAGTTTTTTATGAATTTAACTTTAAAAAGCTTTTTTCGAAGCTTTCTAAAAAAATATGTAAATCATAATAAATTTACAAATCATTTTATTACACAATCGATAAAGAGTAGGTGAGTACAGCTCAACCATGCTACAATGGTTTAAAGAAACTCTAATTTCTTGTTACCCAAAAACAGGTATATAAGAAACAGTTCCATGAGATTCAAGTAAAATTTCATTATAAAAAAAACCGGCGAAACAATTTAATCCAATTGGATCCAAATCCACAAATGATCCAATTGCTCAATAAATACGTAATAAAAGTATTGTTTTTAGCAAATAAAATCTGAAAAAACGTCCGGCACATTGCCAATAAACTACGAGAAAAATACAAAACGTGGTGAGGAACCCTGTAATATGCATGCGGAACGGGAATATCATACACATTTATAGTTACACTTCAAACTACCTGTTGGTTTGCATATTTTTCTTTGCATTTTTTTTGCCTCAACTCAACTCGTTACCTTCGTACAAACTCTCGCAATTTTCAATCAATCTCAAAATGGGCGTTATGTTGTACGGGAAGAGCGTGTCGGCGACGAGCCGACTGATCTGTAACCGCAGGCTGATCAGCACCGTCATCACGCTGTCCAGAATGACGTTCGCGTTTACTGCACCACCCCCAACGACCCCCGCCCCACCACCGCTAGAATGGTGGTCGCTTCCCTGCCCGGTGCCGGTTCCACCGGGTGCCAAAGTGACGGCCCCGACGGCATTGCCACTACCGGCGGTCCCACCGGTCGCGGCCCGTAACCGGTGCTGCAGCAGCGTCGCCGCGTTACTGTAGCTATTGTGGCGGTAGTAGTTGTAGCAGCTCTGCGTAAACATGGCCCAGTTCTGCCGGATGTACTTGAGAAAGCGCAGCAAAAACAGCAAAAAGCACGTTTCGGGGCTGATGAGTAGGTCGAGAAAGAGGTGCGTAATGTTCGGGCCGAGGTTCGCGAACTCGATGAACGTGTACACCGGGTTGAGCATCGCGATCAGCTCCGGGAAGGCGTTGTTCCGGAAGGAGATGCCCGATGTCACGTCCAGCGTGCACACCATCGCCTCCACCAGATAGTCGTCCTGATCGTCGAACAGATGGATCAGCACCTTGCTGAAGTGGCTCTCGGGGTGAAACTCGAGCTGCGCCTTCAGGAACGTTTCGAGCTTTTTCACCACATCTCGGATGCTGCGTTCGATCATTTGGATCTCCTGCATGTCGAAATCGCTGCTGTCCACGCTCGAGTCGCTCGAGTCGCACCGGATCTCCTTCACAATCACCGCGACCGCTTTCAGCACGAGCAGTGCCATCTTCTGCAGCAGCGTCCGATCGTAGCACGTTTCCGCGGCCGGCGTCGCGGGAGCGGCCACCGGTCCGTCCTGTATCCGGACGAGCCGTCGGTCCTGGTAGCGCACCATCGCACCCTGGTAGCCGAGAAACCCGAGATGGTTGCTGTACGACGATTTCGGCATCTTGTCCAGTATCCGGTAGTCCTTCACCGAGCGCACGATGTTGTGCGCCAAGCTGCCCACCTCCTCCGGGATGAGGTCCTGCAGCGCGAGCGTACTGCCGTAGCAGAGCGCTTCATTGAACAGCGTCAGCATCTGCCGATAAATGACCGCATTCTTCGTCACCAGCAGCAGCAGCTGGAAGTTGTCGAGCTGCGCGTGGAACGGTTGCGTCTCCACCACGGACAGGTTCGCCTTCACGCTGATAATACTCTCCCAGAGGCGCAGGAACGTCAGGATGCAGGTTTCGGTCGCCACCATCACGGTCGGATTGGTGCTGTTCGCTTGCGCCCGTATCAGCGAGCTAATGTGTTTGACCAGCGCCGACCACTTCCCGCCCAGGATGTTGATCGTTTCGAACTTGATGCGCGTCGTGTCGAAGCTCTCCGAATCGGTTAGCGTGATGTAGCGACAGGATTCACCGGCACCGCCCGCCGGAAGGATGTGACTAGATGATGCCGCCGGTGGTGGCTGCGCCGATGCTTTCGACTCCGACGAGACCGTGGGGACGGAGGATGCCGCCGAAGAGTCGCCGGCCGGTTGGAAAATGTTGCTACTACTAGTACTACTGCTACTACCACCCGCACCACCCTCACTCGCGTAGTGCGTGGCGAAATAGTTGTCCGCGAGCGATGGTGGCGGGGGTGGTGCACCGTACAGCCCACCCGCGCCCCCACTAGAACCACCGCCCGGGGAACCCCATTCGGCAGCGCCACCGCCACCGACAGCACCACCGCCGGCCGCTTCCTCCTCGAGCGGATGCTCCGTCTCGTCCTTCCACTCGACGATCCGCTTGATCACCTCCAGACTCGCGCTGATCTTTCGCACCGCGTGCAGATCCAGCTGCCCGAACTCGAACAGATTCGCGACTAGCTTCTCCAGCCATCGATCGTCGTCCGGGTCGTCCTTCACGATGATCAGAAACGACGACAGTATCCGGCCCGCGAGGTAGCTCACGTACTTGCTGTTGCAGCTGCACAGCGCTATCAGCTCCTCGACGTCGAGCGCCGGAAAGCCGGAAAACGACGGTGCACCGAGATTGGCACGGTACGGGCGGAGGTGCGGATGTTGCAGGTGCGGGTGCGCCTCACTCCGGATCAGGTAGTTGCAGAGCTCCATCACGCCCGCACAGATGTTGCCCTTGATGTTTTGCTTCAGGTACGTATCGAACAGTAGCTGCACGTTGGAGGCAAACTTGAGCAGATGCTCGAACGGCCACTCGGACAGCGGGGCCGGTACGTCCGTCTGTAGGGCGTGACTGTACACACGGTGCGGTTTAAACGCCATCAGCAGCACGCTGGTGCCGATCGTGCACAGACACTGCCGTCCGATCGCTTCCTGAAACAGCGCATGATAATCTTCCACCGGTGGCCGTTCCGGGGTGGGGTGCGCTCCGACACTTCCACTGCCAGCCGTGCCAAGATCGTCGTCGGAGGAGTGATCCAGCGAGGAAGGTACCAACTTCGTCGAAGAGCACGATGGCGAGGAGGATAGTGACGTCGACGACGAACAGGCCGACGAAACGTTCGACGAGTTGCCACTGGAGCTGGCCGGCGGTGTCGTGCTGGTCGCTACCGTGCCGGACACTCCGTTGCTTCTACCAGTCGGGCTACTCAGCAGGTTCGCATCACCGGACCCACAACCACTCGGCGCTCTGCTACTGTCAACCCGATCGTGCTCTATTCGCTGCCGTTTGATGACGGGCTGCTCGTGGGACATCCGCTCCGTACACACGTTTGTTCCTCCTGCGGAAGCAGGAGCACCCGCAGCGCTGGCGATGGGCGTGCTCGTTGGATGGTGGCCACCCGCTTCGGTGCCACCCGTTATGTCGCTGTCCATACTGTTGCCGCGCAAAATGCTGTCACCATCACCACCGTTCCCGGGTAACAACGCGCCCTTTAACGATTCGCTGTCGTTCTGGAACACCATTCGCCGCGAGGGGGCCGTTGCATTCGTTGCGTTGCGTTCGTTTCCCCCGTCTCGTGTGCAAATGGCTTTAATATATTTACAATCGACTCTGGCTCGTCTGGCAGTAGTTTCTTAGGCTTTACTGCTGCTGCACACCGATTTCGCTGGATGCTGTTGTGTCGTGGACCATTTGGTGCTTCTGGACCGATCGAGTGGATGGTAGAAAGTCTAAAATTACATTTAAAAACAAACATTTGTTAGCATTTTGTACACGTTGTAAAGCACCGGGTATAATCGGAAAATATCCACCGGCTATTGATTTAACTCTCGTTCCCGATTTATGAGCATCTTATGGCAAGCCATGAGCAGTTTAACATAAGCGGAAGCTGGAAGCTTTAGAAAGAGGATGGTTTAAAAATACATCCATAGCAACCATAGCAAACAGAGATTTGATTTTCGGTAGCGTTTCGATTTTCCTGTGACCAATTATTATTTAGTTGTCTAGAATTAGTTTTTATTGTTCTCATAATAATTGCAATCTTCATAAAAACGTAACGTTCAGATCAATTCGGCTTGTCGCTATGATGGAACCAATATTAGAAGCATGAACCATTTCTTCCCAACAGTTTCAACTTGAAATTTTTGAATCCAAATGTTACCTAAATCCCAAATGCTAATATGCAAAAAAATGCGTAAACTTTGTAGAAATTATTGATGCTTAGATTATTTGCAAACTTTTTATTGCCTTCTAAAAAACTAGCGAAATTCCGAAAAAATATCGATTATGCTATCGAAAGTGGAACATTAACAGATGAATGATCAACGCCATATGGGCTCACCGGTTACATCTATTTTCAACAAACTTCCATTCCTGCCTGGCTGGTGACGATAACAAAATCCAATTAAAATGACGCTTATGCAGGCAACCTACATTTTCTTCATGCACATTAGAATCCATGCTCCACACAGCTCGCACAGGGGGATAGAACAAAAGGCACAAAAGTTAAAACATAGCCCCAAGGTCGAATCGACGTGCAGCAGCAGCGCGCAGACAAGCCAACAACACGAGCAGTTGCGCAGCGATGCTAAAGAAACCAAATTTTTTTTCAGGTATACGCACGCATAAGTGTGTTTGTGTGCATGGTGGTGGCCAGTGTAGAAAACTTCGAGGCTCCACCAAATGTGCCTCCACATTTTCCACCGATATGAATGGGAACGGACCCTTCGTTTTCTTCTTCTTCTTCTTCTTCTTCTGCCACGGAATGGAAGGGCCACCAAAACTCCACATTTCGTTCGACGAGAAGTAGGCGGCTCTTGCACACACAAACACACGTGAAAACCACGCCACAGTAAGCCACCACCGCACGGGCGCCTTCCCCTCCTTCCTCTCTCTCTCCCTCTCTTCCCCTTCTCCACAACTAGAAAACAGCAGCGGCTGGAAGGGGATGAAAAGAAGATCACAGGGAGAAAGACAAAAAAAGCCTCCAAAAGGCCCTCGGTAAGATCAGAGAAATGGCTCCAGCGAGAAGGTACGGTGAATGCGCATACACACGCGCACGCATCATATTCCGGTCCTTCTTCCCTTCGCTTAATTCGTTCGCGGCCCTGCGGCTGTTTCAGCCATCGTTGCCACAGAGCGGCGCGCGTGCTCGGTGGTTTCTCATCTCAGTCAGCCATGCCAAACACACACGCACGCACGTACGCATGCATTCAAGGCAGTGTGGATGGAGCGGAATATGCCCGGAAGTCATCAAAATTCCTTAGAATCATCTCCGTGTGTTTGTGTATGTGTGCAGATGAGAAAGCACCCTTCGTCCGGGTCCGGATCCGGGTTATCCGCACCGATAATGGATCGGGATCGTTGGATTATCGGAGCGGTGGCTAGATTCCCCTGCTGCCAAATCCTGGACAACCGATCAAAGCTTGTCATGATGCAAACGGTAAGTCGCCGGTGAATGTTTTCCGAAAACATCAGCCAATAACGATTTTCAACATATGCCGATAACATCACGATTTTATGATATTCTTCAAAACAAATCATTATATTTGTTGCATGAAACATTTTAGATACGCATGGAAAGCTTTTAGATACGCGATAACCCTTGATGATTTTTTACACATTCTCAAAGTTTGAAACCGTTTTGACATGTTCTCAAACATGTTTGAGCACGTCCCACTTTTCTGAAGATGTTCCAAATATGTTTAAATCCGCCCCAGAATTCTTTTGGAATTTTCATGATTCAAAATCCGTACCACAGTTGACTGACGATTTTTGTAATATTTTTGATTGTCTAAAACCTTTAACGAATTGCTAATCATTTTCAACTTAATAATAATGTTACACATTGTATATAATGTTTATTTAACATTTCAATAAAAAATCAAAATTCGATGGAAGTAATGTTGGTAAGGATTAGATATTTATGAATTGTCCAACAAATCTGAAAATATCTACAACATCATAACATAATTGATGCAAATGACGAAATCGTGAAAATGTTTGGGATAGTTTTGTGATTTTTTTCATGTTCAATTAAAACATCGTGACGTAAATATGAATGTTAAGATATTATCTTCACAACAAAATCAAAATAGGCAAACTAAATCAAAATAGGCAAGGAACTCCCCAGAAGAGTTGATCACCAAAACACTCTCAACTGTGGTTCTTAACTCTGAGCTCTAATAAAAAAAATGTTCTTCTCCTTTAAAGTTCAACTCGATGTTGCCATTAGCATTTTTGTAAATTAATCTAAAAAAAGTTTATGGGGTTGTTACACCTGACATATGGAAATGAAAGTTAAACATTGTACGGAGGTTTCGATTTTCCATAATCAGTTTATCAAGACTGACCGACTGACTAACTGTGTAGCAAATTCCGATTAAATATTCTGCTATGCTAGATCTTTTCCAAGCGTAGTATTACCTTTTTCCAAGCTTCTTGTGTTATAATATTCACCATTCGCAAGCATCAAAATGATCCAAAGCAACCTTATAACCCAAACAGCTAGAAAAAAAACCTCACAGCATTAGATACCTACCATCTTAATGTGTTCCATTCTGTTGGAATTCCATGAAGCATAAGATCCCACGGCGGAGAGTCTAAAGGATTGAATGAATGAAAGCTTGTGCGTTCGGCGGCGTGTGCTGCAGCAGCACGTACGACACACACGGCGGTCCTTCTTCTGCTTCTTCTGCTTGAGTTTGCTGCCTCCAACAACGTTGCTAAACTATGCGATCAAGTATGCGGCGACGGCGGCGGCGGCAGTTGCTGCCGCTCGAAGCTCCGCGATCACCAACACACCGATACACGCACGCCACAGGCAAGCGCAGTGGAGAACCACCACCACCTTCGTAAGGTGATCGTGCACCGCGACGCGTCGTCGCTACCTACACCTTTCCAATCAAAACCACACACTCACTCACTCACACACTCGCAACCAGCCTTGCTACCTCTGTTGCTTTCTTTCTCTCTCCGACTGCTGCTGCCACAGCACTCCCGCGTACCGACGATCGTCACCACCAACACTACCAAACGGCGCCACGGTGTGTGCGTGAGCGTCGTGTGTAAGTGTCAAAAACAGTAGCACTTTTCAAAATATTTCCCTTTCTGCATACGGTAGAGAGCTGACCGCCGTCACCACCACTACCACCACCGCCGCTTGCCCCAAGGGGTTTTGCAAACGCGATATTGTTGCGTTTTCCGCGCGCCCCGTTACCGAAACGACAGCACTGCACAAATTTGGGAAACCACTTTTTCCGACGCACTGCACTGCCCACTTGTTGCTTCCGCTTCTGCTCACTCGAGGCAGGCTGATCGGAGGGGGAGAAGGGTTTCTTCCGTCGTGGAAAAAGTAACAGAGTAGCCACCAATCTCGGAGCAGCCAGCGCCACTGTTCGCGCACCAGAAGCACACAATTTTTCCTCGGGAATCGTTCGCTAGCACGACGATTTTGGCATGAAACACTTGCGGCAGGACACCGCGACACGCTAGCGTGAACTTTCGCGTTGCGAAACGGCTCGGAAAACGGGGAAAATGGGAAAAACGCGCAACGAAATGTCGGTGTGATTCTTCACTCCACACAGGCACGATTTTTTTTTCTAAAATGGCGTCGACGTCAAAAGCAAGTGTGACGGTGTGAGAGGTTAGCTCGTGTCAGCAGAGCCTTTCGAGTGGGAGATGTCAGATTGGTGAAAGCGGTTAAAGTATTTTTACAAAAGATCGTATTTTTATAATCGTGTGTTAATAAAAGTGGAAGCTCAACATACATAAACAAGAATAAATTATTTATAACAGTTTCCTTTTCATTTAGAAAAGACTGTCACAAATACCTTTGTTCGTGTCTGTTGACAAAAATCAAGTTCACTTTGCTTTCCCGTAGAAAAAATCATTATATAGTGTTAAAATAATATGTAAACTTATTAGCTTTGTGAATTTAAACATCTGCAGGCAATTCCCAATCTATAAAGAGAGCTATGCTATGCCCAATATATGTAAGAGCAGCTCAGCTTAATTTTAACGAGACATTTATTAACGAGTTAACATAGCGCCCTCTATTGACAATTGTGACCTCTATTAAATTGTAATATGCGATTTTGAACAATTTTCTCAAAAATAAAATGGATATTTAGAAATCAAAAATAAAAGATATTTAGAAAGACATAGGCATGCCTCGTGCATACAATAATCTTTATATCTCTTTTCAATGTGCAGGGCGTTTTTCAAAATGCCCATCGGCCATTTTTATTCATGCCTTGCGATCACTTACTACCTACATCCCGGTGAGACCGGCATCCGTCTCCATGCCTAGCATCCAAACAGCACCACACTAATTTATACTTCTCCTCGGGGGGGCTTCTGGTTCCACCTCATACTCCAGCTCAACCTTGGACTTGCGAAGCTTGCGCTGTTTCTTTTTCGCAGACGCTGGATCGACGGCGGTTGGTGTGGTGATCGTAGTGTCCTCGGTGTCAGGTTTCGGTGGTCGTAGGGACACATTCGGCACGTAATCCTCCATTTCCGAACCATCCTCATCCGACTCGAAGTCACTGTCCACCTCTACCTGTTCCCGCACACCCGACTCACTCTCCGCGTCCGACTCATCATCATCGTCGTCCGTTTCGCCCTCGACAAACTCGTCCGTCATCTCGAGCTGTCGGCGCATGCTTTCACTCACGTTGGCCGCCTTCTCCATCTCGCGCTCCTCCTCCTCTTCCAACGCCTGCCGGTCCTCTTCGTCCATCTCGTCCTCCATCTCTTCGTCCGCATCTTCCTCTACCTCCTCCTCGTCGAGTGCTCGGTCGAAGGCGGTCTGTGGGAAGTTGTAGATATCCTCGTACATGCCCATCTTCAGACGCTCCATCAGCTCCTTCTGAATCGCGTTATCGATGCGGGCCGCCACCAGCGCCTTCTCCTCCCGACGACGCTCTCTCCGCTCGACCTTCGT
Organism: Anopheles farauti; assembly: GCA_000473445.2. Classification (NCBI taxonomy): domain Eukaryota; kingdom Metazoa; phylum Arthropoda; class Insecta; order Diptera; family Culicidae; genus Anopheles; species Anopheles farauti. The sequence goes on from KI915052.1 coordinate 969,346, forward strand.
CGCCAGTGGCACCAACATCTTCTGCCGGCGCAGCTTCAGCTTACGCATTCGGATTAGGTACTGCGTGATCTTGACGAAGCGCTGTTTGCACTTGGTCTGCACCCAGCGATCCCAGAACAGCAGATTCTCCTTGATCTGGTAGATCGCTTTGTCGAAGTTGCGCGATAGCTTCACCTTTTCCCAGTGCTTCGCCGGGAACGCGTTCCGCTCGGCCGTCTTCATGTACAGGTAGATAATGCCCTTCTCCTCCCGTACCGTCGCGTACTGGCTGTTCGCGATCGGGCAGGCCCGGCGCGAACAGAACCCGGTAAGACTGTACTCATTGCGGCAGAAGTTTTGTGTCTGTGTTTTCACCTGGAACGAGCAGAATTGCCGACTGATGATACTCCAGGTGATTTCGTCCTGCTGCATTTTGTCCGGCCGGCGCTTTTTCGCGTGGAATTAAAGTGTAAATTTTGGCAAACTGCACACGCGTGTTGGTAAATAACGACGACAATTCTACTCGTCCACGCTGTTTCATTTGACAGCCAGCCCGCTTGACAATGATCACAGTGTACTGCCGTAGGTCACGAATCGGTTAAAATGAAATGACAGCAACAATGGGTCGCATTTAAATCATACCTGTAGAATTAAAATATTTGGATGTCTCAAACAGGGTTAACAATGTTCTAACCCGCATACCACCATTATTGCACTTTGATAAGAGCTGTCAGATTTGTTTACAAAAGTGCAATAATTTCTGCGTTGTCGTGTTGTGCATGAATCACTTTGAGAATAATTATTGATGTCGTAGAATGCACTTGAATGCTTGCTAATTGCATATTTACTCGAGATAACGATGCATACGTACAGTGTACCGGTCGTAAAGCATGATATTCGCCACGAAGAAACGATTCTCGATGCCATCAACGCCTTCGAATATCTCAATCAGGTGGGTTAGCGGACAAATGCGAATCGCCATCGGTTACGCCAAGGTTCTTCAGAAATTACCGTATGATTTGCGGTCTTTCAGGTCATCGAGGATGTCTTTGGCAAGATCAATGCACGGATCGAACGAAACCGGACGCGTCTGCAGGCGCTTGATGCCCGGGTGGACAAGGTGAACGCCGACGTGCGCAGGCTGCACGACACTAAGCAGGCGATCATCATCTACTCGCCCAGCCGGTACCCGGCCAGTGACATGGATTCTGCCATCGAGCCGACCTTTACGCCCACGAACGGCATCTCCGTACCGGACAGCCAGTTCCGTCTGAAGGACAGACCCTACCTGCCCTCACATTCGTTGCAGGAGAAGATTCAATTCTACCACGTAAAATCATCGCGCGAAAGCGAACGTATCTTTCCGTTCGAATCCGGGGTGAACCGTACCGGGAGCTTGCGTGGTCGACAGGCGGGACCGTTTTTGGATACGCTGCTGCTGTTCAATGAGTGTGCATACGCGCAAACCTACAAGGGCCTGGAGCGGCAGCGGGCGGTACGCAAATCTTCCGCACACGGTGGGCCGATCCGCGAGGAAAAGGTTCTTTCCTCTTCGTCGCCGATAATACGCAACCGGATGAAAAAGAAAAGCCAGGACATATTCTACACGCCATCGCTGGGTGATGCACCGAAGTTGGACGTGCCGGTGGATTTACCCGACCTGCCGGGCATTGTGAGCAACATTAATTACGTTGGCAATAGTACGCTGATTGCACCGTCGCTGCAGCTAGCCGGAATTATTGAACAATTACCCTCGCTGGAGGATCTCACCAGTGCCATCGATGTGGCGGACCATTCCAAAGAGAAGCTTGTTGCAAAATCGACCGCTTTCGTGCCTTCCGTGGTTTCCAGTAGCGGAGAAAGCGTTTCGTTGCCAACCAGAACAGGTCCACCGGCACCTCCTCCACCACCACCACCACCGCCGCCGCCGCCCCCTCCTCCGCCTCCGCCACCCTCTGCACCGGCTACTTCTTCCAACGCAGAAGCAGAAACACCTTCCAAAACATCGTCCTCAATGGTTGACGCGGAAGCGAAACTTTCTACTAAACAAAAAGTAGATACTCCCTTCCCCTCATCCGGTGATGCCCATTTCAATCTGATGGAAGCCATCCGTCGCGCCGGTGGAGCCGGAAAAGCAAACCTTCGTCACAGCGACCCTTCCGGGAAACGCGAGATGCAGCGCAACGAATCGGGCGAACCTAAAAGCCTCATCGACGATCTACACAGCAAGCTGCAGATGCGCCGCAAGGGTATATCGGGTGCGCGCGAGACACAGGAACCGACCAACGTGATAGATAGGCTGTCGTCATTGATTCCACCGCCCGCTCCGAAACTGCCGGCGGTGGATGCATCGGCTAGCGAGAGCAATGAAGAAGACTGGGAGTAGGAGCGTGAAAGTGTCCTTTACGTTTATTAATTACTCTATTCATCTTACAAAAGAGTGAGTTTCCCACGAACGCGCTTGAACGTGGATAGAATCCGGGTTTCTCATGAAACAATGCGATTGTATGTTATTGGGTGAATAAAATGAAAAATCTCTCCACACCATTCGTCCAATTGCAGAAGTTGTGGGATTATTTACCTTAGATAGGCTTGATTTTGAAATGCAGGCCGATTAACGAAAAGACGAGACACTTCAAATCCTGCACGAGGTAGTAGAAACCGCGCAAGCCTTCCGGGTCTTTGGATTGGTTCACGTCCACCAGCGAGCCCGTTTTAGACGTGGTGAACGAAATGTGCTCATCGCCGATCACGATCTCCAGTTCCTGAAACGGTACGTTTCGTTGGTTACTGCTGTGTTAAGCGCACACCATCAGCTTTACTTACCTGTCGCCCGACACGATCCGGTGGCGGCCACAGGGAATCATCTTCCGCCATAATTTCCGAGTCTAATATGATGCGCTTTAGCTCCTCCATCACCGCTTGATGTACGTACGCTTCCTTCCGGATCATGGTGTCGTTCTTGTAGTTGGAGTTGTTGGCGTACCGCAGCTTGCCGTCCGGGCGGAACTCAAACTCGAGAAACTCATGGCCAAACTTTCCCTTGTGGCCCACGTAGTAGCGCAAGTAGAAATCTTCCGTGCTGGACATTTTGTTGCGGCGTTTGTTTTCCTTTCCTTAGCTTCGGCGACAAACGCTGCTTTTTACTTTTTTTTCGAGAACCCAAATGACATCAACTGTCAAAGCTGTCGTGACTGTCAAACATAAAACAATGCCCCGTTGACAAAAATTTGGATTTTCACTACGATATTCGAGCAGTTCATTTCGCTACGCAGATTCGAGCAGCAAACGAAATAGCTCATATCGAGCAGTTTATTTTACATTATTTAATTATCTTTTTGATGTAGCGCATTTTTTTGTATTTTACACAAAAAACCCTCAGTGTGAAGTAGATTGCCCAATTTTCATGTTTATAAGCTATAAGACATGAAAAAATTTAGACAATTTTTTTTTTATCAAAAACACTAAACGATTCGGATACTAGATGCGAACGACGGCTGCACTTATATTCAGATTCAACTACTTGTTTTATTTATTGCTTGTTTAAACAGCTTCTTCATATAACATGTTTGTCGTCGATTCTATGTGTGTGTGTACATATACTTTCTACTTAAAGTCATTTGATTAAATAAACCTACATAATTCGCAACACCTGTCTAATCGTTTGGTGATAAAGGTAGAAAAATGTATCGTAATATTCTTTTGTCATCCACTGCACATGGAAAAAACGTATAAAAACTCCCGTTTAAGAGTTTTTTTTGTAGCTCCATTCGTTTTACGCAACCATTTAGAATCAACACATAAACTTTACGCATGAATCGTGGTAAACATGCAAAAAGTACGTAAATTAACACTACCGGCGGTACGAACATGGGCCGCTACAAACTAACACTTATCATTAAATAGTACGTAAATACAACACAAAAGTGTGCACATGTCTGTCTGTTATATTGCTACAAAGTACAAACATCAACACTGTTAGTGCTATTTCTGTTAACTTTGCTGCAGTCGTTCGTTTCACATGCTTTACCAAAACCAGCCACACGGGGAAGTGGTGTGCACTCCCCGGGCTTTCCGTCTTGCTAAGGGAGAATATAACTACGCCTATTTTGCATAACATAAACAAATATAAAATGCGCTATTGAACTAGTTGTTGGAACTCGGAATACCGGGAAAAACTTTTGCTTCCCTGGCACTCTTTTCACCTACCGTACACAATATAATAAAACATGGGAGGCACTTGGTTTGATTTGGACGTGACATTGACGGTTTCCACACGCGTCAGATCTAATTGGGTGATGTTACGTTTCTCGCTTTGCTTGCTTGATGGTACACATCGATCCTTTTATATACAGGCTTTTGTATAAACAATATCTATTAAATAGAAAATGGAAACAGAAAGCGGAGCTGCCGATAGGAGTTGGTATGTTAAAGTGCGGTGAAAGGTGTTCTAGATAATACGCATTCAACCCACACAACAGTTGCGCCACCCAAAGTGGTGGTAAATTGTCAGTAAGCAGTTTGCTCTTTTTTTTGGTTATCTTATTCACTATTTCTTGCCTATGTACAAGTACATAATGCTACACTAACGCAAACACAACAACGCTAACGCTAGCCTAAGCTTTTGAGATACACAAGATATGTTCTTATTCCTTCTAAAATCTGGCTACACATGTGGCTATACTGTCCGCTGATAACGTTTTAAAGAACGGCAGAAATGATTCTGCGATATGAGCATAATTAAGTCCCCAGCATCCATCTCACACTAGAGATTTTTATTCTGTCGTTCTCACTACATGTATCTCTGCACATGCAACGAAGAAGCAAGACCACGTTAGATAAATGCAACTTGTATGAAAACGTGCAACTTGTATGAAAACGTGCAACTTGTATGAAAACCTTGCCAACTGTTTGCCGGTAAAAATTCATTCTATAAATCGCCGGTGCTACCAGCTTCAAAATGTGTGTTAAGTACAAAACAACAGCACACAACAATCGCGCTTTTTCCCTGCTACCCCCGCGGGGAGGGCTTCACATTTGACTACAGCTCGGTAAATTGTATATAGATTGAGCACACTTCGGCGCTAAAAATTGCTTCAGATGGTTTTAACGCTAACAATCGCACCTACGTTTTGATATAAAATGGTGTAAGGCAAGATTTTTGTTCACAGGATGGATTACATTTTGTATTTCTTTTTTTTCGTTCGTTTCGTTTGTCGCGCTTGCCGAGAGGAAAGGCCGTTTCCAAAGTGAGGTCGTAGATGGCGTTGATGAGAGAATGTGAGCAGTTCATTTGACATACTCATGCTCGCTACAGTAAATGTACAGTCTTTTGTACCTATATACTGGGGCACCTACATAGGAGAGATTCGTCCGGACTGTTCAAAAGGCGGTTCAATTGGAAGACGGAGCTTGGAGCAATAAATAGGGTGCGGTCTGCATAAAAAAAGGATTCAAAGACAATTTTGGCTCTACACTGATTATCTCAGCGAAATCAAAACCAAACTGTTTCAATGCTTAGCATGCTATTATTCATTTGATGAATCATTTTTCCAACACACACGCACACACACAGACGGATCGTGCTCGTACTAAAGTAAGATATGTTTACGAAACTGGGAGTGTGGGTGGGTTTCTTGAGCCAAACGAAAACAATAGCTTCGATGAGATATTTTTCCAACATTTTCCCAACATTGGATAAGGCAAGGTTGGGAGCACGCGTGTTGCGACGAGATGTGTGGAATGGGTCTCACTTCGCATACGCCATGATACGAACGAATTACCATGAGACACACCTCAGCTTACCACATCGCGGCTTCGCCATAACGAACCGGCGCGGGTGGATACGGTAGCACGAAAACGGCTAAGACTTTGGTTCAAATAAAACGCCGGCCGATGAGCACCGTCCGAACGCGCACTACTGCTGCTTCTCATCTACCGACGGTTCCGGCTGCACGAGCGTACGATGCCGCTCGGCCAGCTGTTGCTGCAGGCGTATCCTCAATCAGGAAATGATTGCCGGATACCGGTTGATCGTCGGTCCATTGCTACCACTGGCCGTGCTGTTGCTACTCACGTACATATCGGTGTTGGAACTCAGCAGCGATGGACCACCACCACCACCACCACCGCCACCGTTCGCAGCCGACGTCGGAACGCTCGGCTGTATGAGCGAGCCGATCGCGGGATGCATGATGCCGTCGCGCGGACTGTCGATCGTCAGCTTCACCTGCAGGCCCGATTCCTTGATAAGATTCACCACATCACTGTGGCTCATGCCGGTGATGTCGATCGAGTTAACCGCGATAATGCGATCGCCGATCTTCAGCTCACCGCACCGTTCGGCCGGACTGCCCGGGATCAGGTCACCGATGGACGAACCGAGACATTGGCCGGACGACGAGATGATTACGAAACCGAAGCCCTCGTTCTCCTTGCGCGTGACGAGCACGTTGTACGGGTAGCGCGGGTTAGGCGGAAGTGGCGGCGGTGGTGGTACCATCGGTTTCGAAAGCTGCCGTCGCCGGAGAATCATCGTCACCTGGCCCCGGAGACCCGCTTCACCCATCAATTGCACCACCCGATGATGGGACGCATTTTCCTGTGTGAAGAAGGAGGAGGAGGGGGAGCAGAAGAGAGGAATTGAATTAGATGCATTTTCTTTCTTCACTCATCTTCGTAACCTTTTTGTTTCATGAGCGCTTATATGAACATTTAAAAAAATCAGCTAACCAAAAAGAATTATTCCTTTCAACAACATTTGCTAACTATGCGAAGCAGAGAATTCTCATTGGACATGACCGCAGACAAAGAAATTAGACATTATGAAGAAAAAGACGCATTGCTTCATTGCTGTGAATAAATTGCTAGTCAAGTAGCGATGTTAAATTTAATTTAAATGTCGCAAACATAATGCTTCGCATTTTGTCAGATTTATAAAAAAAACTATTAGGAAACAATAATTTCTGCTATTTCTAGTTCCAGTTAAACCCTGCCATATTGAAAAGCACGTCACAGGACCGGCGCACAAAGACTTACCACATTCACACCGTTAATGTTGAGGATCTCGTCACCGGTAGCGATGCGGGTATCCTTATCGGCCGCGCCACCCGGCACAATATGTCCCACCGTCACCTGTGACCCTTCCTCCGTGCCGCCGACGATGCGAAAACCGAACCCGAGGGCCTGGCGTTCCAGCGTAACCTCCGTCAGGGTGTACTCGTCGAGCCCGGTCCCACCTCCGTGCCCACCGTCGTACCCATTCCCGATCGTTCCCCCGTACAGGTTGTGGTGGTGAGCTGGGTGCTGCGATGGCGAATGTTGCTGCTGCTGGTGCTGCTGCGGGTGTCCTGGGGCCATTTTCCACCCGTTAGCGCCGGGATGCATCGTGGCAGGGTTGCCGTAGAAATGGGGTGGTGGCATCGGCGGTGGGTGTTGCGTATCGTACAGGGACATCCCATTGCCACCGGGTGATTGTTGCTGCTGCAGCTGGAGGTGGTGCATCGGATGTTGCTGCTGCTGTTGCTGCTGCTGCTGCTGTTGCATGGGATGATGGTGCGGAAGGTAGAGATTGTCGTACTGCGGTATGCCACCGACGACCGGTGGCCCTTGAGCGCCCACCAACGGTTGCTGCTGCATCGAACGCTTGCGATCCATCAGGTAATCGTTCAGCCGCTTGCCGATGTTGTCGCTCATCTGGGGCGGTAAGCTGTACGTGCCGTGGGGCGAAGGATTCATCGCATGCAGCGGCTGCTGGGAGGGAAACTGTCGGCTCATTAGATGATGATTCTGCTGCTGTTGATGCTGCTGATGCTGCCGATAGTCCTGGCAATCGTAGCAGAAACAATTGTCATGATGATACGGTGGCACTGGTGGCGGTGGAACAAGCGGTGGCGAGTATAGCTGATTGTAGCCACCATTTCCTCCCGGAACAATGCTGTTCGACTGATGGTACCCACCACCACCACCACTCTGCTGCTGATAAGAATGACCCGGTTGGCCTTGGTTGTGGTAGATGGCCCCATCTCCGCCGGCACCGTTGGACGGTAGCGCACCGATCGTCAACTCTCCCAAGCGCTCCGCCAGATTCGAATGCTTCATCATATGCTGCCCCGGGAGATGGTTAAACTGATCCTCCACAGGATGATGCAGCTGATGGTGCAAATGATGATGGTGATGGTGATGATACAGGCCAATATCGTTCGCTATCGAATCGGTATCGTGCGAGCTGCTGTTTGACTTCATGTTCAGCTCCAGCTTCCCATCCGTCCCAACCTTTCCATCCAGCTCAATCTCTTCCGCGTTCAGCTCCGCCAACGGCAGCGACGGTGTCTTCGCTCGAGCGCGCGTATCCACCAGCGGCGTTTTGGGGCGCGTCGGTAAGATTTCCTTCGTCTGCGTGCTGTACAGATCCGCCGTCGGCGTTTTGCTGCGGAACAGATTACCCGGACCATCCTTTTTCATCAACCCACCACCACCACCACCGCCCGTACCGAATTTGGCCATCTCGATGCTTTTACGCAGTTTGTTCGTTAGTTTGCTGCTGCCCGGGAGTGACGAGGAGGAGGAAGCGGACGTTACCGGCCCCGAGGATGGACCAACTAACAATCCACCACCACCACCACCACCACCGCCCACCCCGCCAGGTCCACGCTGCACCTTCAGCGTGGTTTCGATGCTCTTCGGGCAATCCTTCAGCACCTGCACCACCTCGTTGTGGCTCATGTCCTTCACCGGAATCGAGTTGATGCTGAGCAGCACATCGCCCTCCTGCAGGTTCTTGCAGCACTGTCGATCGAGGATCTTCTTCACCCGCTGCCCGTACGAGCTGTCCGTGATCGTAAACCCGAACCCATGGTCGCTCTTCACGATGTCGATGTGCAGTATTTCCGTGTTGTCGTACCCCTGCTGCTGCTGCTGCTGCTGCTGTTTGCCCTTGTTGTAATGCTGCTGGTACGACAGCGTGTCGTTGAAGTACACATCGCCCCCGTTCGAGGTTATCGTTGGACCGGCCGTATTGCCGGCCACCCCGCCCGATTGCTGTATTTTCGCTAGCGGGTTCTTGTGCTGCACCAACTCGCTCGCCGATGAGGAGGCGGGCGCGTGCGGGTCCATCAGAAAGCCTCCGTTCTCGAGAAACTTCAGCTCGCTGTCGGCAATGACGGCGCCACCACCATTCTGTCCCAACCCATCGACCGCGATTGTCGTGACGACCTCCGTGTTCGGATCGTTCGGATCGAACGGCAGCGGATAGCCGCGGCACACGTCCAGATGCACCTCCTCGCCCGGCATGATCGACTGGAAGATGTTTACCATCGCGTGGTGCGTGAAGCCGAGCACGCAGATGTCATTCACGTACACCAGCACGTCACCCATCTTCAGCTGCCCGTCCAACCAAGCCGGCCCATTCGGTACGATCGATTTGATCTGCAGAAACTCCTCCACGTTGTCGTCACCGCCGACGATGGTGAAGCCGAGCCCGCGGATCGATTTCACCAGCGTCGTCATCAGCCGTTCGCCTCGCAAATTCGCCGGGTTCTTGGTGAAGTGGTTAACGCGCCCACCATTGCCACCACCCGGACCGGGGCCACCACCGTCACCGTTCCCATCGACCGTTTGCATCGTGGAGGAGCTGCCACGTTCCTGCAGCCGCTTCGCCTGCAGGACCGGGTTTTCGTACTGCGTTTTCCGGTTCACGTGATCGATGTAGTATGTGCCGTAGTGTGGATCGCAGATCTTCTCCCACCCGTACGGCAGCTCATCGTCCTGGCAGTCTTCGAGCGACTTTTTCTGAAACTTCGACAACCGTGGATCCAACCAGTGCGATGTGCCGGTGTTGTGACTGTACGGAGGAGAAGCAGGATTTAGATAGATAAAAAAAAACATAAAGTTTAGCGATTGCAATTGTGGAACATTTAAAAACAAACAAAGTAAATCATTCACATCAATTTTAACATAAATATGCACATTAATTCTAATGAGATACAGGACAGCGACGCTGGCGTGAAATTAACCACATCAGCACTGGGTGATTCATGCACATTTTGTCGCGTGAGTTCTTTGTCCGCTGCATGGTGGTTTTGCATTGTGTTTTGTTGAATATAAATTAAAAATAGCTTTCTCTACAAAGCGTTTATGTTTTTTTTTTGTTGTTGATACGTTGGAGATACGAATATTTCGTTACAGGAAATAGTTGACAGGTTTTTAACTCATTCGTTTCGATGATGCATATTTCTGAATGGGTAGTCACGTTCAAAACCAATCCAAGTAGCTTTAAGTAAATTTCTGCTGCTGAATAATACAACAAATGGTCAACTTCAACGGCTGTTATGATTTCTTCTAACGACTTGTAAGGCTAACCTGTTTCATTCCTATTCTAAAGGTTCCACCCTAGTTATGCTATCGTATACGCCTTTGAAATCGATGAAAAAGTTTAGATTTGTCAAATGGTGGAAATCTGATCGGTTGATTGATTTTCCATTTCCGAATACTGTTCGCTTTGCAATCCTGGCCAGTTCAATACTTACTCAATAAAGTAAACCTCGCCACTGTCCGTGTAAGCTTTCTCCCATTTCGGTGGTAGCGGACCCAGTCCGTCCTCATCCTCCAGCTGATGGGACGAGAGGTCAGTTTTTTGGTCGTAGAAGCTACTCGTTTCGCTGTCACCGGTCGCGATCGACACGCTACCATCGTTGCCCTGCTGTTGCTGCTGCATCTGATGATGATGGTGGAGGTGATGATGATGATGCAGGTGAGCATTCGGATGGTGTGGATGGGGCGGCAATGGGCCATTTGCTCCGTTCATGCCGTTCACGATTGGACCTCCACCGGAAGGTAGTCCCTTGGTTGCTCCCGCATTCACCGGGCCACCGGCGGTCGCGCCGTCGTGTGTCGTGCCTGCCGGTGCACCATTATTGCCATGATTATCACTGTTGGCAACCGATACGCCCCCCAGCGAAACGTCCTTTGCGGAGTCCGATTTCACGCCCATATTGTTGCTGCCAACAACGCCCGTCTCACTCATTATGTTTCCAATCTGTCGCGAAGCAGGGGAAAGGGTGGACACAATGCTGGTACACTGATTGCGTGTTCACCACCGTATGCAGCCACGCCACACACCGCTAGTGTGTGTAGCGCAATTGCATGCGCAATTTCCGGGTTCTCGTGGTTTTTTGGTGCAGCCGGGTGGAGGGTAACGTCAAAACAATACAATCGCAGTTCACGTGTTTCACAAGGTTGTTCTAATCCGATAGAAACATGCACGAGCACACAGCCAGCTTGCAGCACTTCTAGCACTTCTAGCGAGTAAACGATTGTAGTATAGAATTTACCCACTAAACGATCGAATAATTCTCCTTTTCCGTGAGTGAACCGATGCTATGCCGCACTGACAGTGTTTCCGCGGTAAAATCGAACCACCATAGGTTGACGACGGTCGGGCAAACCTCTCCCCGAAGTCAATGCTGACCAAGGGCCTCCGTACGATGGCACCACGACGATCGATTTGGCGGTCGGTGACGGTCGATGGCCAAAAATATACACTTTCACCAGGCTGGTCAAACGCGTACGCTTGCTCGATTCACCTTCTCTTCGAGCTGTCGTATTTTCGACCATAAGCTGGAGGTCGTCACACAGATACACACACGCGATCCATTTTTCACACTTTGCTTCCCTCAAGAGCGATGGAAAACGAAAACAAACCGAACGTACGCAAGGACAGGCAGCGAAACTCGTTGCTTAGTGTGCGGTACTTGCACGTGGCTTCATCTCGTCGCCCCGTCTGCTGGCATCGTGGGCTCATCTCCCACAAGCGGTCAATATGTCCACCACCAACGGTTCGGATTGAACGAATTGATGACGTCGTCCTATGGAACAGCAGCAAATTCCTTTCGCTGCTGCGATCGAAGCTGGCGGTGGTGGTGTATCACCATCATCATCATCATCATCATCGCCGTCGTCGTTGTTGCCGCCTCCGTCGTCGCCTTTTTCACCTAATGCGGGTGCAGACTATGAATCATCTGCGGGGTTTGGTTTCGTTCGATTGCCGCTTCTTTCGCTTCTTCAAATCCCACTCCACCAGGGCACATTCCACCTTCTCGGCACAAACACCTTCTCGAACAGCGTAAGGTTCACTCGGTCACTGTGATGATTGGCGCACACGGGATGGACACAACCGCGAATGGAGCGAATGGAATGTTGCCTTTTTTCTCTCGTTGAACGCCCCCCTCCCCACGGGTTGTGGTGTTGGTGACGGCGGGGTCAAAGAAGGAAGTGATGGTCACTTTCGTCACACACTATTCACGAAGCATCACACCGTGCACCCGCTGGCTACTACGACGATCTCATCGGAAATACTTTTTTTATTGATTTGGACCAGCACAAAATTACACACAATGAATCACTCAACTCAACTTGTCAGACTTGCATAAATTGCTGTGGAATAAAAATGAAAAAGAAGAAAATAACACGGAAACATTATTATAAAACATAAAATCATAATAATAGTACACTTTAATATTATAGTCTTTTTCACCCTCTTCTTGCCAAGGTACTGTCATCCAGAGGTCGTCTAATTTCAACATACATACGCAATTGTCATGGATATTTCCATGCTTAGACCAACACCCTCCAAACATAACTATTTATTTCGACTAGTAACGAGCTGCAGCAGTTGATCTAGATTTCTATCGACTTTCATATTGCCGTAACTGGTTTAGAGATTAAGCCAAATGGCAATATTTCCTGAAATTTGACCTTTTTATTAAAAAGTTTGCCTACCCCTGCCCCTATAAACAATCATTAAAGAATGAGAGCAACACCAACGAAAAAACAAAAATGCCAACATTTAAATGACTCCACACAGAACCACCAACACAAACACACAAGCGCACACATCGCCCATCATACACCTGTTGGACCGTGTGTTCCCCATTCGCTTGCTGCCACAACCGAAAAAAGTCGGTTACAAAATTTCGTCCCCTCGGCATTTCGACAGCAGCTTGAGCTCTGGTCAGCATAACTTTACAGCGCGTGAGAAGGAGAGGGAACGTGGTTAAAGAACATGCCGATAATAGGGCGAGCTCTTTAACTTTCTTCCCGTTCTCCACCAGAAGCTGCAAAAGATGTAAAGGAACCTATCTTTAGCAAAAATCACCCCGAAAGTGGGTGACTTTGTTGTCCTCCCAGCACGCTGGACCACCGAGAAGTTGTTATTGCTCGGCGCACACACACATACATAGCCACATGGCACACGTACGTTATGCTATCGATATGCTGAGATGTGCGACCGAGATGGCAAGCAAGCGAAACGCCACCAGACGAAGCACCGGGGAATGAGCGAAGTGGCGAAAGTTGCATAATAAACATGTCATTATTTCTATCATTTATCTCCCCACTTTTCTTCGACCGTTTCCCTTCCTCCCTCCCTGCTACTGCGAACGCAAACCGTCACAGCCAATTCACCAACATCTCGGGTGCGTGTGGTGGTGGTGGATTTTCTTATCCTCTCGCTCGTTCCTTTTGCGTTCACCTGCTACGCTGCACCTACTACGATCATGGATGCTGAGACGGTGCTTGATGTTGTTGTGGCAACCATTGCTTCTTCTTTCACCGTGCAAACAGGTTAATGATGTTCCACGGGAGTGACAGAAGCATAAAAAAGGCCTACTAAGCCGTAAACTTTTGTTTTCTTTTCTCCCCCTCGTTGGTCTATCTCTCTTACTCCAGTGCTTTTGAGCGTTTTTTCCCATCACTATGCACGCACACATACACACCCATACATCAGTAGCATGCTTGCAACGGATACATAATTATGTACACCACACATTAATGAAAGTCGCCGCGTAGTTCCTTCTTTTAACCGTTCGTTTCCCACCATTTTTGATTGGGGAATGGTTGTGTTACGGTTAAAAATCGGGATTGAACGGTCCCATCTCAAAATGTTCCGCCGGCACTTGTGAAATGATCGATGAGGTGCTCTCGACCCCGCGCCTCTGGTCTCTTCGAACCCTTCGAACCGAACCCCGCCAATTTTGCTGTCGGAGGTGTGTCGCCGGGGCGTCAATTAAGAGAATAGAATTTTACATATTGGGCATTATTCCTTTCGCGCGGTCCTTTAGCACGACAAGTGAATGCTTCCAAGGCGGCCCTTGCTCATGTCCCGTTGTGTGTGTGTATGTGTGTATGTGTAAGTTTATGCGTACGCGAGCATGTGTATATGTATGCGTAACCACTGAGAAGTGGTGTGCGTGGGTTATGTATTATGCATGTACACAGTTTTCATCTGATGGAATTCCATTCATCCGCGCTTTACTATTCCTTTAAACACACTGCAGTTGTGATCAGTTGTACACTTTTGTTCCACAAATTTCTTAAACACTTTAACCGTTCACAACAACAGGAACGGTCGTGATGGAAATTCACAAACACTTTCTGTGCGCGGATGAAAAAATCCATCCAGCCTCACTTTCGCACGAACAGCAGCAGCCAGCTATCATCGCCGCATCGGAATGTTTGACAATTTTACACCGTGGGTAACGCATGTTTCACCCTACCTTAACTTTTATCATACAGTACTATCACAAGATTCACGATTACGCTACACGAAATGTACGAAACGATACGAATTCAAAGGAAAAACAGCGTCAGAAGATTGAGCTGAACTTCGTCGTCATCCTCCATTTTCAAACAAAACGTCTTCTTCTTCCGCCCGTTGCTTTTTCGTTACTGCTACGTTGTCAACGTGACATTTCAACTGGCACGTTTCCCAAGGAACAACATTTGCGGTGTAGAGGCTCATGCTTTGGATTCTAATATTTGACCAATATGCTCCCTACTGTAATGCGGTTATTACACGATATTCTTCGATATTCGAGATTCTGTGTTTGGCATTTAAAAACCATCCGATCGTATAATAACGATAAATTATATTGTGACGCTTGTTTCTTCTTCTTTCTTTTGTAAAAAAACGGAAGCTGGTCGGTCAGCGTTTTTCGAAAGCAGATAATTTTTATTTTTACGAACGGATAAAAAACATAAATATTTTTTTACGAACGGATGCTTCACAGCAGCGCGTGTCATCTTTGTTGAGCTGTTGGGTTTTTGCTTTTCTGTAAAAATAAAACAAGTGGTAAATTGAAATAAGAAAGCCTTCATCGAGTATCAGTGATACGAGCGATACGATAATCGAATGATAACAATCATTACCTTTTACGCCTTTATTTCTAGAGAAAATATCTGGATCGAGTGCTACGCCGGAAGGTTCTACTGCCGATTTCAACGACAAGTTCTACAGCCGTACCATCGCTGCAACCACCCCTGAAAGACGATGCAGTGCATCGGGTTTGGAAAAGAAATGATCAGCAGCCTCAGCAGAACCGTTCTAAATATCGCTTCCTTCTTCTTCTTGATTTCGCTCCGAGGAAGAATTGCGTTGTTTTGATAACATATGTTATCTACCGATAACATATGTTATCAATATATCATAGATATCTAAATGAAAATGTAAAAAAATTTGAATACCACTTTGGTTCTAACTACCGCGATATTTCGTAAACAAACTAGCTGTCAATTTTCTGCCGGGATTGCTTGACACAACGTCACCCAAGGTGCATAGATGTTCTGTATTCAGCATAATTTTTTCATTCCCCATTGGCAAAACCAATCAATTAATTGCATGATGAAACTTTGAATAGTGCGAAGCTAAAAATCCTATTAATGTACACATTTACGGATTATGTTCCAGTATACAGAATACCATTACCATGTGAGTGCTCATTGTAAATGAGTTTTCACACAAAAAATATCATATATCACATTTATTTAGCTACTGTTTTCGACACCCTTATGGCAACATTACAAGGAATATGAATATTTTATCATTTGCTTTAGATTTTGGGAACTATAAAATAAATTATGCCACCTCATGTTCAGTTTCGGCTACTGTGCGAGCCGCGGTTTTCAGTTTTGCCCATGTTTCCAACCCCTAGGAGCGTGCGGCCGTCTGTCTGTGTGAGTAGTTAGTTGCGTTTTACCACCCCTAGCTTGCGGACGTCGTCTCCGAGGCGCGTACCGTCTTTCGTTTCCACCCACCCGCCACAACGGTGCTTCGGGATCGGAGTGCATCATATCATAACTATTGTAGTGAGGTAAAGCTAAAGAATCATCCCATTTAGTGTTTGTGCAGTTTGGTGAATTGCAAATGCGGTCGCGAATCGCTTAAACTAACAAGAGCGCAGTGTGCAGGCAGCCAGCATAAATTCAAATTCCGTGACACACTCGGGACGAGAATTTTGGTGTGTGTGTTTTTTTCGTTCTTCGCTCTTTCTCTCTCTTGCTCTCGGTTGTGTGAGAAACGCCGCGATTGGAAGTGATTTTCCACAACAAAACGAAGTTATTCGGTGCACCCCCCACACGCACACGCATCCAAGTGTGCATCGGAAGGTGTCGGTTTAGGACGTGCAGTTTTCGTTTCTGTTCCGGTATAAACGCATAAAAGAGTGTGGTGATTGTTTGAAAATATTGCGTTTTAAACCCTCCTTCAATAAAAACCAATTTATAATACGAGAACGTTGTGAAAATGTGTAGCTAACAAGTGATTCTCGCGTGTGGGTGGCTCTATCTGCCCCCGGTGCAGCTCACCCAGTGCAGTGTCATGAAATGGTGAAAACCGAGATCGGCAACGAAACTTAGAGCGCAAAAATCGACCACATGCAGCTGAGTTCGATCCGGAGTGCAGCGCAGAAATTTAGAGCAATCATCAGCAAACGGCGGCAGCATTCGACCATCACGAGTGGGTTCGGTACGGTGTGCTTTCATTCCAAATGCATACATTTTCCAACACGTCCGCAACCGCCCGTTGCGTTCCCATTTTCGTATTTTCACGCTACCATCCCCACCGCCCAGTCCAGTGGGTCCGGAAATGCAACATGCAACGCTGAACGAAAAAAAAAATAAGACCATGCGTTTGCCGTTTCACTGTTGCCTTAGTTATTGTTATTATTTTTATTATTATTAACATCATTATTATTATTATTTCCACCGTATCGAGGGTGTGCGTTTTGTTGCGCTTCGTTTCGCTAAGTGCATTTTGTTGCACTTGAAGGGAATTAAACAAAAAAAAAAACGCATCCATAGTTTTGTTTGTACGCCGTGCGTATGTGTATTTGTGTGTCGCCGAAACATGATCAAACAGAGAAGCTGCGAGATGTGGATAAAGAAGAACGAAAAATGCACCAGCCGTGAGAGAATGAGGCCGGGCCGCCAGGGAGGACGGGGTAGGAGAAAAAGGCATCATATGACATCCGGGGTTTGTTGTTGTGTTCGTCCGTTCCCTACTTTATCCTGATGGTGGAAACAAAACGAGCGAAGAACGAATACCGAAACCGAAAGAAAACCAAGGCTTTTGGAATGGAAAACGGGAAGAAATACAACGACGCAGACCTCCCCTGGTGTCGGTTCGGGATCAAAGTGTGCGATGCGTGCGAGTGACAACTTCTCGTTGATTAGGGGAGGGGAGAGGGATAGGCAGCGGGGTGTGTGATAATGGTTGGAGCATAAGTTGCCAAATTGCACGCTTGGTTTTGTGACAATTGGAGCTTGCAAAGTGGAATTGAATCCACGAAGCCTACTTCGATACTCTTCCGTGATGATAATTTAGAGTATATCCTTTATTAATCCAATAATCCTTCTCTTCATTTGAGACGGAAATGCTGATTTGATTTTAATCTAAAAAAAAAAACAAACTAATATGACACCAGAAAGAGCGAGGAAAAACAAAACCCTCGTTCACCTCAGATTTTCTCCTCCTCGCTAATGAAGGGATAAGGCGAAGGTCGTGCGAAAGGTGTGCGCTCGCAGATAGAACGAATTTTCCTCCCCAAAGTCCTCACCAACCCAGCGAAAATATATACAAACAAATAAACATTTTCGAGCCAAATAATCCTCGCAGCCGGAGGGTAACGCTTGGGCGGAAATTTGTTGTTCAATCCTCTTCCCTCCTCCCACCCCTCCTCCATCCCATTGGACTCAGCGAGAGAGCCCAGTTTTGCGTGCTCGCGCAATTCCTTTTGTGCTCCGCAAAACAAAAGCGCCCACCTGTGTGTGTGTGTGTGTCGTTCGTGTGGAAGTCAGCCATCTCCACCACCAAACGGGGCTGGTGTGCGCTTCTCCGTCGCCCTTTTTTGTTGCTGTTTGTGCTGCCGTGTTTCATCTCTGCAAAGTTCAAGGTCAGCGCGCTGGATGCTGCGTGCGAGACACCCCTCAGAGAACGCTCCCAGCGGGAACAAATCGAGAGACTGAGAGAGAGAGGGAGAGCGAATCCGCTGCAAAGAGCGCTGCGTTTTGTACCAGAGCCAAGTGGAAAATGCGTAACATAGGTTAGGGGTGTGCATGTGTGCATGTGTGTGTGTGTGTGGGTGCGTTTTCGGAGGAATGTCGCCGTAGGCTGCTTCGACTTCCTGGCGCTATCGGTGGGAAAAACGCAGGAAACTCAATTGTACGAGGGAGGCAGCATTATTTGATTACCAATCAACCAATCCGGTCGGGATCCGGGCTAAGTGTGATCTATCCTTGCGGAAAATTGGAATCAATCGCCGTTTTTCGCACCGTTTTTTGTTTGCAAAATTTATCCTTCCGTCCCTGCGTTTCCTCGATATGGAGATCGGTTCGGTTGACACATTTGAGCAAGCAAAGAGTGAGCACTGGGCCGCGTGCGATTTTCTCGCGAGAAAACATTCCAACGTCGGCTTCCCGTTGCTAAGTTTGCGAACTTTCCCGAACTCCGCGGGTCTCCGTTCGCCAACCGTTTGCTTTCCACGGCGTAATAGGATACTTGCACACGCGGTATGGAAACGTTTCCCCTCCCCCCCCCCTAGACTTGGGGGGCATGGTGGATGGTAATGACGGCTTCGGGGTTGTGGTTCTGGAATGTGACGCATTTTTATGGATTCGGCTCCAATGGAACCGGATGGATGCGTGTTTTTTTTTGCACAACAACGTCAATGAACGGAGCGTTCAACTATTGGTTGCTACTTTGGAGGGTTGGGGTTTTAGAAGTTACTTTAAAAACACTTTAAAATTGCCTTTTTACCAGCGCAATATGAAGTTCGTTAAGATTCGCCGAAGGAAACTTTACTTCAGAAGATAAAATGCCACTATTTTAATACTTAAAAAAATTGGTTTAAAAACTGTCCTAATCAAAATTACTTCTACAACAAAACCGACCTTTTCTATCTAAAAAGCTGGCAAATATTGTCAAGTGTCTCTAGTTTTGACCCCAATTGAAACAAAAGACAAGATTCGAAGATAATCAGAACATTAGGGAACGCTTTGTGATGTCTTAAATATTTGCTTTGCTAGCAGAGAAAGCAATTTTATTATTGAAATTATTAACACCAATAATATTTCGGTTTCCTTCAACCAAACCACAAGTACAGGTATTTGGACGAGAAATGTGTCTACCAACTTCAACTTAAACTCCGCATCACATCCATCGAACATAATAAAAAAAACGTCTACCGGATGCAAATGGCGACGCCACGTTCGGTTCGATCCGCCATGTGCAATTGCGCGTTCATTAATAAATTACATATAAGTTGCCTCAATTGCGAGCGAAGAAACATTAAGCTGGGTGTAGTAGCAACGTTCCATTGATATCAATCGCCTGCCTGCATCCGCGAGGCCAACCGATTTCAAGGAAATCAACGCCACTGACTCATCTCCATACGATGCCCGGTACAACAAGTTGGTCTGTTGGCTTTGTTGCCATTTGTGTGAGTGTGTGTTAGTGTTCGTCACGCGTTCTGGCTCGCATGGTGCCTTCCATACATGGAGGGGAAACGCTACAAAATGAGGGGTTTTTTTTTAGAGTTTTACTTTGGTCATGATGTGATGGTAGATAGTAATGAATCATTTAAGGTGCTTCATGCGTTTATGGTTATGTTCGCTGTTTTATATGTTTGGCAGAGTTATTGAAGCAATATTGAAGTATGATCAGAGTGGATATGAACAGGCGGAGACAGTAAATTTTTAAGTTAAAGAGTTAAAGATATGCATGTACAGAGAAGTTTCTTGACCAAGATCAATTTATAGCTTGACCAAGACCAAGTTTCTTGACCGACTATATTGTCGGTTATCTTCAGTCACTTAAGCAACGTAATAGCTTGGTCTTCGTGGATGTTCTTGACTTTTCGGTACTCGTTTTGTTGCCTCTGGTCTTCTAATTATGATATACTGCAAATATAATGCAGTTGGTGAAATTTATGGACACGACCTGAATCTGAGTATTTAATTTCTTCAATATTTTCTACAGATGATCTTCGGATGGTCAGGACAAGTTTTATCTTTAGATCTATAGCCCATAAGTGTATAAGATCTATAGTATTTGTGTATATTGACTGCTCGTTAAGATTATAGTTTGTGTATCGGGAATCACTCTAGAAAACCGTTCTTTGTTAAGTCGTAGACAAGAATATGCAACACATTATGACGCAATATAATCATCGTCCACTTCTTGCTAATGTGTGACGTGCAGAGTGAAGACCAACACCAACTGGCCGGTTAGGTAACTTTGCGTACTCGGTTGCGGTTCCCGTTCCAGACAATAAACCTTTCCATTTGCCTGCAGCGCCGCGGGCGAAACAGATAAGCCTCATTTGCCAAAATAATGCCTACTTTGGGTGGAATTTATTCTAATACCTCGCAAAACCTTACGCGTAAATAATACAGGTTGCTTCCCTTCAAGAGGAGCCCTTGGCTAAGCCGGTTCCGGTTGTGGAAGTCACTCCTCCCACCCTTCTCGCCACCCTCCCTTCATGGGCATTTCCGTTCAGCAGGATGTTTGTAATTCGATAGCCCGATCGGTTGCGTGCCCGTGCCCAGTCCTTGTGTAATATAATTTTCCCGTTTTATTTGCTACCTTCAGCCCACGGTAGGGGAGGGAGCAGAGCATCCATAAGTCCTTGGATCGATCGGTCCCACTCGGTAGCGCATCAGAATCTACTGTGTTTACCGCTTTTCGACGGGTTTTAGGCACACACGCATCACTTTAATTGAATTTTCCTCACAAATTACGCGACAGATTGTGTTCCCCTCCCCGTGACACGACGTTCGCGTTTGGTTTGGGTTTTGGGTGGCGAATGGAAAAACATCGTCACAAATCGCCATAAAACGCCACCACGACGAATCGGAAACGATCTCACGGGATAAAGGGAAAGAGGGGCCCATGAAAACGAGATGAAAAACGCATTCCTGGAAAGTGAATAAGCAGCTCGTTAGCTCGTGCTTGGTTTTGGGGGAGTGTTTGGTTTTATTTCCACGGTGAAGATGTTTTTTTTTCGCGAGATTGACACACAGTATCTATCGCACCGGGCGCTGCTGTTCTTGTGAATTCCGTCGCAAGTGGGCGCGTGTCAGAGTCGTGACAATGCGCTGGGTGGGGCGCTTCACTGTCCGGAGGCTAAATGTGAACTCGAACCAGAGCTAAAACACCCCAGCGCTTGGTTTGCTTGTTTGACTTTGGAAGACATTTTTCGATGATTCATCCGTCTCCGGCCCCGGGTTGCACGAAGGGCTCCCCGGCGGCGAGACGAGCGATGCTTGTTTATTATTGTACGCTTGAAATTGTTCATTAATATTCGGTAGAAAAAACAAAAAATAAAACACCATCCGTTGAGAAATGATGACGAAATCGTGGGGAAATTCACGCATTCTCGCGCGCCTGTTGAGCCTGACGCGTGATATCTTGATCTTTTAACGTCGGCAACGTTGTAATTAAGGTTGACAAATTATGTTAATAATTGAGTGCGAGATGAATTGTTGAATGAGACAGAAAAATGCAATTCGGTAGGCGTTGATAGGATCTCGCTTCTTTTTTAAAATGAAGATGGGAAGCATTATGCGTAACATTGTTAATTATTCATTTTGCAGTTTTGATAGATGTAGTAGGATTTTGCACTTTGATACAAAACTTACACTAACACAGGCTGATAGGATTAGAATTATTAAATATTTTATTTAAAAATATAATTTAATGAAGTAATAAAATAGATGAATCGCTTCCAATAAAATTCTACATTAATGGGGTTCAAAGTCTTGGGTTCAAAATGACTGGAAATGAACTATAACTTTCTATTATCATCGAAGTAGTGTATAGTTGACATCGTTGAGTCCGGAAGTGAGGCTTTCTATGCGCTCAAATCGTTGACGAAAACATCACCTCAAGCACCTCGCTCGCCACTCTTTCGACTACCAAACCCTCCTGCCTATGATTTACAACCTTTCGCACGGTTTGCACGGTAAGGAAAATCGTATATGGACGCGTACGAGATCCATCTTTAATCCGGTTCCGCGGACCGGTACACCGGAGTGTGTGTTTACTTTCGGTGCTAGTGGTGCTATTAATTTTTTACTACACCCTGTCACTGACGGCGGAGCCCATATATTACCCACCCGGTGGGGCCTCCTCCGTTTGCAGTGATCCAGTTTTTCCACCGGCGGAATTTTGCGGTCTCTCGCAACCGGAGCCGTTTTCTGTCGCCCGCTGCGCTAGTGAAAAGTGTGGTTTGATTCGGGATATTTTTTTTCCTTCTCCTTCAAAATTTCCCCCGGCTGATTAGACGGGGCGAGATTGGTGCGGTTGTGGATTGGAGCGTCTAGAAAGTAAATGCGACAAAAGGGCACGAAATGGAAATTTCATCGCCCGCATTTGGCTCGGCTCAGCTTCTCGGGCTCGGCTCAGTTGAAGTCGTGGCCGTGTTCAATAAAGGTTGCCAATAAAATTAACAGCCGCGTTTCGGCGTTGATGGGCAGCCGGGAACGCAAGGCGGGGGGGATAAAAAGTGATCGAAAAATAACAAACACAACACAAAAAATCGATCAATCGATTGCGACCAGCCGCATCGAATTGGGCTCGTGTGTTTGACGAGATGAGATTGTTTGGTGCAGTGTACTTTCGAAAAAAAGGGCACCCTCCGCAAAGCACCTTCCTCCCAGCGGGTGTGTGCTGAAACGAGCCGGTGACAAGCCGAGTAACGAGCGCCTAAGCTGCGGCTTAGAAAGTGATCGTAAACGGTTTGAATGAACATTGCGGTGCAATATTGGTGAAACTGGCGGTGCAGCGAGGGGCGGAGGTTTCCGTTGTAATCAGAAACTTCTTTTGTTTACTACTATAACTGTGATATATAGCAGCGGGTGCAGTTTGGTGTTGAAAGCTGCGGGTGTAGCCGAAGTTTGCTGTCAAATCTTGACGTTTTGATAAAAAAAAAAACTGTTTGGACTGAGCAAGCCTGGTTTTAAGATGCTAAAAAAAAACCGTCAATCTTTTCGGTTGTTTTTTTTCTACAGCACAAAAAAAGAATTATGCTCCAAATTGTATAATTTTGTAATTTTGATTTTTATATATTCTTTTGACCGATTTGAATAACAATTATTGTTAAAACCGTTTGATAATTTGTGGCGAATCAAATGAATTTATAAAAAAGAAAAACATTGAACATCTCTGGGATATTAATTAATTATTCGCAGCTCAACATGCCGGAAAGTCTTACAGGAAGAAAAATTTGGGGCTGCTAGAGATAAAAGTTTTAGCTTTTTTAAATTTTGAATTCACGAAGTTTTACAATGAATCGCTAGTGTTGTGGTAGGTTTTTTTTCGACAGGATAAATACCACAATCACATCTGGATCGTTTCTCCTCTAGCGAGTACTGACTTACCTAATATGTTGTTGGATTTCAGGTAACGCAATTGTTCTTTCTTAGATCCGCTGATCGATCGATTTTGTTAAAGCGATCTTAAGAAGCTTACCGAACACACATTGTATCCCAATCATAATGAGCCTCCGCACAAGTATGCGAAGTAAACTTCGATAATGACTCAAAATAATTACCCCCCCCCCCCTACCCCCCCACCCTGTCCCGTAACTCTTTCTCCTTCTGTTGCTCTGTCAGATGAAGCGCTAAACGATCGCCACCCTTAATTTCGCCCACCACCCCCGGCCACGAACCGCTCGGTCGGTCATGTGAAAATTGGAAATCTAATCTCATTACCAAGACTCCCTTTCGAAGGTAGAGAGTTCGTTTCTTTCGCTCACTGATCGGCCAAACACTTTGTGGCGGGATCTCCACTCGCGAATCGGCCGAATTTATGTAAGCATAAAGTCATGAAACGATGTTGGGGTGTGCAAAAAATGCATCCCAACCGAACGTTGCCTCAAAGAAGATGTTGGTGGTGGTGGCTTAGGGCGGACAGACTCCTCCACTTGCGCGAATCAATCGTACCCGGTTCAGCTTAAGTTTGTTTGTTTTTTTTTTTGTGTGTGTTTGTGCCAAAGGGAGAGAGTTCCGGCTGTCGGATTTTTCCGAGCAGCGTTTGCTTTCGATTTCGTCGTTACATAAAATCACATAAATCGTGATCGTCGATATTGGGCTGATTGCGAATTTCTGACCGCGAATCAAGTCCGGGCGAGCATCGTAACGCAATCGTGCGATCGGGATTGGAGTTGACTATTGGGGAAGCTTTGGGGTTTGATGTGCGCTGAAGTGGATTTTTACTGGAAATATAAAAAAAGCGAAAACTAATTATGAGCAGCCTGCTCGCGGAAAATAGATAGACCGAAAATCGATTGCGATTTTTTTTTTCGCGATTTCTGCCTGCCTTGATCGATAAAGAATCTATTTTCCTCCCACTTTAGTCGCATGCAATCAACCGCTCAAGATTGGCGATCGGTGTATCATGGATGTCGGATTTTTCCCATACCGCGCAGTGTATTCGACCACAAAATTTGCCACCAGTGCAAGTTGCGCAAAACTTGTTCGGTAATAAAGTTTTTGCTTCTCCTCCCATTCTGCGCGAACCACGCGCGTTTTGCCTCAAGTGGATGCAAGCCCGGGTAACTAACTTTTTGGGGCTGGCCCCGCACAATCGAGCGTTAATTAATTCGAGTTTTATGTGTTTCAACCAAAACTTTCCCCAAATGGGGCGCGCAGGGGAACATCATGCCTATGACGCTCGATGGGCAGGATAATTGTTATTGATGGTTGGTGATTAGTGTGCCGAGCATATCGTTGAGCCGGAAGAAGTCAATCCGATGCTGCGGTTAGGAATAACCGATTTTTGCTTTAATAATTGAGCAAATGATTAATGACATACGTTGGGAAAGGTCGAAAACGTGAAAGAAATTTAACTTAGTATCCATGTGTGACAAAAAAAAACTCTTCGCTAAAAAAAATAGTAACTTCGAAATTGGTAGGATTTTTTCACGTGCCAGTAGGATGAGTTTTTTTGTATTTTCCTTGCCGAATTTGTAAAATTCATCTGCCTGTTTTTCGCATCCAATCATGAATTCAAAATCAAATTCAAACATATTTTTCCTTTATTTTTTAAATTTTACACAGCTTCATAAAAAATAGCATCACCATATAAACAACAGTAACAAAAGCTACAAACAAAAATCTTGAACATTAAACCCTTGAAGGGTTCAATCAATACAACATACCATACAATAAACATCCCCAAAAGAGTTTAATACGGCCATGCCGTCAATAAAAAAAAAACAAATCAAATCAATCAAATCATTTTTTTAAGAAAATTTTAGTGTCGTATTGTTTGAACATCTATTTTTAAACTACATAAAAATGTTTAAAAAACATTTTTTTTCTAAAATACACTAAAAACTCTCAATAAAGGCTAATAGAACATCCATTACGATTTACTAATTTATCTTTGCATCGTTTATTAGCAATTTCACCGGTTTGGCTCAGAAGAAATAATTCCATCCAATATTTGCAATAATATTATCGACTGCTTTGGAAACAATTTCAGTAAACAAAGTAAACGATATCCATAAACAATCGTCTTCTATAAAAAAACGAGTTACCTGCAAAGTAAGCCAAAACCAAGTCATCGCAAACACGTCTCTTCAGCAAACTCGAGCTGCTTTCGTGCACGACTCCCACCATGCGAGCTGCACGAGGCCTGTTTAGCTAAAGCGACGCTCAAAGAATTATCTGAAGCACAAGCTTGCTAAGAAAATTATTCTGCACGGCCGAGTGGGCGCTACCGGGACTGTTACACGCAGGACCACGGGATAGGATGGTGAAGTATCTAAAGCTTCGCCACTTAGCATTTGGGAGTTCGTTCTATTGCGCCCGGAAGGCAAGCGTAACGCGCGTTGCATAGGCGGCAGAGTCGAGCAACTAATGCTGCTTTCAGCATCATCGTGCTGCAGTTGGTGATAAGATGGGTGAGGCAACAAAACAAAAAAAAAAGAACTTCCCTGATGAGAACGCAAATAAAAGCGCGATAAGAGGAAGCAGAGAAGGCAGCAAACAGAAGAAAGGGAGCGAAAAAAAACCTTGTCATAAAAGAACTAGGAAGTAAACAGTATGCATTTTTCATTCGCTTCCGTTCGTGGCGCCCTTTTGAAAATGGGAAGTGTGATAGTGTGCGGACCACCGTCAGGCGGACGTTTGAGAGTTGCACCGTCCGGTCTGCTGCCCTCAGTTGCATCTCACTAAGTGAGCATTTTTCTTTTTAGGTTAGAGCGCGTGTGCGCTAAACTGGGACTCATTGTCCACTGCAAATGGGCAGGACGTGCAGGAAATTGAAGCGCCAGGCCAGATGAAAAGTGCAAACACACGAATAACAAAACGAAAGCACAACACTACTCGCCTCCATTTTATCGTGCATTCCGGCCGGTGATGGCTCGAGCACCGGTTGCCTTTTGCTATCTGGTGACGATCCGGGACAGATGGGATAATGGTTGAATTGGTAGCACAATTTTGTGTTTATTTTTGTATCTTGCGTGTGATAATATGCAAAGATAACGCGGGCACACACCGGCTGCACACGGTAATGCAAGGTGTGCAAGTGAGATAATGGCAAGTTCCACTGGAAACTGGACGAAAATGGGAAGCGTGTTGTTTAAAGTTTCAGCAGCACTTAGGCTAGTGTTTAACCACTTTTTTTCTGTCTGGTACGTTTTTGGGTCCTGGTAGTAATTGGGAGGCTGTTAGAAATGTGTTTGCACTAGGTGAAGGGATCGGAAGCTTCTATTGTTTGACCTAGTATTCGAGGTGGAACTAATGAGAGGATCTTTTGGAAGTTAAAAATAAAATTTATATGGGCACTGAAATGAGCAGAAAGAATACATTCAAATATTGCACACTACAGCCATATGAGTAGGTGCTGGTATTTCTGACGATAAAATTGTATAATCTATTTTAAAAATAATATGTTTAAAGGTTCCTCTCGAGACGAAATTAACTCGAATATTTAAGAAAAGTAAACTTTTTAAATAAATGATTTTATCGTCAGCAAGAAAGCAAAGAGAAGGAATCGATTAACAGTTAAAAAAAAATCAGTTAAAAAACAAAAATATCACGTCTATTGAACAGGAGTCGCAAGGTGTTCATAGTCTTCGATACAATTTTAACAAATTATCTTTACATAGAAGTACGAATAAATGTGATTTGAGTCACACGAGAATGTACTCTTATAGGCTCAATTATTTCAGCTTTAATGGCAATATTTCTATTGATAAACTTTTGTCGAAAGATGTTCCAAAGTCTCTGTAAACACATTTTATTCTATTTATTACCTTTATTCATGCAGCTCAAACCTTTCGATTCAAATTTCTCTAGATGTGAGGGCTCGAGGCTCGAAAACGTTGTGAAAACGAGTGGCGAACATCTCTCAACATTGCATACGTTCAACGATCATCAAGACACTTACCGTATCAACCGGTAATCTCAAAGATGGTCCGCATTTCAAAAAAACATTTGACCATATTTGCACAATACATCGTTCGAAAGTGATCAGCCTCGATGTTTTCGGCCCCGCATGGACATCGGCGACTTTTCCGGCTGGAATTGCAAAACTAGTGCAAATAAAAGAAAAAAAAAAGAATCCAAAAGCTTGTTTCGCTCCGGTATGCCTCCGGCGGCGCGTGGTTTATGCAACATCATTTCGCATGTTCATACCACACCCCCTCCCGACATTCTCCCAACCACCCACCCCGCAGCGGGGATAGCCAAACTTTCAATTATCGCACGGTTTTAAATCGTTTCCACGTAGACCACACACACACACACACACCCGCCGGCTTAAGATGCCCCCGTGCCCATCAGGCGCCAAAGTGAAATTGATCCACAATCCGTCGTCGCAAAACTCGCGTCCACTTTTTCAACCACTTTTGGTCGTTAGCAACAGCGGTGGCGGCAGATGCTTGGGGAGGGTTTTTTTGTGAAATTTTCTCTCCCGCTCCGTGAGGCAATAACGTGAGGCTGGTTGCATTTTTTCGCCGATTGTGAATAGTGCTTCTGCAGGTTGTCGGGTGGCGTTGCGATTTTCATGCTCCACCCAGCATCTCGTGCGGTTCGTTGTGGGTGTGTTAGTGTGGTGTAAATAATCTTTTCCAATACGGATCTCCCCCCGCCCGGGGCCACTAAATCGTTTACTCTTAAATGAATTGCATTGTTTCTGCAAACAGCAGCTTATCACGTACGGCTTTGCGGATGATGCGTTCGGGCGCGAAGGGCAGACAGAAGAGTCGAAAAGAGCGTACAACATATGCAGCAGCGCATGTGTTCGCTACTGGAATGGAAACATTTATGATTTCACTCCGATTGGCGCTTTAGTATCGCGGGATGGTTCGCGATATTTCCAGTTCGATGCGCGTCCGTACGTGTCGCGGTGAAAGAGAGACAGAGAGGGAGAGGGAGATAGAAAAACGGATAGCAACCATCCGGTTGCATGCATGCCAGCCGGATCCGCTGGATGAGTTTTCCTCCAAGCTCCATCTCCACCGGCGCAGGCGTTCGAACATTATCGAAACGCTTTAGTGTGCAACATGTGCTATCTTCAGTGGTGCTCCTTTTTTTTTTTACTTTTCGCTGCTTTACTTGCTTCCTCCTGTTCATTTATTGCCCACCGATGGACGATATTCGCGAGATAGTGGAGGCCGTGTGCTAAGAGCTGGGTTCATTATGCGCTAGATTGCATGCCACCAGCGTGGAGAGGGGCTATCCATACTTCCCTCGTATGGAAAAGCCTTCGGCGTGACGAGTGAAGAGGATGACCCACTCGACGGAGCACGGGAGTGTCTGCTTGACATCGTGGTGCGCTACCATGGTGGTGGATTTTTCTTCTTTTTTTACAGTGGATAGTTTCACCATGATAATTGATTAGCATTGAGTGAAGTGGTATTTAGAACATCAAGCGATAGGCTTGACTGCGTCGTTGACAGTGCATTATTCGTTGAGTTGTTTGTAAGCATCATGAGGATCATGAGCATCATGAAATGATTTATTGCACACTTAGTATAATGTACAATCACAAATTAACCGCAATGGTAAAAGCGACTAGCTGGTCGATTGTTTTTGTCCAATTTGTTATGAAAATAAAAAACTTTTGTCTTGATTGAAAAATATATAAAGATTCTCAATCCAATGAAAATGCTTTCAAATTATCAAGAGTAAACTCGTAGAACTTTTAGACTGTCTTGTTTTCTACTAGAAAATTTATTAAAATACAAACAAAATACAAAGCACAAGCAATATGGGAAAAGAGCAGATTTTGTGATTTATTTAAAAAATTGGCAAAAATGTAAAAATTGGAGGCAGGTTAGAATTGAAAATTCTTTAAGACATTATAATATACCTAAAAGAACAATTAAAAGAATAGCATTATCTTTTGAAGAGTTTCTAGCGGAGAGTGTAAAAAAATGCAATGGCAAATGAAAACAGTTATCGACTCTCTTCTTTCGAACAATCGAAAGAGATGAGAGAAGAAATAATTGATAATATCCAATAATGTCCAACGACTCCCCCCTGTTGACACGTTTTCACATTGTTTCTTGTTTTATCGCACAATTATCTTACGATAACAGTTACAAACCAATTGTAATGAGCGATGTTCCTGATACTATCGGCACCATAATGTGCGTCATTTACTTTTATCGTCATTCCGTATCAACCATCCCGTACAAGTATCTTCACTTTGTGGCGCATATTTCTTCGCCATATCGTACGATCTCCTACCCGGCGATATGAAAAGCGAGCCGAAGCCATTAACTCATCAACAGCTTGGACCGGACGGCCGCATAGAAGCGATTGCAGAAAGCCTTTTTCAAAGGTTTTCCACCCCTAGCGGAGTCTTTGAGTATTTTCTTCGCTGTTTGATCCAAAATAGGGACGAAATTCTGCGAAATTCTCTTGAAATCTGCACAAAACACAAGAGAATCTGCCATGCAGACAGGAGGAAACGGTTTATTTAGGTGTTCACCGCTTGCCCGTACCCAGTCAGGGACGTTCTAAGCGTAAAAATTTCCGGGAGACAAACACGTCAGATCCCATCATGCAGATTTGATGGCTGAAGAAGGAGTACTTTCATGCAGTAGCTCGCAGGCAGGCTCGCCAATCGCGCATCACCACCAAGCGGAAGAGATTGTCATGGTAATTGGCAGCGCGCTCGAGTGAAGTCTTTTCGATTCGAGACTTTGTTGCCTCTGCTGGCGAGCACTACTTATCGACAGGCGGCTCGATCCGTTGCGCCCCAAGTTCGATCGAGTACGCGAGAGTCATTGAACGCTTAAATTGGCTGAATCGGCTGAAGGGTTTGCATGGGGCGCTGCGGGAATGAAAATATTTAGCTTGATGGAATGCCACGGGCCGCTGTGTTTGTTGGATGCTTTCGTCGAGCGGTCAATCCCGCTCGTATAAACAAACCAAACGTTCTATTATTATTGGTTGGGTTATTGTAAGAATCGTGCGAAGAAAGACTTGAAAATCGTTGGGTGTTTTATAGGAATATATTGCTTTAAGCATTTTTTTGTAAAATTTATATTTGTAAAGTATAATTTGTTGTTTGTTTGACAAAATAACAAACAAACCTATTTACTGTGCCATTCATAATAAGATAAATACTTGAAGATTTTCAACTGCACATAGCTCGTAAAACATCAAATTTTGGAGATTAAAAATTGACTGAAAATGTTTTTCGTTCATTTACAAACATGAAATTTCATACTGACCTCAAATCTGTGCTTCATTCCCTGTAACTTTCTTCATCGCTGTACCCATTATAGAACAAAAGATAATTCTATCAGAACACTATCCGTACACATTGCACGATAATCAACGACGCTAAAATCACAAAACCCGGTGACATACCCAATGCGACAGGCTTTTAAGGTCCCGAAACCTTCGGGCACCTGTCCGAAAAGGGGTCGAACGTTATTAATCTCATAAACCAGGCAGGCACACGCGTTCCTTCTCCTTCCGTACTTCCCATCAGCCCATCCAAACGTTTATTTCCCGCTGGGCCTGCGGGCCTTACGGTGAGTTCGATATGTGCCTGGGTCGAAATCGAAAAAAAAACCGGCTGCCGTTCTCATTCATGTTCTTTCGAGCATAATTCCATCGAGCAGGTAGTGACCACCGTCACCGTCACCTCTCACTCCACCGATTACGGTTGGCCTGCCGGCGGGAAGGGTAGTACCTTGAGTTTTGTTTACACTTTGCTCCTCACCTAGGCAACGGTGCCGCATTTCGGTGCTCGGCGAGGTGTATCGTAATTCAAGCCACGGGAATAACCTTACCCCTTCGAAAACCTTCGCTCGGTTGGTTGGTTGGTTGGTGCAGAGTGTTTTCGGGTTGCCTCTTGTTCGTTGGTTTTTAGTTTTTAGCTCTGGTACCTCGGGATTTCTGCTATACCCGGGAAAGCACTGGCCCTCGCTTGGGGTTGGCTAATCGGGGATCGAAGGTTCAGGGTGAACGGAAGCCACGCTACGGCTTCCGCGAGCGCGCGTGTGTGTGTGTGCTGGAAAGTGTCCCATCGAGCCGGGAACTCGTTTCGGTCCACCCGGACGCTAAGTCGGTCCCTGGCGTTGTGCGAAACTCTGAGGGTTTTTCTTCTTCTTTTTTTTTGCACACCGGCAGATGCTCTGGCAGCGTATTTACTTTAGTGCCTTTTAATACGCTTATAAATCCAGTTCAATAACCTGGAGCCAGGCAGCGGGCGCGATCGGAGTGGGCAAACGCGATACGATATAAGTAACGTAAATGGGGAGACTTTCTTGGAGACTCCCCGCGCGCCCTCCCGGGTGAAAACTTGGCTCGCTCGCCAGCCCGAAAACCGGTTGTGGCACCAAGAAGTTACCAGCGTGCGGTGCCGCGTCCGCCCTAGGTGGTTTTGCCCTAGGCCGCGGGCTCTGTTCCATTTGCGAAAGCCCTGCCGGGAAGCACTAAAGGGAGGGAGAGAGAGAGAGAGAGAGAGAGAGAGAGAGAGAGAGAGAGAGAGAGAGAGAGAGAAAAAGACCTCAGCACGAGCACATCGTTCGGTTCTGAAGATCTCGCTGACTTTCAATACGTACGACCACCATTGCCGCGTTGACCTGCAGTGCTCTCGTGAAACGGGGTAAGGAATTACATTTCCAATCGGTTTTCGTTAGGTTTTGCGTTCTTCTGCCGTAAACGTAGCCGGTTCTCTTGCTCGCCGTGGCTCCGTGTGTCTGTTCGACATCGTGTACGCCCACGATTCTCACCGATGACCCACTTTTCCGTTGACAGAAGCTTCCAAACCCCTGCCCGACGTTCACATTCAACGCGGAGCTTTAGCTGTCGATTTTCGTTTCGATCGAGAATGGCTACCGTGGGATTCGTCTAGTTTGGAACGACGACGGGAAGACCAAAGCTGGACTGCGGTGTTAAAGTGCTGTCATCGTAAATGTCACGAAGATAATGGTGGCAAGGCGCGTGAGGCGGCGACTTATAACGGAAATATTGATGTAGGAGGAACTGGACGAGCCATTCCAGATTGTTGTATTTCCTAGGTAATTTCCTACCGAAAGTTTGTTACGTTCGACCTGGATTGTAACTGGTTGCATGTAGATCCAACAGCAATGAGAGTGTCTAATGGCTTACTTAGTGATATTTTTTAAAATCAAATAATCGGTGATTGTATACGTGGGTCAGAGATTTAACCATTCTACTTACTCTTCTTCTTGTTACTGATGATGCAGCATCCTACTCGGTTCCCATTATTGTTCGCATCGGATTTAAATCATTATTTTTTTTTATCAAATCTAATATTTCTTTTGGTTGTTTCTAAATATTTTGTTTATTTAATTTCTATTTCATTTTCACTATTCTCGCGATCTTAATATGCTTCTTTAGTCTTAATATTGATCGGTGATTGTATGCGTGGGTCAGAGATTTAACCATTCTACTTGCTCTTCTTCTTGTTATTGATGATGCAGCATCCTACTCGGTTCCCATTATTGGTAGCATCGGATTTAAATCATAA
Organism: Anopheles farauti; assembly: GCA_000473445.2. NCBI lineage: Eukaryota > Metazoa > Arthropoda > Insecta > Diptera > Culicidae > Anopheles > Anopheles farauti. The sequence goes on from KI915052.1 coordinate 1,002,623, forward strand.
TTTTTTTATCAAATCTAATCTTTCTTTTGGTTGTTTCTAAATATTTTATTTATTTAATTTCTATTTCATTTTCACTATTCTCGTGATCTTAATATGCTTCTTTAGTCCTAATATTGATCATTTTGATCTCAATATTTTTTACTTACTTTTGGATAGTAGTTTCATAGAAATTAAAACACTATTCCAGTCTTTCTAGTTTGTGTTTTTCCACGTTTTCTGCTCCCGTATTTCTTAGGAAACTTTTCGATCCGTTTTTCTTAGGATATGAGGATCAATTTTTTAAGAAGCAAATCAGATAGTACGCTTCAATTTCCAGGACTAAATACATCTGTTTAGAAGTGATAAAATTGATAAAAAAAATAATAAAAATGCTTTAAAAATACTAATGAAATAGAGTGATTAAATAAAAATTAAATTGATTTTTCATCCCGAAATAAAACTATAGCTTCCAGTAGCTACAAAACAACCTACACTCATCAATTTCACTCTACTTCCCACTCAATCCAAGCTAACCCACCTTGTTTAGTTGTTGTACACGACTAAGCGGTTGTCTTCGACGCAAAACCCGATAAACGCAGCTAAAACTTTAAACGCACCGCTCGAGGCCCCGGACAAGAGACATCACTTAGCCGCTGCACGAGGCAGTTTCGGTTTGGCTGTGTGCCAGTTTTACCGCCCGGCCCATGACTAACAGGCCATTTCTCGATAGTTAAACCTACTGCCTGGCCGTAGTTGTTGCGGTTTGACTCATCTAACCCGACGACACATTTGCGGAGCCGTGGAGTTGAAAGCTGACGCGTTGTTTCTGCGTTCAGCTTTGGGGAGGGAGGGGAGAACAGCCGTGGGGTTCGGTCGGAAGAAAGACACGCTCGGTGCTCTGGCACCGAGGTATTTTGGTCCCTTCAGCCGCCTGGTGGGGCGAGTAGCTCGCAAAGCGTGAAAGATGCACCGCGCTCGATCGCCGTTCGAGCGCAACCGACGAAAAGCCTAAGCTCAGCTTTCCGGAAAGAATCCGCCGCTGCTGGGTGGTGGCTGCCCGGGGAAGACGGTCGCGGACGGAACGTATAGAACAAGAAGCGGCTGTTGTTTTGTTTTGTGCGCTTTTTTGTTGCCTTATGTTGCCACCATCTCCCTGCTCGGGGAAGTGCGCTGTTTTGTTGTGGAGCCAAATTGAGCGGCTCGCGCTTGGAGCGTGGAGCAAAACGGGAAGGTAAATGGCAGTGGAGGGGATGAAATCTTTCTCCAACCGATTCGCACTTGACCGGCGCCATTTTGTGTTTGGGGTGTTTGTTGCGTGCGAGCGCACGAAAGAATGGAGATCTTAATCAGCTCGCCGTGGTGTTTCGTGGTTTCGTTCGACCGAATCCTCGCGCACAATTGCGCCGAAGTAGTGAGTCGAGAATTGGATCTGTTCTGTTAGTTTTCCACCCCTCCTCTCCTCTCCTCCCCTTCCAATCGAAATGGTGAAGGCTTGAACCATTCAATAAAGTGATTCTTGAAGCAGCAAATAAGGCAAATAGCAGGCTAGGCTAATTAGTTGCGCCATACTGCTGCATTCAAACCGCTCACGATCACGATCAGCCGTAATGCACAATGCACCAGCCGCAAGGGAAGAGAACCTTTGCGACGAATGGCACGGCGTAAATGGTAAGGGAATGCAATTTTGCACCCACTTGAAACGAATGCAGGCGCCGTGATTGTGATCGTGAGCAAAGTGAAGGAAAAAGACCGTCATGAAACTTTGAAACGTAAAACGATAGGATTGCATGAACCGATCCCGGAGCAGATGGGTTTTCACGAAGCTTCACTTTTGCTTCATTCATTAGATTAGAATGTTGGATGCAGCTGAGCAATTCCAGTTGATCAGCTGCCAATATGGTAAAGGCATTATTGTGCAAAAATTGATGGGTTTCTTCGCCTTTACATCAACACTTGGTGCATTTATAAGGTGGTGAATTGTTTCGGTCATTTTCTTGGCGTGAAACGATACAATTTAATGCTTTTTATACCCAACAATATTTTACCTATAATTTAAAAAAAAATTGACTTGCTGAAATGAGTGTGGTAGGCTTGTTTTGGTCGATTGGTTAAAGAAAAGTTGAATAATCTATTTGATATAATCTATACGACAAAGATATCCATTTTGTTAAAACCACACTGATAACCCACATTTTTATTGTTAAAAATGGCTGTTTATGGTAAATGATTTCCAGCCTCGAGTCTTCTAATATTTACCTGAGATGAGCATTGTCACCCTTTTTTGTTCTCCCACTCGCCTTCCATTCATTCATTTCGAAGGTTTCCAATTTTCTCCCAAGCCTACACGCCACCCAATGCGCACAAGATAAATAAAGAGAAAAAAAAACCCCGAAAACCGCGTGCCTCACGTTTTGTGCTATCGATCAAACCGCGGGCGTGCGTCACGCGAAGTGGAAAGACGGTGGCCGCGACGCTTCGTGTCGCCGTTGGATAACAAATCGCTTGCGAGCATGATATTTGGAACCGATATTGCTGATGTATGGCGTAGATACGGAGAGTTCGCCCATCTTTAAACGGTCGCATAAACACAACCAGCCGTGTTTATTAGATTTATAAACAAGTTAAGCCAATTGGTCTCTTATTCGACCCAGCCCCAAGGCACGAGTTTGATTAGGTAGCGCAAAAAAAAGGAAAATAAATACGGAGGATGGTGGCAGTTTTTCTTTCCACACTTCCACGCTCTTAACACACCGGCAATGGTGGCTTTCCCGCCAACTTTTCGGAAGGGACGGGAAAACGCCCCGGTACGGCAATGTTGCAGTTTCCGAACAGTTTCCACTGCAAAGTTGAGCGGTCGGTGAAATATGAGCCAACGCGTGCACAGTCGCGTTCCACTCGCTCGTTCACGGTTTTCAGGGTCGCTGTTGATGAATCGGGTTGAATATCGAGCCATCGAAGCACAGAAGCGTACACAGGCAGCATATTGTATACCAACTCGCAGGGACAATTGCGGTTGTAGTGTTTCTGTTTCTCCCCTTCCCCACACTATTACACGGACTCGCATCGCTGTGTACGCGGTGGTGTGTTTATATTTGCGCGTTCCGTACCCGTCGATCACGTTGGACGGAGACGGAAGACGGATTTGGAAGGCGACGGGTGGGCGAGTGGGCGAGGTGGGCCAGCAAGAAGGTCAATGAGTTAAAACGAGCAGTTATTAGTAGCCCCTCCTTCGGGCAGAAAAGTCAGCTGGAAAATTTCTCCTGACGTCGCTTGTTTTCATCGTCGCGATCGTTGGCTTTCGAGTATCGCTAGTTCGGTTTTGGAGCATTCGAGACGAGAAACAAACAAACCAACAACAAAAACAAAGACAAAAATCGCGGTGTTTGTTAAACTTAACACCGGCTTGTTCGGTTTGATTATGTTTTTTTTTCATCATAATCGAAGTACATATCTTTCTTCCCTCTTTTTCTGACTCTCTCGTCTCGCTGGGCGGAAAAACATAATAAAAGTTTAAACACTTTTTTCCTACGCTTGCGTTCCGCGGTGGTGTTTGTGTGTGCACGGGCCTTTATTAAGTATGCGACCGAACACCGAACGAAATCGGTTTTAGATGAACGGTGATGATCGTTTTTTTTTAAGGAAAGGTAGCCCTACCGAAAGTTGTCGGTGCTATCGGTGCCGTAGCTACTTTCTGACAAGCGGCCAGCAAATGCGTCTTAAATACGGTAGCAAAAAGATAAAAAAACCCCTGCACAGTTGTATAACTTGCCGTAAGATTGCCGTGGACTTTGTGGATATTCATTAAATCGGAAGGCAAAAGTTTCGGTAACTCGAACGGGCGTGTCCATTGCCTGTAATTTAATTAACCGTGCATTAGCGGCTCATTATCAGGGAAAGGAGTTAAGGTGATGATGCAACTTTTTGGGAAAACTCTTTATTTGCACGTTGATGGAGGATGAATTCAGCAAAGCGAATAGATTTATGATTAGAAATATTTAACAGACGAATTTTTGCATATTTTTCATCGAGAGGGAGTTTAAATGCAATGGTTTTTTGGTATTTTTTTCTTGCACGTCATAAAATTTGCTTTAAGATCGTTTTAACGTTGAATTTCCACGCAATATTTTTTATTTTTAAAATAAAGTTTATTACAGGGAAAGTCATTGTCTACTGGGAGAATTTGTATGAAGCCTTGACTGAATGATAATACTTGACGGAGGAGTTAAATCACAGCAACAGTGTAGAGTGTTCTTAGCCAGTTTTTAGTCAAAAAAAAAAATCTTTTAAATATTTTAAGAACGCTATATATTTATCACACTTTCGAATGAAATGTACATTTTTTTGCTTGTATTTACGATTTTTATTTGAACATTAGTTTTATTATTTCGTTCGTAGGAATTCATTTGTTGCCTTGGTGACCATTTTTGTTAAGAAATCAAAACAAAATTTATGCTTTTTAAATTTCTCATTCAAATGCAAACTTATTGTGCACACCTCATGCGTGTTTGTACTAATATTATTTTGCATTTTTTTTATTTTACAGATGCAACTGGTTACTCACCGTGGAAATAAGCCCATTGCCCCGTTCATCAAGAACAACTGCCAGCGCTGAAACCCTCCCATGCGTCATTAAAATTACTCATCACGCAAAACTAAGGAGGGGAGGGAGAAGAAAATAAAACACAAACAAAAAAGCAGCACAACCACACTCAGCCTGGATGCCGCCCGGGTGCATACCCATTTGCTAATCAACATTTCCACAAATCAAATAACATTTCATCCCTTCCGAGCGCGGCGAAGCGCTCGCTCTTGGCCATAATGCTGTAGTGTGGTAATTAAATTCCGAAATTCGCACCGAAATTCGGCGGAGGTGCACAGCAGCTTGCCGCGGCACGCTAATCACGGTAAAGGGAAAAGCACCTTCGCACCGGTGGAGGAGTGTGCGGTTGGCGAAAAAAAAGGCTCGCTCGAACGGTGCCGCGTGCGTTGCGAAGACGTGGTAACATTTAATTCGTCATAATCACTGTTGCTTTTGAAAAGTGAATCAAGCCTCTGTGTGTGCGTGCGCGTACACCGAGGGCTTAACCTAGATTTCCCCTTTGCCGTCGAGGCGTCGGGCGGCCGGGGTTCCGGTTCGTCGGATGACGTCTTCATTCCGATTCGGTGTCGCGGCGAGTGAAAAACCGGCATCGAGCGCGGTGGAGCTCTCGTGGTCCGCTCCGTTCTGCTGTCGAACCGCATCGAACAGATTTCAAGTTCCGTGGTTTGCGGTTTTTTTCCCTTCTTTCCTTCTTTCGATGTTCTTGCTGTCTATATTGTTCACCAGCTTAATACTATGTTTTCATTTGTGGTGGGGGGGAATGCTTTTTACAGGAGATAAAAAAAAACTAGCCGCGTGTTTGTGTGTGTGTGTGTGTGTGTGTGTAGAGTGTATGTAGCCACCTGGGCGAGCCCGGTGGAACGGCAACAGATGCAACCCGTGTGCAACCCGCCGATCAATAGGGGCGAAGTGTGAAATATCGGAAAACTCTCCGAATGGGAAAACAACGCACCGAATCCAGCCAGCCAAGCGCTTCTACACCCCGATCGAGGCCAACGGGAGTTTGAAGAGGTGGGGGCAGTGTATTTGTGTGTGTATGCTTATGTGCAATAGTGTTTCCAATGTGCGCGCGTGTAGTGAAAACTACAAAGTGTAATTGATAAATGCAAGCTCGGTACCGGCCGCCATCTTTCCCTCCTCCCCTTAGCCAGTGAGGTGGAAAAAAAGCGCCGGATGAAAAGCCGCCCAGAATAGTGCTTCGTTTGGGGCGTGTGCGTGTGCTAGTGATTTTTGTTGTTGTATTATTTTCTGTTTGTTCTGTGTGTAATTTCCATCGACCCGAGCCGAGTTCGGCACCCGTGCCAGGCTTTTATAATTGGGAATAATTTTGTGTAATCAACCACACCACATCTGAGTCTGATATTCTGTGCTTAAAAAAAAACTGTGAGTGAAACGCGGAACTGGATCGGAGAAGGCCTGTAAAATTCTCCTACGGAAAGGGAACAGCATCGAACCGGCAAGGTACGTACGCACAGCAAACCAGAACGTATTTATCGCATTGATTAATTTTCTGATTAACGCATTTTTGCATTTCATAGTAACATTTTTACCGAAAATGTTTGAAGGTTTTTTTTTTTAATTTGGATAGAAAATAAAATAACTTTGCCTTAAATCCCGCAATGATCTACACTAATACAAACATGGGTAACGTAACGCTTCGATAACGCGCGTTCGGTTTTATAAATATCTTCTCCCAATTAGTTGTTCGATCTGCTTTGATGATTATCGAACAAAGTTGAAAACGAAAAATTGTGACGGTTACAACGCGTCACTCCCCCAGCTCGTATTACTTCACACACCGTGGGGCCGTGGAGAAATGATTAAAACTTTTCATTAGTTACATCAATCGAAAGGAGAAGGAAAGAGATTTTGGTGTGGAGTGTTGGCGAGACACGGAGACGGAGCAGAACTTATGCAATTCCGGCTAATTAATTGAACGCATGAAGGGTGGAAACGTTTTTAACCTCTTTTCGTGGGCCTTCGAACGAACATGCTCGTCAATAGTGGAGTTTGAAAATTAGTTTAAAGTCAATTATTATGCAATTAAAGTAGAGCTAAGAGTATTGGGAGTTCGAACGCACTGAGATATTGTGGAAAATATCAAATATCTTGTAATGTATTTTTTTTTTTAGACAGAGTAGAAACAAATGGACTATAATTATTTTTAGTTCTTTTTGCATTATTCTTAGGAGCCAGAGTGTTGACTGAACTTAAAATACAATAATTCAATGTTTTGTAGGTGTTTTAAGAAATAAGATATGAGAGGGAAATTGGATGGAAAAATTTCAAATCCATGTGAGAGAATGTATGAAAAATGTTCCCAAATTGATTCCCGTTGCAAATGGTTATGAGTCCTGTGGCTTCTCTTTGCTTAACATAATTGGAAATTGTTTTTAAACAACAGAAATTTATTGTTTGAGGCCTGAGTATGACGCCATGACATAAATAGTTAATTTAATTTGTATTCAACGGTTCCCTTCCGAAGAACATTTCGCTGAAATTGAATGCAATCGAACGTATTTATTACACGCTCGTTGCCTCATGGGTGTGGCTTTCTGGAGGTTCGATGAGCAATGGCTCATTCCAGTCTCACTATGACCATCCCCGGGTCCGGTCGGATGACAATCGATGGCCGTGCGTACATGTGGTTATGCGTTGTTGTTAGCGAGCCATTGTGTAGCGATAATTTCCTTCCTCTCGAGTCCCGTGTGGGAGAGTTCGGTGTGTCACGACGATGCACAATCAACCCCTCGATGTTAGATCGAACGTCGGCAATGTTCGGGCCAAAGGTTCGGGGTGCGGTTGAGGGTGCGGTCGATCGTGCTCAGAACACCGTGATTGATTGTGCAAGATTCGGGATGCATTAAACTATTCGTGCGACCAACCAGCAGCGAAATGAACTCGGAACAAGTGTCGGGAGTCGAGCGTCGGGGACATGATAATAACAACCGTGCCGTCGCACCGAAGAAGACGTGATTGAAGTTGATCAGCATCAATTTGCTGGCGTGCGGCGGCAGCAGCAGCATCAGAGTGCACAATTTTGGTTCGGACATCGTGCGCTGTTCGAGGTCAACAAGGGGATCTGGACTGAAGTGGTTGTGTTCGGTCCATTTCGGACCGGGTGTACATGGATGTGGACCGGTTCATGCTGCCAGCCTCCCCATGGTCGATGGGGTTGTAGAAATCAATCATCATGGTGTGATTCGCTACAGTTGCGGCGTTTGCGGATCGACCTACCGACGAGTACGTGCGGTAGTTGGTGTTGGATGAGAATAATAGAGTAGAATTTAATCTAATACACGTTGGACTTTAACGATAGATCGACTTTTTTCTTAAGTCGTGCATGACTTTAAAAATAAATAAATTCATCTCTCGGTGTTTGTGCAATGGCTGCTGCGATGATATTTCTAATGGCAGTCAGAAAAAATTTCCTAGGTTTTTGTTATGATATTGAAGCTTATTTTTGCTGCTAATTATACAAATAAAACACTGAAAAAGTTCAAGAATAGATATCTCTCTTTCTTCTATTTCTAACGATTTCTGTTGTTGAAATATTGTTGAAATTGTTGAAATATTCTAACGTTCTATTCTATTGTTTCTATTGTTTAAATATTCTAACGAGTGAATATACCATAAAGGAATCAGGTTTACCCTGGAGCCCGAACACGATATGGTACGCTATGAATAATATTTGTTAACGTAGTAACGAATTTTAGGATGCTGGAAATAGTTACCAGATTCGATGTAGTTTTGACAATAGTGGTGTTGGTATAATTAACAAAAAAAAAAACATAACGTAGTGTGATCAATGTTCTACAACAATCCTTCCACCCTTTTTGAATGCTTTGTAGAGCGTAAATCCTGCCAAGCAACTGCATGCCGATGCAAATTGGCTTTTTGCATTCGGACGCCCCTCGATTGCGCACGAAGGTCACGCGAGCAAGTGTGAGAACCAAATTTGCACTCAACGCTGCACTGGACGCAACCGTTCCGTAACGTGCACTCGTTGGTGGTGGAAAATCTGCAACCACGGTGGAAAGTGTCTTCCGACTTCAGGGCCATCGCCACACCGGGTGAAGACGGGCGACGTCAACGACGGACCTGAAACCGAAAGAACTCCTTACGAAACACAACTCACCAACCAATTGTTGGCATCGGTCATCATCTTCATCACCCCGTTCTCGCACCCTTCCGACCCCGGGGGTTGGAAGGCCGGTTTTTCGACACCCCGAAAACCCGCGAGAGCTCGAATTGGCCCGAGGTCAAGCCGGCGTCTGTGCCGTGGGCTTTGGGCAACTTTCCGCACCGACCGGTTCACGTTCCGGACCCGGTTTGGTGCATAATTTTGCTCTTCTTTAGTCAATTAGTTGTGAGACTGGCGCGAGGGGAAGGGTGTTTTGAGCGTTTGTGTCTTTTGCAGCAGCGATTATTTTGCGTAATGTGGTGTGAGCAGCCCGAAGGTGAAGCGAATAATTGGTGCGCTATGTATGTGGGAGTGTGGACGGTTTTCGGAATTGGCATCGTAATTATTCATGTGGATAGTTTTGAAAACAATTGCAAAAAAATAATTAAATTAATCAAATTCATTTATTGATTAAAAAAATATTATGAAATTTAGATACTTATTTAACTACCTTTTTGGTCGAATCTTTAACAACCATAACCTACTAAAAATTCTTTTAAATGAAAATAATGGCACAACCAGGGGTATACGAGCAAAACTCGTCCAGCATGACAGCGCACAGTCTCTGTCGCTTTGCAGTCGAGAGCTGAAGATACCATGATCATTAAAATGTTTCTCACTTGCCTTGAATGTTTGGCACTTACACATCTTGAACACTGCCATACCGGCAAACGACGACACACAGGCACACAATTTACGTGCAGTAATGCATCCAGCATGCGTTCCCCCTTCGAAATCTGCATCCCATTAGCATCATTGCGCGAAATGTTCCGAGCAAGGCGCTCGGTGTGGTGTGATGATATGAAAGCCGATGTTGAGAGGTTGCTGCTACTGCTGCTGTTGTCTAGCGGCCCGGTGTCGGCACAGCAGTAGGTCAAGATGGAGGAAAAAGTTTCTTGCACCGGTGACAACCCTCCGGTTTTGTTTCATCGCACGTGCAGTGTTCGCTGCGCCCTGCTCATTACGAATGGCAAATGTTTATTTTTAAAAAAGTTGGTAAAAACGTGCAGATGCATCTACTACTACGATGAAAAGCCGATTCCACACCTCAAAATATGGAAAGTGTTAGTTTTGCTTATTACTATTTATTAAATTTATTATTTTGGAACAAAATCCTACAAATATTTACTATAAAAAAAAAAGTTGTCAAACAATTAACTAAACGTATTAATTTTCGCTTATTTAATGAACGGCGGGAAATGGTCATTAGAGCAAACATAGATTAAGCATGAATGGCTTAAATGAATGCATGATTAACATCAGCATGATAGATTGCGCAATGGGAACATAAATAATAGTGGAATTAATCGCAGCGATTGCGATCGGTTGAACATCCCATCGCATCGGGGAGGCAAATTATGCTGCTCATAAAGTGCAACATTTTATCACGGTAACCTGTCGTCTGGGGCTCTTATTCTCCATCAACCCGCCTCTAGAAGTCAATAGCAATCAACAATAGATTATACAGCGATCAGCGTCGGAAAAGTGGCGAGAAAAAAACGGTCTCACTATCAAATGCAAATTGTAGTGCAGTGGGCCAATCAAGACCCGGTCGGTGTCGGGTGTGGCTGGCCTGTCTGGACGTACGGATTTTCTCACGGAACACATTTTCTTTGTCGATTATCAACCGTTCAGCCGACGCCCTCACATGCGTGCGTGCGTGTCTGTATCAGGTCGGATGAGAAGGACGGCATCGGGTGGCATTGTCGGTCAACGGTATGTGGGTTTAACAGAAGACAAAAGCGACAACGCGAACACTTACACAAACACATGCAGATCCGTGTCTGTGAGACGTGTTTTGCCACGCTAGGTTACATGTTCCGATTCGAGCGGGAACCTTGGGAGCTGATGTATGCTGCATTATCATGCTCGCGTTGTGCAATGGGTTACCTCCGCATCCACCACCTCTCCCTCCTGTACCTGGATCGATTGGTGCGACGACATGACGCAGTGACAGAGCAATTATTCGATCATTATTTCCTGGGCTGGCAATTTTAAGCCCAACCTACCTTGGGCTTATGCTGCTACGCGGTCACTGGACGATTTATTTCGTCACGGCCGATTGTACGGGAGACTCGCTGGGTTTCGAGCCGTTTTTTTTTCCATTCGAACGATTCCGCCAACGGAGAAGGGAAGGAAAAGCTCCAAGGTCGTTCCGCCTTGGTGGGGGTTTTTTTTCTCGATCGCCGCGTCGCACACCCCGAAGCGGGAAATGGGTACGTTGTACCCCGGGCGCTATAAACGCTGAAAAGAACAAGCGACCATTAAATCACAACCAAAAAAGCACGACCAGAGAACGCTCACGCCAACACACACGGGTGGAAAAAAAATCTCCCAAAATTCCATCCCGAGCGGTTAGGGGGAAGGAAAAACTCTAAAAATCAACGCAACTCTTCCCCCACCTAAAGTGGCTTTAATCTGGTTGAGTTAAAATGTTTTTCCGCTTCGTTTTTTTATAGCGCCCGTGGGGAGGTGGGGTTTCGTTTGGAACTGATGCCATGTTCTTTTCTGGTGGAGCAATGATTTTTTTTTTGTTTCGCTGTTCTGCGCTCGGTACAATTGTTGTGCGTATGAGCCCAAAACACGCACCCAGGAAGCGTCCGATCGGTTGAATATTATTTTTCGATTTTCGTACCGAACCATGTCCGCCGCCGGCCGCCGGCAAATGAGCTACACTCTCAGAAGGGTGGGCGGAAGTGAGTCGCAGATTTTGCCAACAGGTACACCGGCTCAATGGCTCTCGTGGCCGGATGTGTTTCGTGGGGCCAGCCGGAGGAGTGTTTCACGTTTACGCTTCCCAGAACGCTTTCGGATTGGTATTTTGGTTCGGAGTGGTACGATACGAACGAAATAAAATTGTCAAAACGGCCGATCGGGGATAATGGTAGGGAAGAAAACAAAAGGAATGAAACAACACTCACACGCCGACAATGACTTTCGGTTCCGTGGGGTCGGAAAAGGACATCAGAGCCTCAGGTACAGGAGAAATCAAAAGTGATTCGAAAGGTAGCATGATGTTGTGCTTTGGTTTGGAACATTCATAAATACTCGTTGAGCATTATGTTTTGGAGATGGATGGTAAATTACTTAGCTATCGTCTGATCCAACCAATTCAATTGTTCAATTTTTAATTGCAAAACATTATATTCGTTTTAAATTATGGAAACTGGTAATCGACAATTTAATACAGCTAATAATAGTACTTGATATCTACGTATAAATCCTTATCGATCGACTTTTTCGAAGAAAAATTAACAGCATTAATAGCATGGAAATACTTTAAGAATTCTAAATGTATGTTGATAAACATCGAAAAATATGAATTATCAACATAACAATTCGAGGAAATACGCGCACTTTTTAAAAATAACAAAGTCTTGAAAACTGTACAAATAAGCAGGTAAAGACACAATCCAATTGGAGTAGAAAATGAAAAGAAGTAACAAGAAGAGATACTACTAGCTCTAAACTACTTTAAAATGTAAATTTGCTTTATTTATGTGATTTTTGTAAATAAAATACATGTTTAGTCTGATAAGTAATTTCGTTTAGTAGTAGCATTAACTAAGTTCTCTCCTGATTGTTTCAATTATTTGTAGAACATAGACAACTTTATTGCAGTTCGCTCGAATTTTCATCACTATGATTCCATTTAATTATGGAACATCCATCAAGAACACAGCTTAATAGCTTAATAGCAACAAATTACAACGCCCAGCGTATTATTCATAATTTGCTAAATCTATACCCCAATCCACATGTGACGCGCTCCTCTTTCCGTTTTCCACGAGACGTCTCAGTTTACGCTCTATTTCCTACGGATCCCCAAATTACCGGCGTCCATCAAAACAGCGAACAGCATGTTCTCTTCCCCTGCCAGAAGCTCGCCTATGCCGCGACAAATTTCGGCAGTCAAACACTCAATCAACCCAAATCGATCCTCATCACCCTTTTAGGCACGCATACGCACAGTTTCCACGCTTATGGCCCCGCCGGGAATGGCAACGATGTGCAGAGCCACAGTTGTAGCAACTATCTTAATCCACGATCGCCCCACGATACCCCAATGATGATGATCATTACGGATGATGGGCTGTTGCAGGTGGTTGTTTTTTCGGTTTTCCTGACGTCGGCGGTTAAACGAAATTTCACGGCTTTCTACGATCCGTTTCGATTTACCCGACCGTACCTTTCTCCCTCGATGCTTTGATAAATCAACGTGCGCGGGAAGGTTGCTTCTCTCTCTCTCTGTTTTTCTCTACTTACACTGGTCCACAACGATGGTCTACCGTCGGTTAACCTACGCAATTCAATGTACATGTATTTCGCCCATGTGTGCTTCATCTCGCCCGCCAAATGCAAATATCAATACGACCAATTTACCAAAAGGCCTTCTCCGTACACCACGAAATCATGTTTACTTTCCTTAATTTGGTGCGCCGCCAGGTTGGTGGTGTGGTGTTGATTATTTAAAACATACACTATGGGAGGTAGCAACCCGTACGCTAAATTGATCAGACCGCATTTATTCGAGGAAAATTATGCCACCATCAAACGAAAGTGATGGACAGTCGGCTGTTTGCTGCGGTGGAATAATGAAATCAAGGCGGGTTTATCCGGAACTTCATCTAGGCTGTTTGACCATTTTTGTCCTGTATGTTGCTATGGGCGTTCGTAGGTGAAATCATCACGATAAGCTTTTCCTCGCATTTTATACTTTGGGGTACCGAGTTCACGAATTAAGTAGGAGGATAGATGAGATTACGATAGTCAAATAATGTAGAAAACGACAACATTTGTCTAATTTAGAGGAACATTTACATCTTGACTTGTTTCCATTATTCCTCACGATTAGTCTTTTATTGGGCTACATACTCTGTGGGTTGTACTATTTTTTCTAATGCTTCGATTTGATTTCGATTATTTCGATTTTTCAATTTCAATTTCGATTTCATATTTCCCATAAAATGTGTTAGCTTTAAAAATAACATATAAAATATGGAAGGTTAACAGTTAAATATGGTTTGATTATATGTTTCTTAAGTACACGTTAATCCAAAGAGCACCAACCTTCATCTCGTTTGAACTGATTTACTCATTTTTTTGTAATCTTTTTAACAGCTTTGGATTTATAGTTTGGCGCCGTTTCGGCAAACTCCGGTGTGGTTTGAAAAACTGCAACCTTTGCCTGCTGTAATTGCGACGTACTGGGTACTTTCCACGCGATTATTTATCACTTCTAATCGCGGCTTTCACCAGGTTGCGTTGTGCCGCAAAACGAAGGCCACAAGAGGCGTAACGCATCGCGCAACCGTTGGGTCAAGCGAGCCATAGGCTTGCCGTGTGGGCTGCGAATACCACCCGGTACCAGCTGATTGTGGTGCGTGGCATTTGCAAGATGCATTCGTTCGATAGTGATAGCGTTTCCTTTCGTGGTTCGTCTTCGGAGAAAGGGGTAGTGACGCGGTCTAGACGGGCTTAATTGGCGCCATCTGCCATCGACTAGACTGAACGAAGTCTGAACGCGTTTTCATGCCGTCCCCGTGTCAAGCCGGACAAAACCGGACATCGAACTGAAACAGAGAGGAACATGAAAAAGAGCCAACTCATACGAGCGCCTATTGGGGATGGAGCTTGTGTGTTGAAGGGCGATAAAAAAAGACAAGAGGATCATTCAAAACGTGCATCAGTCACGTTCATAACTCGACCCAATACTCCAGGCCGGGCGTTAGTAGGTCCCTTCGGTCAGCTGTGTTCGTGCTCGTGGAGGTGTTGGTGGGAAAGCAACCAGGAGGAGGTTTGGAGTGGCCGATCTGTATCAAAGTTCAAAACCGGCGGCGTAGTGGACCGATCGCCAAAGTGAAAGCCGCTGGTCATATCGTGGCCTTCTTCGGAGCGCCCCACACAACTGAATCGATTGATCGCGAAAACTGTCGATGAAGCTGCCGACGGCGGCGAAGGCGAGCTCTATTGCGAGTTTTATTAATTGACCTAATAAATACCTAATAATATTAATAAAAAACTGCCTCCACGGGTCAATGATGCTGGGAGGAGGTGTGGACCAACGGTTCGCGCTCACAATCCACGCGCAAGAGAACTCTTGCAAGGAAAATACGAAACGAAACATTAATACGCACCCGGCAAACAAAAAAGGCGATCGAAGGGAGGACGTGGTTGGGTGACTGTTTTTATTTTATTTTTTGTTTTGCAGCTGGGACAAACTGGTTCGTTCTGGAGACTAAAGAGAACGTAATTTTGGGGATGTTGTTTACTGGATCTCCTTTTTTTCTGGGTCATTTGGTCGCTTACGTTGTTTTCATGACATCATTCGGTTGAGCGAAACTGGTTTCGGGGAGGTTGAGGTCTTTATAAGGGAGAGAATGATTTTACCATCAATGAATTACAAAGATTTTTTACAGGACTTATTCTATTGTATTGCGAACATTTCTTTTATTTTTAATCTTTTTTTTAATGCATGATTCTTGTTTACACCGCAGTCTTCTAATAAGTTTTCCGATTCTATGCACAAACATGTATTTTTAATGCTTCACTTGACCTGAAAAACAGCTGCCACAAGACGTTCAAGTCACGTTGTTTGATGAGAAGTTAAAATAAGAAAACTTATCTTAATATGTGATTCATTTTTTATTGATAAACGTTTCTTATTTTTTAAGCACAAACACACATTACAGATACCATATTAAGCGTATGGGTTCGTTTAATTACGTGAGAACCGTGTATCTAATTAATTAAGGTAAATCGTTCATGCTTCTAACACGGACAACAATCAGGTTAAAGTGAGTCGAATAAACATGTCCCAATCAACTTTAATTTTGCGTAAAAACATCTTCTTCCCAAGCATCACGAGCTATGCAATATGAATACAAAAAAAAAACAATCACCCCGCGAATTCGTTTTCCTCTCGATTCGTCACTAGAGGCTGCTGCACCCACACGTGTTGCATCAAATATCGCTCTCGTCTAGGCATTTCCTCACGAACGCGAATCCATTCATGCAAGGCACCCTTCCCATAGCGTTCGGAGGTGTTAATTCATCCCTCTGGCATCCCGCGATTGCCAATTCATCCTACACCCATACCCCCTGCATGCGATGTTCGGTTTTCGTGTTGTTCGTAAATTTTTAGCTATGGCATCTGAAATTGAACACCCCGTTGCCACCGATGGTGCTGGAGTGGAGATCATAATCGCAGATCGCTGAATGCAACGCGATCGCGATCAAAATCACCGAACAGCTTCGTGGCGTGCGGCGGTTCGTAAATTTAAATTTTGCACCACACCAGGGCTTTTATTTATGTTGACGAGACACCGGTGGAGCCGTGAAGAATCGATTTGCACTGCTCCCATTTTTTCAACAGCAGCCCGCACTAGCGCTTGTTACGGAACAAGGTGTTTTGTCAATCTTTGCGTCTCGATTCTCCTAACCGTAAATTGTCCGGTACAGTTTTAAATCGCAGGTGGGGCAAAATGCTTGCGATTGGGTGTGTTTATTTGGGGTAGTTATGGAGGAATTTCATTTACAAGTTATGTGAGAGATAGGTGAAATTAGTTTATAACTTTCTGTTAAACTAATTATTTAAAATAAATTTCGAAGTTTTGAAATGGACCATAATCGTTATTTTGACAAGAATTTAAATTTTTTGAAATAATTTTTTGGTTCATAGGATTTTAAGAAGCTGTTTAGAGCGATAAACAGCGGCATTTGCAGCTGATATATTCACAGCGATATAGTTCTCATTTAAGTTCATGATAGATGATTTCAAGTTTAAATATGAAAACTATATTATTCTAAATATTACCATTTATTAATTATAAAAAGCAATAATGCCCATCATAATTTTGATAGGTAAAAGCAAGATTTTTTATTTGTGTTATGAGTTAATCGATCTTGCAATAGAAAAGTTTTACACCGTAAATAAGTATTTGCTTTCGTCTCGTAACATGCATCTTGCGCAACATCTCCAAAAGGCTAATCCGTTCATAGGATTCTACATATGGCGCGCGAACCCAAAACCACGCCAGCAAACTTTCGCGCACACCTTATGAAAACCACTTTTCGACGTTGACAAGTTATTAGCCGCAGCTTCAGGCGCACCGCAGTTTTGCATTCATCAAGAGACGCCGAAGCCAAAGCCGCCGTCACTACCCGCGGGTTGTTCAGCTTCCCGGTTAGATGTAGCTCGCGGTTGTACCGAGCCTGATGGGGAGTAGGTTTCCTTTTTTTTTGGAATCGTTGCACATGTCTCAGTGCTTGACTGGAAAAGGCCCGCGGGAGGGCGTTCGTAATAAATATGGCCGCTCTCAAATACCACACCTGATCGCGGAAGCATGGAAAGAACTGTGAATCATACTACTTTCCACACACACACCCTGTTTCGGCGGGAGGTTATCTCGCGTGGTCGTGGTTCTCCTTGGTAGCATCGATTCCGATGGGAAGGCGAGCCGACACGACGGTGGAGACGACGTCTGATGGCGCAACGGCTCAAAGCCTCGGCCCTGTTCGAGCGACCCGCGACTGCACGGTAATAGACAACTAAATCCGCAATCCGCTCGGGTGCAGCGATTCTCGCGCTTATTTCACTTCCCGATCGCGAAGAGTTTGCGTAATCTGCCTGCCGTACGATTCCTGCTGAACGCTCTCCATCCAGTTCGGGGCCCATTTTTCCCTCGAACCAGCTTTTCCTGCAATCGCGCAAAGATAACGGACAACTCGTTCGTCGCCCATCGTCCAGGGCACGCAAGCACGCAAAAATATTGCAACGGGATTAGCATGTTTTTATTAGCTCTTCCGCCTTCCGCTGGTCGCGGTGGTGGAGCAAGCGCGCCGAGGGAGGCCACGGACGCCCTTTTTCCAACAACCACACACTGCTGCGGGGGAAACGAGTTTTCCAGTGCAGCTTTCGATTTTCAATATTTTTTGCTGGTGGAGAGGGAGATTGGGGAGGAGGCGTGAACCGAGGTAGTTAATTTCTATCAGCATACGGTGGGGCTGGAGAAAGCTTATTCTATTTTTTGTTTGTGTTTTGTGTAGTGATTTATAACCATGTTAATGTCTATACTTAGCGCTTGTTATGATGTATTGTTCGATTGCTTTTGATAGTGGAATGTGTAAATCCGATCGTTTTTACTTCTTCCAACTTTAATGTCTGTTAGTTTGGTCAGGTTTTTTTTTCATGATTGAAGACCTTAACTGTTTTACTGATTCAAAGGATGATAATGAACATTATTTCAGTGCTTATGACTGTTACCTTTTCATTAATAATTTAACTTGCATTTCACATTGAAAATGTTAAATTATACTCATTCACCTGTATTTAAAGCTCTTTATGAAAACCAAAACTAACTAAAACATTCCAAAACTATCGATGCATACTGCATAATTCATCTATCAACTAATTGATTCCACAATAGTTTATTTATTTGTTGGTTTATTTCAACTGATTTTTGTTACATTGATGTTTTGGGTTTTGGTTGGTTTTGTATTTTTCCACTTCATTTGCACATTCTACATTATTTCCTTTAGCAATTTTATAATGAAAAATGGTTTGTAAGTATCTTTTCATGACATTTTTACTTTTGTTATTTCAATCATTTGAAACTGCTTAGTAGCTTATTACAACAGTTTTAATTTTGTTCCAAATATTGTTGACGTTTGAATTTCTTCAGTATTGCTGATTATTAAATTTTAATATTGCGACGAAATTGCTTCCCTTTCTCATTTTTGCGATATTGAAATAAGTTCATAAAAATAGTGCTTCCTTATTAGAAATAACATTTCTACCTTGCCCCGGAGCAAGCGTACTAGCGTCAAATGGCGCCATATTCAGTCTCTGGGAGGGACCAAAAGTGGATAGGACTGGCGAGTGGAGGAGGATAAAGGGTTTATTTTTCTATTTTGAGAGTGCACCTACAAAACGTAGCAAAAAAAAGGTTAAACGAAAGAGAAAACGCGACTGCATAGACGTCCGCTTGGCCAGCGAGCGTTAGTAGGGACGGCACATTACACAATCCAAACCCCGCGCGGTTGGTGCTTCCGCGTGGAATATCCGCGAAATGGGGTAGCCGATGTTCGCCGACTCCCACCGGACGGAGATTCGCCACCAAGATCGCTGGTCCGAAAGAAAGGGTGTGCAAGGCGTGTGCGAGTAGTGTTTTGCTAGACTCGCGCATGCAAGTAAAGGTTAATTTCATTACTTCGCACACGGGTGCAGGGGAGGGTATGAAAACGATTTTTGCCATGATGGGAAACGCGCACCTCGCCCGTGTGCCTTACCCTTCGGGCGATTGTTGATAAATCACCCTTACCGTAACTGGTGCATGGCCAGCAAATGGCAAGCGTAGCGCCTGCAAAACGTGCCAGACCAGCTGGGAGTAGAAATAGTTCCAACACCCTTCCGAGCCAGCCGAGGCTGGCGCCATCTTGGTGAAAGGTCAGACCCTTGGTCAGCCGTCGTAGCGATGTAATAGTTGTCTTTCGCAGGAATTGATTAGTAGAAATTCCACAATCCCGGCCCCGGTAAGGGTCGTCCAATAATCGACTGCAGAAAGAAACGAGAAAAGGTTTTCTCTGCTGATTGCATTTATGGAGCTTTGATGGAATTTATCTAATGTCGGAGACAAATCTCTAGATGAGTTGTTTTAATTCATGAAGGGTACGTTTGAATTCGCTTAATAGGAAGCGTATTTTTATTTCCTAGAAGCGACAGTTGAGCTTGAGTTGATAATTTCAGGCTATGAATACTAACTAAAATACCAATCATAGTTTTAATTCCTGAAGGTAATGTGTCGATAGTAAATTAAAAAAATAGAATTAAGATTAGACATTTTACGCCAATTATTATCAACTAATTTTGTTTGCCTTATTTGTATTTTTAACACATTTTCTATTGTGTGCTTGTTATATTCGAATAGTCAAGGTTCTTTTTCAACGAATATTTGGAAACATTATGACAATTCTAATTGATCGAATTGATCTGCAACTGTCTTCCAATGAGAAGACCATTCGCAAATTATTCAGTTTGCAACACGATAAATATATAAATCGCTTATCGTTTTAGTAATGTTTTTTTTTCATTCGTGTTTGTTCACATGCATTAACTGTTATGTTGTCGCATGGCAGCCAATTTTTAAAGCTCATCCTTTTCAATTTTCCAATCACGTTCGCTAATGAAAAAATCATGTTTCACACGAGTATTTTTTTAACACGAGCTCGATCAGCACTCTTTAAATATGTTTGTGCAAATTTTGTTTTCCACCACCCATTGTAATGCCATTTAACATCAAAACCGTTGCCCAGTGTTTCTTCCATTTTTATTTGCATTTTCGGGTCTTTTGCCAATCACGAAACCATCGCCATCAAATCGATCGCGTTGCCTTTTTCTAACAATTACGCGTAATGGGCGCGATAGCGCGCTGTTAAGGCTCAGTTAACAATCGGATTAATTTTAATCATCGCAACGCGATCATGGCTCCCGTGTGGGTGGTGGGTGAAGGTGGTTGATGCACGCCAATGCCGGTATGAAACCCGATGCGAACGCATTTTACACACATCACCTTGTTAGGCATTGGTGAAAAAAAAACCACAAACGGTGTCGGTTTCACTTCTCCACCGCCAAATCAAATGCGGGCAGGCAAAAAAGAATATCGTGCAAAAAGGTGAATAATACAAAAAAAACACAAAAAAGACGCGTACAAAGCGAGAGGAAAAACTAAATATGAAAAGCCCATCTCGCTCGCGTCTTATTGACGGCTGCAAACTGGAGCGGAAAAGCATCGTTACCCCACTGATCCTACTGCCTTGGTCTGGTTTGACTCTGGGTGGCTCATTTCACTGTCAGCCTGTGCTGCTTTCACACGTTTCGTTTCGTTTCGTTTCGTTTTGTCAGGGCCGGATGCATGTATTACCTCATTTTCCATATCGCTTCACGATCGCTCCCTCACCGGATCGCTTTTAAGATAAAGCGAAAAAGTTGTCGTGTGTTTAACTTTTATTTTAACCTCTAGAGTGTTTTGTTAACTTTACATTGCTATCTCTTATCTCATGGTTTTTTTTATCTCTTCTCTTTCCAGGTAACCTTATCGGACCACTGCGTGTTTGTGCAGAATGCACAATTGAAAAATAATAAAAAAGAAAATGATCAACCGAACCGTAAGATCCCAAAATCATCACATATTAACACATATTTTCTTCACGATTTCCTATCCAAAAAAAAAACCCCGTTGTACTGTGTTTACCATCTTTTGTTTACCACCCCATTCGATTGGCGTGTATAACCTTGACACTGTGTGTATTTTCTCTCTCTCTTTCTATTTAACCCTCTCTTTACATGCTTCTGTGTCCCAAACTCTATGCGTGAGTACTTAAATAATTAAACTTTATAATGAACTTGTTCTTTGTTTACCGGCGTTTTGTTCAGTCGAAAGATCGGCTATGATTAGATTGTGTTGTTTTTCACTTTTGCTTCAACTTTTACATTGGTTTGCTCCTTTTCTTTAGGTACTGAACGTAAATATTAATAAAGCATGATATATTTTTCTTTAAAATTTGTAACACTAAATTAATTTTCTTTGGTTAATGCTTCGTTGCGTTTGCAATTTAGATAAATTTTAAATGTCATACAAATATGTTTCATAATCCAATGTTTTCATGCTTTAGATTTATCATTCGCAATTTTTCCCTGTTGTTTTAACTTATCCGTTTCTTATCTGTTACACGATTTTCGTTCTCCATTCAGCTTGTCCAGTACTATCGTCTCTACCATGACTGATTTGCGCTCAGAACAAAGAAATACTCACTCTCTACATGATTGCACGATGCAATTTCCTTGTTCTGTTTTGGTGACACACTGCGCATTACATGTCTGCACGAATAAACCGGCCTGATATGCATCGCCACAGCTGCAAGGTTCTTTCGGATCAGAGTGTTTCTTTCCGCTTGTGTGACGCACTGATATGGTTGTCGCGTCTCCTTCTCATATCAATCAAAGGCACGACCGTACGTTGCACTCGGAATTGTTTTACCCTTCCACCCTTCGTTTAAACAAGAACCTTGTCCGGCAATCAGTGCGCATTGTCTGTTAGGTTTTTTAGCGAATGACGACCCGGGCGCGTCCCAAACTGACCTTATCAATCAAGCAAACCACCGCTTCTTGGCGCAATGCACTTTCCTTTCCGTAGCTGGTTAGAAGGTTAGCGATGCATGCACACACACACACACAGGCGAGACACTTTTGCTCACTTTCTTCATTCGGTTGTTTCGCCGCCGTTTCTTGTATGGTTTGTACCGTGTTACTGATTTTCCATCCCCCTTTCTTGCAGATGTCAGCGGGTTTGATGTCGTGTGTGCGCGAAAATTCGCCACCACTAGAAAACTCCCCCGCCCAAGTGCAGGACATCCCGATTACCATCACCACACCGGAAACAGCTGGTAAGTAACGCATAGCAGGTCAATAACATGCATTAAATGGTTCTAAAACAACAAACCTCTATTTCTGTTGAAATGAAATCTACCACATGACAATCTGACGGTTGTCGATGTTTTGGCGATGTGTAAACCGCCTGAAAGTATGCAAACGCACTGCCTTCGATGTTAGTCTCGCGCGTTGCATACCTTCTCTGCGATGTTTTCTATTTTGCACTATGAGCTCAACGCAAAATGGGCAAAACGTTTTTTACTATCAAGAAATCAGTAATTCAACACCTAAGAGAGTGTATTTTTTATATTAAAGATTTATTCTTTTTTGGATCGATGTTAGGTTAATTTTTTTTCAGAAATTTAAGTTTTCGCAAAAACATATTATATCTCATATGCATTTCGCTCGAATCACTTTCGCATAAATTTGCTTTTTATAGGACCAAATAGAATGCGACACAAGTACTTCTACTCCAAATTCAATGATCATACGTACATTTATTATAATTAAATTAAGTGTAATCCTACACTGAATGAGGAACAGCGTTCTTTATATAATCTTCAAGCGAAAAAATGGAATCGGTTCAGTTTGAACGAGACGATGAAAATTGTTCATTGCAATTTTAATGGCAAAAGCCATATAAAATCAGGTGCGACGAATGATTGAAGCATCGTCACTATATCGGTCACGATTGCTCATCACCAACAGGCTTACAAATCATCCTTTTCAACACCCTCGCTGAACGTTGTTGGATGCATCGCTACGTAGCGAAATAAAATTGCTTTAAGTTTTAGCATCACTACGAGCGTTCCCTGCCCCCCATGTCCTGGCCGACCGTTTTTGGTGGCCTTCAAAAACATCCCCGATTGCACGCGAAGCCACAGCAGTGCGGCGTGATTTGTTCGTTCGGGCGAGGGTTTTGCTCGCACCGCTTTCGTCATACGCGCCGCAATAGGCCACTGCAGGCCGCCAAAAGCGACTTAACTTAACAGTAATTCCGTGTACACCTTTATGGCGCCGAACAAAGCACCCAGTAAAGCGCACGGAAAAAGGGAGAGAGGGAGGTACGGGGAAAAAAAAAAACTTGCAGTAAAATTAATCAGCACGTGTAGACACACACAAACAAACACACACACGCGCCATAAGAGCTCCAGCAGGTGTGGATTGCGGAGCTTTTTTCAATTGAACCCCTCAAATCATATGTGCCCGCTTGCTCCACCCTACTAACATGAGCAAGCTAAACCTTTTAAGGAGCACCCGAAGTTTGCAGCGGAGCGAACCAAACACGTACAAAAAAAAAAAACAACAACAAAAAAGGTTGTACGAAAAATGAGCCGCAGAAAAAATAGACCATCAGTCGCTTGTTTTACACCACCGGCATTTCGACATGAGGGAGGATGGCGGGAAAGACTTGGCGGGAGCGGTGGAGACGAACCCGACGCTAAACGGCCCGGTTTCGAGCACTGACGCGCCAGCGCTGACGCTAAATACACCCCAAAAACACTGCAAACTGGCTAACGGTGCGCGGCTTCTGGGCTGGTTCCCGGTTTTGTTTTCCATCCAGCTTTGTTCGGGGTTGGTATGCTTTTGGTTCGTAGTTCGGGCGCGTGACCGGGAGTTTAACGTGGAATGCTAGAGGAATTTCGCTCGCTGACACGAAAGCAGCTTATGTCGAGCGGGATGCGATGAAGATGGAAATAAAAATGAGTGACGGGGCGATGGGAGCAAAAGAGAAAATTAGAGCAATTCAAGGCTGGTTTTATCGGAAACAATACAAAAAAAAGAGACATACATGAATGCAAAAGACTCAAACTCATAACAAACGACAAACAGAACGAGAAGATTTGCCAGATATGAAGCTAATCGAGGTGGTAAAGTCGTATGACAACTTTCAACCCAGAAGACAGTTGATTTAAGTCACTTCGGGTCAGAGATAGATCGACAGCATCCCTAGACAGCATCCGCTTTGGAGGCTAGGCTTTAGGAGATTACCGCAGCATAACGAGCACGATCGCTCTCGTTCCGAAACACACGATTACGCCACCACAAGCAGCGTGAGCATAATCGTGCGTGGCGTGTTAAACGGAAACAGGAAGCGGCGTGTTGTGCGTGATAGCATTTTCTCACACATGAACGCCAAGCCAAGCGGTCGAGCAGCTCGTTCGATTCGAGTGATCTTTTGTGGCTCTTTTATGTCTGTTTTCGCTTGTCAGCGGGAAGAATCTCCAGCATGATGTGAACGTTGGCCGAACGTTCGGACGCACATTTGCGGACAATTGTGCCCGGACGGAAGCACGCGGGATGGAAAATAAGAGTGGAAAGTGCGTACGGCCAACTCTCCTCGGCACCCATAGCAGCACCGCGATAAGTACCCTCGGCTGGAGGATCGTAAGATCGTAATTATTTAGACATTAATGGAGTGTGCTGTCTTTCACCGAATCGGTTTTATTTACGGCGCCGTGTGCTTATCGAATCTGATTTTGGTATTCACGTCTATCACGCGGGGTTTTTTTTCGTGAAGCGCACCAAGAATCGAACCAATCCTCTCGTACACTCTTCAATATCCGTGTGCGTATTATAACGCCATGCTCAGCTGGCGAGCTTTCACGCTCACGGTCCGTCCAATTTTCCTCCGTTTCCCCCCAAAAAATCCCTGCTTTATGATTGCTTTTTCGGACGCATGCTTTGGACTTAGCTCGGCCTTTGATTTGTGTGGATGTGAAATGCATTTCACCTTCGCTGTGTTGCCTTTTTTTCCCTCCGCCTCGCCATCTCCGGACTGGATAGGTCAACGGGTGAAGGCCCACTTCCGCTTTCCTTCTGCCTTCCCTGCCTTTTCCCCCGCTCGGTGCACGCCCGGCCAATTGCAATTGCAAACGGCGTAATGAGCCGGAGATGGATTTTTGATTTTTGCACAATTGACGGAGCCTAGTGAGGCCGGCCCATGAAACAGAGATGCGCTTTTGAGCGTTTTTCAATAACGGGGTGAAAGTGAACGGCCAGAATGGTGCAGTGCCTCCCTTTTTCGATGATGGAGTTTGCACTCCGAAATGGAAAACGGAATTTCATCTCACGTCGATGGGCGATTGTAATTGCATTATTTGCATGCGCGAATTTTGAAGCAGCGAAAAGGAAACTGTTTGGTTTGTTTGGATTCTGTGTTTGGGCTTTCAATGTTTCATGCTCCTATTTTCTGGAAATATTTTGTTCGTCTGAATAAAGTAATTATTTTGTTTATTATTTTCCTATGATTGTGAGCTATTTTTCTATGACTTGCATGAGTAACCTTGAACCAGATATTTAATTGTATAAAGTTAGATAATTGATCTAACTTAAGATCATACGAATATGAACAAGTGTACATTTGAATGTTTCGTTTTGGTTTCTTGTAGGAAATTTGATTAAGAAAGTAAAGTAAACACACACCAATCATGATTAGAATAAAGCAAGTAGCACCGCTTGGAAATTAGAGAATATTTGTTTTATGTTTGTACTGTTTAATTATTTTCTTGCACATTTGATGACCATCGATTGGCATAACAAATGATGGAAGGATTTTGAATACAAATTTATAATACACAAAACACTACAAATAAAACGGTAAAATGTATTTTTCAAGATATTGAAGATATTTCATGTATTTGTTTCGATAATTAAATTAATAAGTAAATTACACTGATTTTTTAAATTACAAACATTATAAAATAAAAAAAAATGCACACAAAACTTCTTAGAAAACCATAAAAATGAGTTTGAGATTCATTTTGCTGGTTAAAAACATCATCCCTGTACGAAAATTAATCATCACGCCAGTTCCTTCTCATCTTAAAGCGCACTGAAAAGAACGCCCCTGCAAGATACGATCTGCCTTCGTGTGCAAATCAATTTGTTTGCATTAACGATTTGCATCGGAAAGCGCTCTCCGTGTGACGGAGTGTGTGCGTCTCTTATAAATACGCTAAACAACACCCTTTAAAAGCTAGGAAGATGATGATCTCACGCAGCCCAACCGGGCGGTCGCATGTTCGCTTCGTACAAAATGGTAAAGCTCGCACCAAAATAGACTAAACCCACCGTAAACGAACTTCCACCTACGAACCTACGGAGGGTGCCGTTCCCAGCGAGCGATCGCGGGGTGAAACAAACGAAACAAAAAACGCACGGCGTCACTATCTACTCCGACGGTTCGCGTGTGCCGACGTTCGTGGCCGCCCGTGCGTTCATTGCTGTTCAACTGCGCGCCGCCTGCGGACGTGTTTTGTGTTTGTGGCACTGTACGGGTCGTGAAAACCGGGCCGATCACGATCACCGCGATCAAGGCTAAAGCCAAAGCCCCTCTCGCTTCGCGGAAAGGTGTTAGAGATCCCGAGTGGCAATAAGGTATCTGGTGTGTTCTTAATTGGTGATTTTAGATGTGTTTCATCAGCGTATCTCGGTTTGACAGCTGTCAATCGATAGTGGTAGAGTAGATCAGCGTATCGGTATTGTGGTTTCGCTGGGGGTTTGTGTACGAAAAAGCTGATTAGTTGTGGTTGACAGCGTGTGGCTTTCCATATATTACCTTCGGTGCCGCTTTGGTAGACGAAGCAAGTGCTTGTTTTCTCCAAGCCATGCAACCATAACAAGCATCCTCTTCCCACAATGTATGTGTACGTGGTCTGTGTGTTTCTTTTCGTGCGTGTCTGTGTGTCTTTTCAGTGTTGACTTAGTACGTGGGCGGCTTGTTCAAGGTGGCTGTTTTTTTTTCCTGGCAGGCCACCCGCATCCGCTTACTGAGTGTTACGTGTTTCGGTGACGGTTCATAATTTGAATACGCCGTCCGCTGTGGCGATATGCTGAATTCGCTATCGATTTTCTCGCTTCAAGAACGAAGCAAAAAAGAAGCCAGTGCGCCCTCGGAACGGTTGGAAGGTTGAAACTTTCCATTCGTGCAGACGCCATTAGCGGCGATCTACGGTTGATCTACATACCGCTCCCGATTTAGATCACATTCAGCAAATCGCCTGCAAAAGCTTTTCGTTCACGGTTTTTTTTTCCTGTTTTTGGAAGGAGGCAAAAAAGTGGTAACGAAAATCGTCGCAATTCGTCATGTTAAGCAGTGTGTGTGTGCTCGTGTGTGAGCAGTGTGTGTGCATGTACAAAGAAGCACAAAGTCGGGAAAGGAAAAAAGGGAAATAACAAAAAAACGTCATCCCTTTCCCTTTGGCGATCGCGCAGCTCGCAGTGAAACCGATGGAAATGTGCGCAGAAGATGAATAAATTCCCGGTTTTTTTTTTACTGGAACGTTGGTGGGAAAGTGTGCCATCCGGCCACCCATTGAATGATAATGGTGTGAAAAGTTCCCAAAATGGGTGGCGATTTTCTCACGCCGCTGCCACTCGCCGGGCAAAAGTGCGAGTGAGTCGAACGCGATTTTGCAAAGGGCATGGCGTGTGCATCGGTGTATTGGTGCTTGTATGTGTGTGTATGTGTGTGTTTGTGTACGTCTGAGTTAGCAGGGAGACAGGGCTAGAAGAGTGGGCGAAGCGGCGGTGAAGCATCACGCCCGACGCTAATTGCTTACCCCTCGGGTGCGCCTCCTGGTAAATCGTGGGTTCGGAATGGAATTAAATTAAATTTTTGTAGATTGTGAGCGGAGACTTTCTGCCGACTGCTGCTGCCTAGTATCACTGTAGGACAAACGGACATAAAAACCTTGGCTGATAAGAAACGCCGCTCTCACCGGTATCATCTTACCCCGATCTGATTCGGTGGTAGGAAAATCAACAACCAACAAAACGGGGAAGGTGCTCGAATTGCATTTGTGAAACAAAAAAAGTACACAACATGCTACAAAGCAGCCAGATAACGATAACTCACCGGAGAGCACAAAAGCGCAGCAGCTGCTGGCCCCGAAATTGTTGCCCGATTTAAAAAAAGAGCACCCCCCCCCCCCTCCGTCCTGGGCCACGATTTAGCAAAATGATTAATGCACCGCTTCTGCTTCTGCTTTCCACGCATATTTACCGGGTGAACCACCGGATTCAGTCAGCAAACGAATGAGAGCGTTTGAATGCATGGTTCGGGGTGAATTTGTTGCAGAAGCTCTCCCCCTGGGGAGGTTGGCCACGGCAAGATAATGGCAAACAAGAGCGGGCTCCCTCCCAGGAGCCATACGGTGGATGGACGGGCGTGCCGTACCTAACTACCTAACCGTCTTCTGGAAAACGGCATGGGCAAGGTTAAGGTTTTCCACAATCCTCTCTCTCTCTCTCCCTCTTTCGCTCCATGGAAGGCGGAAGAAATTTGCACAACTTTTAGCACGGTTTGTTGGGGTTGGGAAGCAGCAACCTGAATTTTTATCACAAAACTGGGCTGGTGAAACAACGTCATAAAGAGTGATCGCGGCGATCGCGATCTGCTACGGGAGGAGTTTATTTTTCATGGTGTTGTTGGATGCTTTCGTTCGCTTGGATATTTGGGAATGGCTCCCCGTTTATCGTGCACCGAGCTTCAAATCGCCACAGAAGGCCTGGAAGGTAGGCCCACAAAATCAATAGCCCACTTTCCAGCAGCAGCGCCCCTGCGGTCGGAACTGTTGATAATGGCTCGCTTTTTTTTTCGTGCGTGCATTATTTTTATTGTTGTATCAATCGGGCTTCTTTTCCCCCTGCCCGATGGCCTGCGGATGATAGTGCATTAATAATGTAGGTGCACGCGGCACCCGTCAAGGTCGAACGGATTTGATCGCCGTTTGATTGATGAACTGACGGGTGAGCGCGTTTTGGGAAATTTTTCACGGGTGGCAGCTACCCTGAAAAGAGGTGTTTTTAAAAGAGGAATAATAGGTGGATGGATTTAAATAGACATGCCAATAGTTGGAGGAAAAAGTATGTTGGCCCCTTCTGGGTCGAGAAAAGAAATGATTTGAGCTTAACAATGAAGATTTATTAAAGAATTGCCAGTGGTAAAGAGTTCATGCACGATTTGATCAAAACATATGTTTTACTATTCCAAGAAATTTTGCTCAACATTATTATTTGACAAAAAAACAATTCAAATTATTTAAATGATTAGCTTTCGGATGCCATAAACAATCATTTAGTTTCTTACAATTTGTTTCTGAATTTTCTTACAAAATTGCAAACACAATAAGCATAAATAACATGCTAGTTTGTTTACATTTATGTAGCAATAATGCTAGTAGTTTTTAATTCGTTTCTATACAGTTTTGATCATGAAACAGATGTGAAATGTTTCCAGGCTCTTCAAGCTTTTAAAGATCCTAATCAAAATAAATAAAAGCTTGGATTGAAACTTTTGCTGATCGAATAGGTATTTGAATGTATTTTTTAATTCTCATCTGAATCTTGCTTTAAGATTCAATTCAAAGCTGCGATTTTTTAAAAAAAAGTTTCGAGCTTTTTCCCATTAAAGTATTAGTAAGAAAGAGATGTAAAATAACTCGGTGGTGTAGTTGATCCATCTGAATTAAAATTAAAACATATTTATCTATTATCTTCTTACAATAAGCGCCGTTCCTTCAAACTAGCACATGTGAGAAATTCAACGTATAGTCAACGTAAAAGGATTAACAATGCGCTAGAACACATTTTCTCCGACCCTCGAAATGCCTTCCGAAACAAAACTAGAGCCACACAAATCCTTCATACGGTGTCGATTGCACTTGAACGTTCAAACAAAGCGCGAGTCTTCACCCCGTCTGCGTTGTCTGCCGGAAAGGTAATACTTTCGAATTTACAACTCGCCTCGCGGCTCGTGCTGCGGTGGCGTTCGATGGCCTCGTCGGCTGTCTAACGAAGCTTGCGCCCTACGATGAGCACGGCCCTAGATGAGCTGACCGCGAAACGGTGCCCTCGTGCCCTTCGCGATCGGACGGGCTCGCATGCACGTGCTGCAAACGAACGAGTGATGACGGTCTGGATCAGATAACGACATCTAATCTTTAAGTCGTTTCGTTAGCGCTGTCGCAGGTTTCAAGGGTTCATGGTTAGAGTACCGTATGTCTCATGCTGAACCGTTCCTTATGGAGGAGTTTATGACTGAATATGTTTTGCAATAATAAAAGAAAACACTTATTTATTTGGAGAGAAAGTAAAAGTAACTACGCATTAAATAACAAACCACCTAAACTAATTCATTTCGCGATGAACGTAAATCACATTCATCTGAACAACGGGGTTCATTATTTTCGTTAAAACTCTAAATGTCAACTGTCACCCGCCGCTTGGACTGATGTCAATTAAAGCAACGATCGAGATCGAATTTGTCTCCAAATACGCTGCCCACGGAACGGCCGTAAACCACGCCGTGCGATAACTTCAAATTTGATCTCGCGCGATGTTTCGTGTCCGATAAGCTCACGAGCGATCTTTACACCGCCTTTCGTGATTCGTGTTTTATGTAATTATCAACCCGATTGCGAAACATTTTGGCAAACGTTTGTCCGACAAGCCCCGTCCCCTTGTCGGAACATCCTTTTATGGATGTTTTTCTTTCAATCCTTCATTTTCCTGCACCGGTCTAGGGCGCACACGCAAGAAAGCAAACTATTTGAATGCGGTGAAAAGCGGTTGTAAAATTGGACAATTTTGTCCGACCGTGCGGCACCACACGTGTGCGAACGCGTGCAAAGTTTCACCAGCGGCTGGTGGATTAATTTTTTGAACCAAATCATTATCCATCCGCGCACCGACGGCGGTGTGCGTGATCTTTTTTGGTTTTTGTTTTCGGTGCTTTGGTGAAGCTATTAAAGTACAGCGATAGTAACGAAAAAGTAGCGCCGTCAGCTCGGAAACCAAGCCACCCCTGGCCTGGGTCATTGCTACGAGAGCGCAGCCTGTAGGTAATAATAATCTTAATCACAATAATGTAAATAATTTACTTCCGCCTCACCATAACCTCACTTTTGTTTCTGTCTGCGCGTTTGGCTGGTTCGGCAAGGAGGTGAAACCCGGACAGGAGGGTGGCAAGAGGGCTGATCATTAAATCGAAAAAATCTTACGACGACATTACGGCGAAATGGCGCTTCTTCGCGCACCGAAAAGAGAGATCACTGTGGGTGGGTGGATTGTGTCTATGCATAATTATGAAATGAGGAGGTTGTCGGGTTTTTTTTGCACGCTCATTGTGTGTAGGTCATAGGGTAAGCGTTGTACGGAGGCGTGTTGTGTTCCGAAGTACCTTCATACGGTTTTTGTTTCGGGCGCGGATTAAAGCGGCTGGTGGGTTTTGTTTTGTTCCGATGGAGATATAAACCAAAAAAAAAAGATAGCTTCAGCCGTCATGCCTTGAACAACCCCCGAAATGGGGCATTGTTGGGGCATCCGTGCAGTGCTTTCCGCCTGCATGAAGTGTTTTCCTCCCCGATTGTGCCGGAATATGAATGAACTGCACGGTTTGATTCAGCGTTTTATAGCGCCCAAGTGTCAGGCCTCTTTAAGTCAATCCACTGATGTGTGACACGACCGCCGGCCATAAGTCGAACGTCGTCCACCGTTCGCCGACAAAGAGTGCGGACGTAACCGGACAGACACCAGGACCGAAAGGGTGTTGCGGTTGATTTATACTGCCCATAGTTTTGCCACCTACACCTGTTGGGTTCGGTTCGGTGGCGGTAGTGGAAATGTTTATTATGGCCGTCAGTTCGGATCCGTCATTCCGGTACGACACCATCAGCGCCAAGTTTGCCGATGGTTTGAACACCCGGCTTGACAGCTCGCCTGATGTCACCGCACTGGGAGCGGTCTTACACTTTAGAAGCACACCGAAGAACGGCACAAAGTTGCGATGATGCGATTGTTTGAGCACGGTGTGCGTACTTGGTCGGACGGATCATTTCAACCCGCCCCGAAGTCCATCAATGGGTGCGTTTGTTGTTGGCGGCGAAATTAAATTTTGTATTGCATATGGGATAAGTATTTTGGGAATGCGTCATGGTCGGAGTGGGTTGTTATTGGAGCGTTGAGGTTGTTTTGATACGTCTAGAACAGACAGCGGGTTGTGAGTAAACACCGAGCTGGATGTTGGAGGTTATAAGGTTTCCAGCCGGAAATATGATCCAACGGTACGGTAGGAGAAAAATAATTTGAAATGTAACAGTTCTGTTTTGGAAACATTCGTTGAACTGGTGGGATATTTGGTTGGCGTTTCTTTAAAGCTCTGGATTTATGCTTCCATTTGAAGAGATTTTCATATTCAGCGAAGGCTTCGGATTTGGAAACGATATCTTTATAAAGCTCTCGTTTTAAGACCAAGCTGGAATAGAAGAGATCAAGTCTTCTCTGACTTTCTAAAGAGAAGATAGAATTAGATCTGATTTGAAAGTGGAATAGATGTGTTCTAAAATAGATTAAATACATCAAGTTAGAGAATCAGAGGAGATAGAATTAGATTTGTTCTGAGAGATAAAGTATTCGGTGTATCTCTCTCAGCAGATGGCTTAGGACCTATATTTCCAATGAAGAAATCGAAGGACGAATAATTCCCAGATAAGCTTGTCGATCTTATTTGTATCCTATATCCCAAACTCTAGCTGTAAGCTTCAAGTTCTAGCTATACATAAACATTACCACGGCTTTAAGTATTCTAACGACTTACCGATAGTTCTCGCTAGAGCCCGCCATTAGAGAGCTCCAAACAAGTGTTACGCCTCATGTACACAAATTACTTCACTGCCACTTCACCACGAAAGGTTGCGCACATATTTGCACATGACCTCACCGCCTGCAAGCGGACGGGAGCCAACGCAAACACGAGATGTAAACAGCCACCATAAAGACTTGCCCACCCACCGGTTTCAGCCATTCCCTGGTTGATAAGTCCCAGCAGCTGCAGCTGGCGGTGAGGCAGTTTCGATGCATGTTCTTGGTTTGGCGAGATTACCATCGTCATTGTGGGGATGAGCATTTTAATTCCACGGTCCGGAGCCACGTTGTCAGATGTTTAACGAATCGATGCGATAAGCGAGCAATGGACGGAAGATAGTGGAGCTGATACGGGGTTCGAGGTGGGTGGTGGAGCGTTTGTAGGAGTTTGGTCGTAAACCGACCACGACCCGTGTGATCAAAGTGGTTTGAATGAGGAGCTATCGAGAGGCGTGGATGATGATGGGTGAACGTAACTGCGCGTTATCGATCCTCTCGCGTGGAGACGTCCCACGTCTAATGCAGTCCGCGCAAATGATGTATTGACGGGTTCGCACTTGGTCGTGGACGAGCTGAACAATTGCCTTAAAAGGTAACAGCGTCTAAGCGTCGCGTTTTGAGAACGTCGTGTGTCTTATCTCCCCGGCGAGTGTGTATGCGTGTCTGTTTGAACGTTCGCGGTTGCTCTCCCACCCGACCGCCTATCAGTAATATTGTGGTTTTATTTGTTTATTTGCAGCACCCACCACCACCACCACCGCCGACACCACCAAACGGAAACGGTTCCATCCGCTGCGCAACCTACGGCGGATCTTTCGCCGCCGAACCGTATCGTCGGCGGATCGTGCCCCAGGCCAGCTCGGTGCGAAAGGTCCTACGCATATCCACTTCGCCACACCCGGCTGCTCCACGACCGATGCGACCCTCCCGCGGACCGGCTTCGGCGTACCGATCACCATCCGGAACGATCCCAGCACGCCCGGTGCCGTGCCGGGTACGTCCCAGGCCGGGGCGGGCGTTTACTTCAAGCGCGAAACCTACCGGCTGCGGAACTCCGATGATCTAGACAAGGAGATGTCCGATTACCAGCGCAGCCTAAGCGAAGGTCGACTCGTGGATAGGTAAGGTTAAGGTGCACGGAGAATTACCGGTGGATGGAAGACGTAAGACGTTAGCGACGTCGTTATCTTTCGGTGCGATGTTAATATATCTTATCGCGCGCTTAGTTGGAATAGCCATGCGGGGATGGGGATTGCCAAACTTTAGCCACCCTTTTGTTGTAGTACGGTCGCAACCCAGGAGGCAAGTAGTTGTACGACCCGGTTCCGCTTAGCTGGTCTTATCGAAACAATCAGTTCCTCGACGGAGGGGATTTAGTTGTACGGCCAATCGAACGGAACAATGATCCAAGTCGATAGAGCACCGACCGCAGCGCTTCGATTTCGAACCTTGATAAGAAGTGCCGTGAAGTAAGTTTTCACGGGATGGAAGTGTCTACGATGGAGGTGGACGAATGGTTTAGTTTGTTTTCAAAGGGCGTGGAGTGTTAATGTAGCAGCTAGGTTCTGTTAAGTGTCCGTAGCTAATTCCTGCCCGCTCATTCCTTTCGCAGTGATATCAGCCGTGATGGACTGTCTCAGTCGCACGACAGTGTGTTCTCCGAATCGGCCGGCACAGCCAGCAGTCTATCGATTACGCTGAAGGTAAGCGTCAGTACGGATTTGGTTTAAGACAATTCTTAACTCATTCCAACATTCAAAACACATCTTTCGCCATAGAACGAACTTGCGGACGTACTGCGCAAACGAAGAAAAGACCGCCAGGGGGAGGTTTCGGACGAAGATCTCGGCCTACCGTTGAGTCCGATCACGCCCCAGCGCAAAGAGCGCGGTATGAACAAGAGCGAAGGATCGCTCAGTATACTGAGCATGACCAGCTCGGACATGGACGATGACCGATCGGCTTCGAACGCGAGCGGACATAACCTGCTGCACTTGGACTCGTCCACCTCCGGGTCAATCAGTATGAACCGATCGGACAACATGGACGAGAGTGGTAAGAGTCATGAAGGGGAGGGTTTGTTTTGAAGACTTTATTTAATATCTACTCTCATTCGATTCGTAACAGGTGACTCCTCGAAGTTGAGCCACTCCGCAGCGAAACACAAACTTGCCGTACGACCAAAGAAAAAGGGCCCAACCCGGGCCCGGACTCGCCCACGGGAGGTAAGAAATAGCGCTTTCTTTTTTGCTGCCAGGCAACGACTCACCCCACTGCGCTTTCCTTCCAGACAACACTGCTACCAGCGACACCGGAAGTGAACGAGGAATCGCTAAAGCTATCCTCGACAAACATTGCCTCCAGCTTTTCGCCCACGAAGGAGGCGAACGAAAATGCGGCCCCGCTCTCGTACGGAATCATGCCACGATCGCCCGCCAAAGAAATCAGCACCTCGAAGCTTTCGGTCGGAGATGCCGCTGTCACCTCGTCGTCGATCTACGTCAATAGGAACATCTCGAAGAGCCACGAGTTCGAGCGCACCTCGGAACATCTGCTCACGGTGGAGGGAGCGGCGGGCGGGTCGTCGCGCAAGGAAGACGACGGGTTCTTCAAGCGCATCCTGAACTACAGCTTCAAGAAGAAAAAGCACGAATCGGGCAGGGAAGAGTCGGCCTCGGTGACGGCTTCCCCGCGCAAGGAGGACAACACGAGCAGCGTTTATATCAGCTCGGCTGATCCGACCGCCACCGACAGCTTACCGACGGAGCAGCTGATGAAGCTTTCGCTGGTCGTCGGAGAACCCGAGCTGGGTGAGTTGAGCGGTTACAAGAAGATAAAATCCGGCCCCGCAGCCCGGCAGCGTGTCTTCCCGAAGGATATCTTCACGGCGGAGGAACGCGAAGCGAACAACGCTAGGGAGCAGCATCAGCAGCAACGCTACTCGTCGAATGTGGAAGTTAACCGACAGTCCGTCGCATCGTCCGGCAGCGGTCACTCGCTCACGATCGGAGACGGAAGGCTTCCGTTGCACAAGAGCGAAGAGTATCTCGTCTCGAAGACGCGCAAGTTCTCCGAGCGCAGCGTGGACGGTGGGGAAGGTGACGATGAGGAGAGCGACGGCAGGAAGTACGTCAGCCACGGTGAGCGGCTCAAGAGCCCGAAGGTGTACGGGTTGAGCTCGTACCAGCAAAAGCTGGCCAAGATTTCCATCTCCGCGCACGGAGCACCAGTGACGGCTGCGGTGGAACCGACCAGCAAGGAGCAAAGCCCTAGCAAGCGCACCAAATCGGTGGAGAAGTCGAAGAGCTTCCGGACGTACACGGACGGTGTGTCGAACCAGCTGCAGGCTGGCGGGCATCAGGTGCCGAGCTTGCCGAACCTGAGCGCATCCCTCTCGGTCGGCAACTTCAGCAACAACTTCCTCGAAACGGAGCACAAGTTCTTCAGCATGACGGAGAACATGAACACGGGCAAGCAGCGGGTGTTTAAGGACTACATTAGCAACGCGGACGACGACGGGGACTCGCGCCACCTGTCGTCCAGCGCGTCGCTGCAGAAGTTCGAGATCAACGACAACAATCTGCTGAACCCGCGCGAGGAGTACGTCGACCACCAGCCGAAGAGCATCGTGCTGACGACGAACACGCTCACGCCGCCCGAACCGACGAGCATCCTGAACAAATCGAACCAAAACATCTCGCAGATCGAGGAGAACATCGACAAGCTCGTCTCGTCGCAGTTCGTCAGCATCATCCGCAGCTCGGACGAGGGTAGCAGCAACGAGCGGCTGGACGATCTCGTGCCCGCGAACGTGCCGGAGTTCATGAAGATCCAGCTGAACCGCGTCGACAGTGCGGGACGCCCGACGGTGAAGACGAGCAGCATCGTGCTGACGACGTCACCAACGCCGGCACCCCCGACGTCACCTGCGATCGCTAGTCCCACTGCCAGCGCCGGGCAGTACCAACCCGACGATGCCATAAAGCTGCAGCGACGGTTCAGCAACGAGAACATCGAGATCACGGAATCGAAACCACCGCTCCCACCGTCGGTCGTGGCCGCCCGCTCGAGTCTGGTGTTGGATGGGGCAGGAGGCGCCCCGAGGAGTCCACCGGCGTTCCGGAAGCAGGGCAGCACGGAGCTAGCGGCGGTGGCCGCGGTGGCCGCCACCGCCGCCAAGCGGAACTCGATGAATCTCTCCCAGGATCTGAGCGACGATCGGAAGGTGATCCTGCAGCGTCGCACCTCGGTGACGGAGGAGAAGATCAAGTACGAGCGGCGGATATCGTCCTCCTCGGAGGACATCAAGTTCGAGAAGAAAAAGTCCACCTCGGAGGAGCTGCTGGAGAAGCGGGGCAGCACGGGCAGCAATGGGGCGGCCGGTGGCATAACCAACTCCAACTACAACAGTGGTTCCAGCAGCGGTGACGAGCTGGTCGTGTTGCGCAAGAAGTTTGTCGTGGGCGAGAAGGAGGGCAAGGATAAGGACGGTACGCCGGAGCTGATGAAGGTGTTTGCTCGGCGCTCGCTGAAGCTACGCTCGGACGATGACTACAAGGTGACGGACGGTGGAAAGCCCCTGTCCAGCATCGATAGCGACAAGGAGAACCAATCGAGCGAGGAGAAGCTCGACAAGGTGGGCTTGCAGCAGGGAAAGCAACCTCCACAACAACAGCAGCAGCAGCAGCAGCAGCAGCAGCCGCCGGAGCTCGTACAGCCGGTGACAGTTGTGACAGCTGTCAAAAACGGAACCACCGTCGGTCCCAGTGAAAACGGCACAGCTCCAACCACCGGCGAGGCGATTCTGAGGAAAAGTGTCTCCAGCAAACCGTTCGGTGTGCCGAATCGGTTCACCAACGGCACGAACGGAGTTGGACAGGCTCGGAATGCGACCTCGTTCGTGGATGTCCGCAAAACGCTCCTCCCTGGTGCGACGGTGACGGCACCTTCCGCTGGGAACAACAACTTTGTGAAGTCCGGCGGAGGGGACGTGGGGGAGAATCAGTCACCTGCAAGCAATAACAACAACCACAACAACAACAGCAACATCAACAACAACAACATCAACAACACCAATCGCCATACGATCGCGTCACTGAACCAGCTGAACAGCAGCAACGCTGGCGGAGCGCTGAACAACAACGCGTCCGCCACCATCATCGAAACCGGCGAACCGGGCAGCGGTGAGCTGAACGAGTTCAAGGGCATCCTGCAGCGGCGCGCCGAGTGGGAGAAGCGTGCGAAGGAAGGATTCAAGTAGGGCGGGACGTCCCAGCCCGGACGGGCATCTTTACAACAACGTCCGACAAGTGATGGCTATAGGAGCCGTTGCGCCGTGTTGTCCCTCTTAATCCCCACCGCCCACCGAGGAAGAGCCTCCTGGGCACGAAACTCCCGACCGTGGGAGTTGTGTATCGTTTAGGACCAACGTGTATTAGTGCGGCGTTATTAGTCCCGATAGGTAGACTACTGTAGATAGAGGACAGAGTGTTCGTGTCCAGTGATCCGGTCTGAGAAGTTTTGCTTCAAGCTTTCGTCCTTCGCGTAGGAACAGAACACCACAAAAAACCACCACCACAACCACCACCATAGGACCTGAAGTCGTTAGGGCACGACCCCGTCGCATGCCGCGTTGTTTTGTTGGAATGTGTAGCAAAGTCGCTAAATTTGCCGAGTATCGTTTATTGCGAAACTTCCCCCCATTGATTCCGCTAATGATTACGGTAGTGTTTTTTGTGTATAGGGCTGAAGTAATTCCGGGGAACGTGGTTGGTTTCGGGCTGACCGGGAACGAGATAGGCGATCGCGAATCGAAAAATATGTTCTCTTTCGCGGTTTGGAGAACGTTCCATCTCGGTTCCGTACAGCTCGAAGCGCAACCCACATGATTCCAAATGTGATAATAAAACCTGTAATGAACGTGATCGACGGGGAACGGAAATCAAATCGAGCTACTAGCAATGGAACTGATGGATGTTCCGGCGGGACGGTTAAACGATAGCGTGACGAACTATTCGCTTTTCTTCGCAGAGGTTTATATCTTAACGAGTTGATTATATCATAGCTTTTAATACATCAGATCGTTCGTAGTTCGATTAGTACTCACCCAGATCGCTCTAGAGGGCGCCACTGAAACTACCACGTGTTGTTTTCCTTGCCTGTGTTTGCCTGTTGCTTGCTGTTTCGAGAGAGAGAGAGAGAAAAAATAAGAGGAAAGCCTTGTTTCCGTGTACATAAATCGTTGATCTTCCTTCAAAGTAGGCTTTATCAGATGATCGTTTCATATAAAACATAACAAAACCGCACCCGCAATCGCGCCTAGGATAGAGCAAACCCCGAAAAGGGCAAACAATACCCACAAAAATTCAAATCAAAAGCGCCCTCCCGCATAGTATCGCGCGGCTTTGCTAGAGCAGTGTTGTTAGTGTTAAGCAAGCATTCACCGTATACACTTTAAGCACGTTAGTTACGACCGCCGAAAGGACGTCGCATATACTCTCGCTTTTACGATGATTAGTGCTGCCGCAAATACCCAAATACCACTATTAGCCACCGTTGACGTCGGCGTGTGCTCAATGTGAAACCGAAATCAAAATACCCAACCTTACACCCACACGGAGAAACCGAGCTCGGTGCCGATGGTTTAAGTTTGGAAAAGGAGCTGAAAGGTTGAAATATAAAGAGAAAACAAAAATACTTCACCCACTTTCCGAAGCGATATTTTATAGGTAAACCAACGTTGACAAAAAAAAAACACGAAGTGTACGAAGTGCACGAGATTCTATTTCGCTCCGTTGCCCCCTTACCAAGCCCTATTTGTATTTGTTACTATTTTTTAAAAGCGTTAAGATGTGCCGCGGCAACCATTGCCGGCGCGGGCAACAAGTCGCTCGTGCTCGTCTCGTGCGGAGATTGTTCGACGCGACTGTTGCGACAAAAAAATCGATAGATTACGGATGCGTGATTCGAGAATACAACTAATAATAAAACGAACCGTACGAAAACAAATCAAATCATCCCCGTTTTTTCGATATCGATGTATATGGTTAGCACTATGAAGAGAAATAAATGCAATTTCCCTCTACATGTAGCCGGTATCTTTCGAGTGTGTTAGTTTATGGGTTTGTTTCGTTGCTATTGGTTTTGATGGGATGAAAGAAATAGTTTTTTTTGTGTCGTCTATCTACGTAAGGTCAGTAAAATCTGCGATGAAAGACCAAGTTCGAGAAGATTATTCGTGCAAAAAAAAAAAACAAACCGCGAAAAGTATTTCATTGATTGCATACTTTCAGGCGTCGATTACATTTTTCCGCCCGAAAGAATTTATTTGTGCGCTTAACAAGTTTTTGACAAGTTGTTATGAAAGTTGCGTGGAATATTTATGCTAAAATTAATGAACAATAGTACTAATAAATGCTAATCAGTTTTAAGAATACATATTCAGGTATAAATTTTAAAAATCATCGTTAGAAATTGTGCAATCACTGTTTTTTTTCTCATTATTTACAACAAACTTAATTTGTGGATCAATATGATGCAGCGTGCAAAAAACATTACACAAATCAGTTATTTATCGACTGATCAAAATCTTCCTCGAATAATTTGTTTTTGAAACGTAGAACATTTGAACAACTGTTAGTAGTTTTTGCTACCTCAATCTGAGGGCTTATTCTCTCCACTGCACTATCTTTCCGCGTTAGCATAGGTAAACAGTAAACCGCCACATGCCACATGTGACACGACAAACCACTTATGCTGCGTATGGATAGCCCCTTTTCCAGGGAGCACGCGGCGCCACCAACAACTGTTAATGGAAATTTCATCGAAAACCTGATGTCACTTGAACCGATCGGGCCAGCTAAAAATACGCGAGCGCGTTCTCGTCTGCACCCTCGGCCAACCCCGATGACATTTGTACCGCGGCCTGTGCTGACATGTCCGCAGTGGTAATTAGTGCGTAGCCGTTTTCCATTTCCAACGCCGCCTGCGTTTTCACCCCACGGGTGCATTCGCCACCGATTTCGATCGATCGTTTGGGAAAACGCAGACGTTGTCACAATATCCACACAGACCTCCGACTGTGTGCTGTGAAAGGTTGACCCACTCTCTTATTATGAACGCTTCGTTTTCACGACACTTTCCTCCAATGACGTCGACGTCTTGCTTTCGAAGTGTCGTCTTGGGTGTGAGTCATCGGGGAGAAAAGGATGAGCTCAGAGTGAGTGAAAATTTACAGTCTCACTGCCGAAAGGATCGTACCAGTTATTTTACTACTACTACTAATAATACTTGTACTACTATTTACGGATGGTGAATTCATCCCTCGCTTCCAGTGGGGATGCAAAATGTTGGGCATAT
Organism: Anopheles farauti; assembly: GCA_000473445.2. Taxonomy (NCBI): domain Eukaryota; kingdom Metazoa; phylum Arthropoda; class Insecta; order Diptera; family Culicidae; genus Anopheles; species Anopheles farauti. The sequence continues at coordinate 1,043,819 of KI915052.1, forward strand.
TTTATGGAGCATTCTATTTTTGCGGCCACAACTGAGTAAGCGTAGAGTCGAGGACAGCAGACAGCGCCGGTCGGCCATTAAAATTGACCATACGGTCGATTAGATTGCTCACTCACGAAATTATCACCTGAACCGAGTACAGTATCACATGCCGGGATTATTCATTGTTAAATATATACGCCGGAGCTACGGTGCGAAAAGAAATGTGTCACCGTTTTTTTTTTTTGAAAAAATGAAACCAAAATTCGAATCTCCTGGTTGCTTCCACAGCTGCTTTAAGCCATTTCGGTATGAAAATTTACACTTCGACAGTTTGCACTTTTTTTTGTTTTCCATGTTACAAAGCAAGCAAACCAAGCTATCTGTCTGCGGTGCGAATGAAAGGGACCTTACCGATGGTACAAAGTTTGTTCCACCAGCGTTGACGGTTGAACAAGAAGGATCCATTTCAAATTGGCCGCATGCCAAGAAAACGGACACGGACGGAATGCACCAGTCCGGGCATTTGTTTTTACTTGTCTTTCGATAGCGAAGAGGATTAAGGTGAGGAGTCCGCATGGAGATGTTTAATTTTTAAATTGTACAAACAAAAACGGAAAAAACTAATGTTGTATATGCATGTAAGCTCTTCTTGTAACTCATGAAATAGTAAATTTTTAACATTTGTTTAGCTATTTTTATGCTACAATATTGTATAAAATATTGTATTGTGTGTTTTAACACAATAATAATTTTATTTTTATTTTCACTCTTTTGTCAAGAATAAAAAATAGGAGAAAAAATATGAAAGAGAGTTTGAGTTAATGAAATGTTTAGGTGAGAAACTCAGACTTTGTTGAGCAAATGTTAACACTATATTGAAAATAAAATAGGATAAAAAACGTTAATACATAAGTGCTAGTTTCTGCTAAAATTTACGATATCTTAGTTAAATTATTGCATTTTGCACATCTAAATTTTGAAAAAATCACTTACCTGTACATTTCTCGTTCCGCATGAAATTCCACCACATCAGACAGTTTCGCTCTCACAACAAGTAGAACTACACCCTTGCTGTTACTACGGCAACGGATTCTGCTCCTGTCGGCACCTTTCCCAAGTGCGAGCGAAAAGCGCGAACAGCGGACCAGCTGAAAGCTGAAAGAGAACGACAATGATTATTTTTTATTTCGCAGCGTTTTTTTTCCTTCACTCGATTTATTCTCTATAAAACACCCCTTTTGGACGGGACCCTTTCCCCGGCGCGAAGCAACGCAAGGCTCCATTCATGAGCGCCCCTAGGAGAAAACGCTGCCAAACGGCGAAAGAGTTTAAGGGCATAAGGGAACCGGCAAAAGCCGGCCAGGGAGAAAACACAGAGATAAAAAAAACCAAACCGGCAGCAGTAACGTGAGTGCGACCGAGAACGCAACCAAACCCATTGCGTCAGCGTAATACGCGCCGAGACGATGGTGAACGGTTTTCATCTCATCGTCGCGATCTCACGGACGCTCGTCTCACACACGCTCCGGGGTCCGGGTCTGGTTCGGTTCGGGTGCACCACAGTTAACCGCTGGCCGACACCGTGAACGGAACATGCGGCCGACGCTGTCTCTCTGTTTTACCTTTTGGCATCACAATATTGTAGAAAGTGAAATCGCACCGACAGCGCAGTGAGAGTTCGTGTAAAGTTTCGGTTCGACACGCTTCGGCAGGCCATTACCTGTGCCCTGTTTGGTACGGTGAGCTTTCAAGCAAAGGCAACTCCATACGCGGTGATGTGTTAGTGAACGTTCTGATCAAACGCACTGTCGTGCAAAAAATGGAGCGATCTCCAATTGGATGGATAAGCGCCCGGTGTTGTTAATAGCAAACGTAACTCGCAAGGTTTTAATGCAGTGCAATTACCATTCCGGGCGATACTGTGTGACTCGATTCGTGCTTTGTGTAGTTACACTGCGTTAGTGACCTTTTGACAGTGTTTCCGGATAGAGCAAACAAATCGATCGGTTGCGATTGTGATTGTGTTTGCAGTGGTGATAATAAAATGCTTATAGCGGGCAAGATCGTAGCATAAAGTAAAGGAAGACGATTTAGATGAATTTTATAAATTACATAAAGATCGTAATCATATTTTATGCAAAAGCTACAAACTTTCAGTTCTGCCAAATTGCTGTGCAGTGTGTTGTGTATCTAAGTGGAGGAAAAAGATCGACACCGTGATTACTATCATAAGCAAGGAACAACCCTATTCCGCACAACCGGCTGTTTATGCAGTCTGGGAATTGTTTTTATTAAATTTCTATTCTACATTCAAATATCGTTGGGCGACTCTTCATCGCTTGCTTCGGCAATGACAGTTTTAACTCAATTATAATAGTGTTAGTAAAGTTTTTCTTACGATTGATGCATCTTCGAGGCTCTATATATGGACAATGAATGGCGTGTAAACGAGTAGCGAATAAAACTGTAAATTACAAGCAATATATTTTGATGATGCTGAAAATAATTCACACCTTCACACATTCATTCATCAATAATTTGGCCCTAAACCTTTTAGATCCCGTCTAAATGTCCGTAAAATGTCAATAAACTTATATGTCATAGTTTGTGTGATTAAATTAACAAATATAAAGCCGTAATGTGCCGTAAAAGCCTCTTAATCTCAACAGTTTAACACTAAGGAGGGTCAATCGAGTACAATATTATGATAACATTATAATAAGGAAGAGCTATTAAAAAGTAATGCCTATAGGCGTAAAAAACTGAGCACAAAAGTCATTAAAAAAGAGTAAAAATGTACTAGAGTTTTGGCTCTACAGCACAGCAGCATTGTGCGTTTTGAAAACAATTCATTTGAATTTTAAGCTTTCCAACGAAAAAATTCCAAACGCTTGTTGTTAACACTTTTTTTATTTTGCTTTAATATTATCTAAGTCTATTGAGATTTAAATGCTATATGCTATGCAGATATCAAACCCAAAATGCTCCAAAGAACCCTGTTTTAATCAGCATTATTCACAAGAAATATCTTTGGTTTCAAAACAATTCCCAGGATGAAGATTATGTTGTATTCCATCATTCTTTCCTTTTCTTAAGAATGTTGCTTTATGAGAAGGATATTAGAATAATGTTGCTACAGGTCGTTTGAAACGTGTGTATGAGTAACAGGTAAACTATCAAAATTGTCAGTCACAGGGTTAGCATAAATTTGCGTCAGTGTGAGCCGGTCAACAATGATACGATCGTTAGTTTTCGAAAAACGTTTAACAAATTTTCTAACCTGAAAACACGACAGAAGGATAGAAGGAAAACATCGGCAAAGATAGCAAACATGTCACGGTGTGTTTATAAACAGCACGATTCTACGATTATTAATATATAGCAACGCGTTTCTAGAAGCAGGCGAGAAAGAGTCCTCAAAAAAAAATGAAAAAAAACATGCTCCTTTTTCTCATTAAACGATCATCGGTCTATTGGATGAGTTATCTGTACGGCCGAAAGATGACAACACACACCCCAGGTCGGTGCGAGGGCGTAAGAAGAACGGTTTCTTAACACACGCCTGCAGTATGAGTGATTCAAAGAGTATAATAATAGCTTTCGGGAAACCGCACGAACAAGCGTTCGATAATAAATTCCCATTAGGGGAGGCCCAACCGTGCGCGCGTTATTTGACAGTTGCGTTAATTGTACACGCATTCCATGGTGGTGTGGGAGGTAAAAAAAAACCACCCACCCACCGGTGCATTCACTTGACGCGCTTCGTTTTTCCCACTTTTTTTCGCTAGGTTAATGAGCGGTGCTTTCTTTGGTGATCCGTCCAGTGTGTGTGAGTGTGTTTGTGGCCGAAGTGAATATTGGTGATAGATAGCGGCCAAGTGCTCGGTCAAACTTAACGCTGTGCCCGTCGGTGGGTCTGGTGACCTGAAAATGTCGCTGGAGTGCAAACGAGATGTGTTTTCGGGGATGTACCGACCGGTGGGTGGTGGGTGAAATGACGCCCGCTAACGCGACGGTGAGTCGCCTGTGCTGGGGTGGGTTCTTGTCTCTTGAAAGTGAAAGTATTTGTGTGCGGTGATAATTTTAGACAACAAGCCAAATTTTGTGAGTGAGTGTTTTTTCTTCTTCTGCCGCACGGAAGTGTGTTCAAAATCACAAAACGCAAAAAAAAAACACCCAAAAAGTGTGCTCACGAAAACAACACGAAAACAGTGGTCATAATTTTTGTTGCTTTTGTTGCTGGCTGGTACCTGCTGGCCTGGTGGTTTAGGGTTGTAAAAATCTCGAAATTAGACGCCAGTGTCCTTTTGTGACCCCCCGAAGAATGACCCAAGACGCACGGCCAACGCCGAATGCGGCCAGTCCACGGCCACGCATAAATCTCACCATGCCACCGGTCTACGTGGCGCCCTCGGCGCCCCACACGCCGGCAAAGTACTCGCCCGCCCACTACTTCCAGCAGCTGCACCAACAACAACAACAGCAGCAGCAGCAACAGATGCTCCACTCCAACCCACTCTATCAACCGGGAGGAGGCCCGGTCACGCCCGGTTCACCGACTCGCATCTCGCTCGGTGCCGACGGAACCGTCGAACAGCCCGACTACACCGACTACTACTCGATGTACCCGGCGAAGGCGGGCGAGTTCATGTTCAAGCAGTTCGAGGGCTTTCGGGATTTCACAGTCAACACGGCCAAGTCCGGCATGGGGGTGGGCGAAAAGTCCGTCTTCTGGATGTACACCAAGATCACCAAGTGGTCCCGGAAGTGGTTCACCCATTTCTTTCTCTTCCTCATTCTCTTCCTCTACTCGGTGGCCGGGGCCGCCCTGTTCATCGCCGTCGAAGGTACGTTTGATTGTTTTACCTGTCCCACTAGGGTTTGCTTAAGGTGATTAGCTTTTGCTACGAACGCTTCAATCTGCGGTCGGTCGGAGGAGCAAGCGACGGTTCGGTCGACGTGTGTAAGCTAGATTGGATTAAAAAACTGATTTTCGAACTGATCGAGTGGGACGATGGGAAACGGGCTTGCAATCCATCAACAGGTTCGTGATGGATGGTTTGAGTTTTGGGCGAGTGCGATGGCCAAAATTATTATTTTATCTCTAGCAATTACAGCTTCACTGGAAGCGATACGTTTTGGAATGTATTTCCGCAAAATACAAGGTAAAGTTTAAAAGATATTCAAGAATTTTGAACGAATCCCATATGAAAAAGAATGGACATTTTGTATTTAAATCCCAGAATCTAATGTCTCCCAGAATAATGAAAATGCAAATTTGAAGATCGTTTTAAACATAACAAATTAATTTTTAATGTCAAAAAATGTTTAAAAATTAGACTTTATTCTACTAAGCAAACTCTTTGTTGCAAGTAAATAAATAAGACAAAAATTTGAAGATATTTGTCTTATTGAAGAAGAAGATGCTGTCAGCGTAATTTTTTACATTGAACGAACGTTTAGTGAGGGATACAAAATCAACTGAAAATAGCATCCGTTTTAATGGACCATTAATTAAAGGCTCATAATGTTATATTCGTGAAAACAAGCAATTTAATGAGCTCTGAAAGATTGCCGAGTCGACGTCCGTTTGTACACTCCTGTGAGGAACATGTGTATAATTTTATTGCCATTAATGAAGGCGTTACGTTCACACTGGATTCACGGTTTTATTACTCGGGCAAAACTAATAATACAATATTTTAATTGCCATTTCATACGCCAAAGTTCGACACCTCCATTCGGTCGCTGCTAACTTTAACGACGGGGTATATGGGGTAGTTTTTTTCCCCTCCCCTAAGTAAGCACGCTGTTTTCTTTCTCCTCGCAGCGGCTCCCACACCCTCTGGTCGAGAGAAAAACACAGCAAAAAAAATATTTTGACAACGTACTAAATATCCATAAAAATCCGTCCGTTTTCAAATGAACGCTTGCTCCTCGCGCGCCTGACCTTATATTTTAAACAAATTCGTGACGAAACACACACAAATACGGGTTCGAGCACCCATATGCACACGCCGGTGTCATTCGGCGAACCGAATATCAACGGACATTATCATCCGCCGCAGCATCCAAACGGCCAACACGCCAACAAACAAAAAAATCCATTATTCGCGGCGGTCGTTGCAGACATTACGCTTTATTTTGTTATCCACCTTCCCTTCGGCCCCCGGTCGACGTTCCCGTCAATCCATCCGCCGAGGTTCTAACGAGTCACAGCACACACCAGAACCCAGATGGCAAACACCGAAACACTCGTCACACGAAATCGACTGCCACCGTTTAGCGCAGTGTGAGCCGCGCTCGGTCACACATTTATTTATTTTTATTTCGCCTAATATTTTTCCGTTAATCATACGCTAAAATTATCTCCACGGTGCTGAAGGGGGGAGGGAAAAGGGAAAAGGAAAACCCAACCGGCCGGACTTTCCAACGAAATGCTCACATACCGATTCGGTTTTACCGGACGGAGCGAGTTTTCCAACCCCGGGGAGGTACGGAATGTCATCACGTTACGGGGAATGATATTTTGCTCATTTTCCATCTCATTGCGGCGAACTCATCGTTGTCGGTGACCCGATTTTTGGCGTATTTTTTTTCTTTTTTTTTGGAAAGCTGTCACTGCTGTCATATGTCTTCATACTCGGGCGATGATGAACGCTGACCCGGCCGGCCCGTGACAGATGATCGCACGAAGCATGCCGTGCAGGTGCTGCTTTCCTTTGCGGGACTGATGTTGGAAACAATATGCGTCGGTGAGGCTTGCGCTAAGTCTGACTGCTGGTCCTATTTATGAGCCGATCCTAGTGGGTTGTGAAATAAACCATGCTACAGCATGTTACATCAACAACAGCAAGGCCATGATGGATTATGCTTCAAGGTGCATTAGATTCTACGTGGGTGAAGATTAACTATTGTCAAACACATTGTTCTGAAGGTTCCCAATTGACTTCTCCTCTTGGTACAGACCTAATACGATTCGGTGTTTAACATGATGTATTTTTGTAAGCGTCTTTACAGCCTTTGTGGCTTAAATAGCTCATGTTAAGTCACTCTATGCTATAGCTTTTTGAATGGAAATGTGTTAAGTAACTTAGCTATTTAGACAATGACAAAAAATACAAATACTGCGAGTTTTTTTTGTTAAATATTTTTGTACAATTCCGTACAAACTTTAGTAAAAGTTATTGCAAAAAGTACGTGAAAATATGAAAATGTAGCGTAACGGTAAACTTATGCCTATAAAATAACCAAATCATACAAAACTGCCTAAAGGCCTGTATGATTTTTTGTGCATTATTTGAAGTTCAATTTAAATAATTTTATTTTGGTAAAATGATTTCAAATCTTGTTTTTTGCATTAAAAATGTTAAGCTGATAGAGAACAGATTTTAACTGAATTATAATAACCAAAAAAAATCAAATATATCTTTTTAATTAAAATAATTTACAAGATAAGAAAAACTCTGCACAGACAAAAGAAATCTTGTCTCCATATGCAGCAGTATTTTCTTCATTTTAACATCATAAATAGGTTGCACTGAATTACCTTTGATGGAAACGAAAGTTTTCCAACGAACATTTCCATAAGTTCCATCACCAGTGTGCAAATATTAAATAAATAATTATTTTGAAAATAAATAAAAAATAAATAATTAAATCTCTTATCGCTCGCTTGTGACGTATTAATACACGCAGCTAACACAATTGTTATGTAATATATAATGTTAGGTAAAAAAAATGCATCATTTGTATGTAATACCGGTACGGAATAACAAATCCTCTGCTCTCCCATACGGCAGTGGTTCGAGCACATACCACCTTTATTATCATTTTCGCATATATTGGCTTCCATAAACGCTCACATCCGCCACCACGCAGACTTACTTAATGCGGTCACACTTTCTTCACACCAAATCCACCAGCCAGCGTTTATTTAATCAAATCCACACCTCATCATCCAGCGCCGGATTTAATTGCACACACACACTCACACCCGCTTACGAAACCCCGCCAACTTCGCTACAATGTTTGTGTTCGAGTTTGTTTTCCAACCCGCTTTGACACCGCGATCGATGCAGCATGCAGCGCTTGTTGGGGCTCGGGAAATCGCGCGAATTCTATCTTCTTTCCCGTTTTTTTGTTGTTGCATCCATCAAAACTAATAATGACGATTGCACAAAAATACACCCACGTCCGCTCTGGCGCTAGGTGATGCCGATAGTCCACCGGAAGTAGATGTTGCTAATAACGCTCTCAACGATCTTGCTGATGCTGCTGCTGCTGCTAACGCCAGCTCTGAGCTGGATTATGTGCTGGCTAATATATCTGGTAAGTTTGCCCCGCTCCCGGTCCGGTTCGAACCGTTCCTCTGGTCCCCGAGGGTTGGTTTTTTTATTTGTTTCTTCCTCGAGGACGTCGTGTGAAAATTGTTTATCAATCGCTCGGAGCGAAGCGCAGCCTGCATCACGGACGCACGGCTGACCGGTTGATCGATGGCGCGGTTTTGGGCGCATCCAACCGGAACGCGCTATTTGATCGTGATCATTAACCGATCGGCGAGCTTTATTTTCACTAAAACGCTTCTGGTGATGGTGAAACCGCTGACTAATCCCACTAATGCAAAGTTCTTTGGCGTTCTCTCCTTCACATCTTCCCCCCGAATCTCCCTCGATGACCGATTGATCGTTTCGCTCGAGGATTTCCTGCAATTATTTACTCTCTAGGTCACGGATCGACTTTCCCCACGCCCATTCACCGATATCGGTCGATTTTGCAATCACCACCGCATTTCACCACCCTCCCGTTTTCCTCCCACCGCAATGGGACACGGCGATCACCACCTGCTCGGTCGACAAGTAGCTCCAATTTCATCGACTGCTCTGCTTCGATTTGTTTATGGCGGTTGCAGTGGCTTAAAAATAAATTCATTGCCCGCGCCGTCCGTCTTCTTTGCTGACGGTTGGAAAAATGACTTCAAATACGTCATCGATCGGTGGCGGGGAGAAGGGTGCCACGGGTGTACAAGAGGCAAGGCAAGGTTGTGTGCGAGTGTGATGTGCTTCTGTTGGTGGGGTATTTATTGCCACCCTTTTACCAGCCCTCCCCCATAAAGCGCAATGGGGTTGTTTGCTTAGCGCTTGTTGTGTGTTTGTTTTTCGGGAAGAAATTTCCCACTGCGTTAAGACGACAGCTGTCCAAAAGGGAAAATGCGTGAATTCGGGGGAGGAAGAAAGGGAGGAGAATTTTATTCGAGGTGTGTGCGTTTGTGCTGGTTTTATTCAACCTTTCCTACCAACAACCTAACCGGCTCATTACGTCATAGCGCGTTGGTAGCGGTTTGCTTACTTCACGTTTACGAGCATGGTTCGGGTTTATTGTTAAACAAATAATACAAAGTCAAGCGAGACAGGCGCAAGGATATGGTGGACAGAAGCCGATGGTCGCTGGTGGAACGACCGATTAGAATATGTTTATTTTTCGTCGATTCACCGATCGGTCGATCGGTACACGCGGCTGGCTCGAAACTAAAGCCGCGCGCGGAAATATGAGATCCGATCAGTCTCCTTATTTTATTGTTTTGTTTCAATTTTTTCACAACTCTCGCAACATGAAAACATCGCCCCCGAAATCTAGGCACGCACGAAAAGAAGATGGAAACGAACGTGAACCACGCGAAGCGAATGCTGGCGAAAAACCTACGCATTCTGGCGCTCGATCGCGAGAAACTGGAGGTATGTTGTGGTACGATCGAATAGAATTTAATTAATTTTAAAACTCTGTCCCTGTTTTCTAAATCCCTCAAAATCAGAACCCCGATCCGGACATCTGGGAAGGGCGAGCCATCAATCTGGTGGAGGAGTACAGTGCGGTCCTGTACCAGTCGTACAAGGAGGGTTCGTTCGAGAATAAGCAGAATAAAAAGACCTGGTCGTTCTGGAATGCGGTTTTCTACTGTGGGACGATCTACACAACCATTGGTAAGTGAAATCAGCCACAAATTTGGATATTTTAGATCTAAGAAGAATCTCTCGAACCTAAAGAATCTTAATAAAGTCAAAAATAATTTTAAAATATAAGCATACTGCCAAACAAATTTCCACCACTGTCAAATCTACCGTCTCGTCATACATGGATGCTGTCACGCACGAGCCGATTCGCTGTTTTGTTTGTTGCACCCGAGCGAGTGTTCGGACGATTTGCCGAAGTACGTAACGCTTCGTAACGTTTCGTAACCTCTCCACAAACACGGACGAAAACTCCGCAAGTGTTTCGCGGTTTATTAGAAGATTTGGTAGCAGTAATTTTGTAAAGTTTATTGAATCAAAATATTTAAAAGCTATATCAATTTCAGTATCGATATTCGATTAAAAAGTTACAATATTGATAGCCTTACGGACTGCAGATGATTGGAAACATGTCTCTCCCGCAGTCAACACGAAGCTGCATTTTGTGCGTTGCGTGTTTCTGCAGAGATATGCGCATTACGGACAACGTGCTGCAGTGATGATGGAACAAGTGTTTGTGTTTGCATAAAAACCCTATTTTACTTTTGCTATTATTTTACTCAGCAAGAAGGGACACACTTCGCATGTAAGAATTCTTTGGAGTTGAGTGTACAAATTTGCCTCCTCGCAAACGTTTCTTTCTCTAAAAACAAATAGTAAATCGAACAAATCTGGCGCTGATACAAACGCTCAAGCACGGTTGCATTTCAAGTTCACGAACAGCTGATTCCGGCCGTCATCACACAACCTTTGGAAAAGGGCGAACAGGGCGGTTACGAACGGGGCGGGCGGTTCCACCCATACAAACAACGTGCACACGAAGAAATTCGTGGCAAAGTAGAACCGAAACGGGTCGGAAAATCTTGCGTCCACATGCGAACCACCCCAGCCGGTATGGCGGGTGGTGCGGTAAATCCGGTTGCCTGCCTGTGTGTGGATTCGCTTATTTTTAGTCCCACTCTGACCGCAGAACACTTTGAGCGGCCGTCCCGAACGGTTCCATTTTTTCGCTCCAAACGAAACGGTGACGTAGTGCGAGCGAGTGAGCGATATTAGTGCCGAGTAGTTCCACTTTTTTCCTCCCACCATTCCAACGTTATTTGTGCAATTTGAGTGGATATTTGAGATTCAGTTTGCTAATCGTTCGATAATTCGCGCGAGTGCGTCGCTCGTCGTCGGTGATGATGTGGGTCTAAAACGCCCCAGTGCCCGTTGCGAAACGGGGTCATATTTCGGTTGGTGAGCGGTGTGAAAATTGTGAGCACCAAAGCCAGTGTGTGTGCGGGTGTGTGCGTGTGTGTTTGTGAGAGAGCGTGGAAAATTATTTTTACCCGGCCCCGTCGGCAGCAGTGGCACACGTTGCGAGTGACAGTTGCGTTCGGGAACGCCGCAATCGTACAGGAATATTGCTTGTTGCCTACCTTCAGGGGTCGTTAGCGTCCACAATGGAGGCGCCCGGTGGCAGCGGCGCAGTTCCGGTGGTGGCAAGAAGGCGACGCCGGGTCGCCCGACAGCTGCGTGAATCGACACCGGATCCGACCCGGGACGGTAGTGTGGGCAGTCGGTCGAATTCTTGCGACGATCAGAGCGGCTCGGAATCGGCACGTGGCCGTAGCACCGTCGAAAGCAGCCCGTCGTCCTCCAAGAAGAGCCTGATCGAGCGTGCGATCGAGTACGGCAGCTCGCATCGGAACAAAATCCTCGCCCGCAAGGACAAGAAACTATCCAGCGTGGTGGCACCGCGCAGCCGATCGGTGCCACGGGACGAGGGCGATGTACCAAGCAGTCCGGAAATTTTTTCTCTACTGCGGCGCGCGAAACGGAGCCTGTCGGCGGCACGGTAAGTTTGATTTTCGGCCTACACACGCTTGACAGTATTTTGGCATCAATATCTTGTCTGGTCAATCCTTTGGCAATGCGCGCTGTTTAGGGAGGGGAGGTAGTTGTTGATGCTCGCATCATCGCGGAACCGGTTGATTTGGTGTCGGTAAAAATAGGTCTACAATAGATGGAAATAAAAGCGTTAGGTATTGCTCGCTCTGACATATGATAGGTGAAACATGACGATTGAGACATGCATGATTTATGAAGTTTTATTGCTATAACATTGAATTTATACAACAGAACAGAACAGCAGATAAGTTAATTAAGACAAAACAGTTTGACAAAAGTTTAACCTTTAAAAATTTTGACAAAAAAATAAAAACTATTTTTTTAATATATTTATAAAGCGAATTGAAACATGTAAATTACTAAAAAAATTAAAATACATAAACTTAATTAGAAGTTAAATTTCGCTTGATTAATTTTTAGCTTAGATTAGGTTTTTTCAGCAACAAATTTTTGAAATCTACATTAAAAATGTTCTTTCTGAAGTCAAACAAAAATATCACATTAAATCAAATGAAAGTTGTTATTTCAACTTGAATGAAGTAAATTTTAGTGATGATAATTCAAACATTAAACTAGTTCACTCAAGAGAATCTCTATATTTATGCATGCAAATCTGCAAATATTTCCTCAACCATCACCGTAGGGTTACCTAAACGTATACTTAGCCAAATACAAAAATAACTAAAATGGTCAGCTATAGTTTAAAATTAATGTTAGGAGTAGCAGGAGTTTAGACAAATCACTAAAATAAATTAATAAAATAAAAAAACCTATCAGTCACTCGTATTAATCAGCCATGTTACTCTCGTTTCTTGTTACTCTGTTTTAGCAAACCCAAAACGGACGATTCCAGCGACGGTGGCCGCATTTCCGACACGGAAGTACGCAAGCGACGCGAGCGCATCGAACGATTCCAGAGCGAGCGTTCGCGCGAAAGCACGGACGCCAAAACGGGCGGCCCTCTGCAAGCGAACCTGCAGCGCTTCAACGAGGAGCGGCGCAAATTCGAGCTGGAAAAGCTTAAATTCCTGCAAGAAAAGCGCGAACTGGACCGGATGCGTTTGCGGCGCTTTGAGAAGTACCGCGAGGAGATGCTGGAGGAGCAGAGCCGCAAGCTGAAAGCGAAACTGCAGGAGGAACGTTCGAAAAGCATTGAAGCGACCCCGCTGCCACCGCTGGCACCGTCCGTGGCTCACCGGAGCCGAACGCCGACACGCACCGCCGATCCGATGTCACCGTCCGTGGGCAAGAAAAAGGTGCTGATCGTACCGAAGGCACGCTCCTCGAGCCGATCCGCGTCCACGAGCGAGGACGAGGGCCGTCTGTCGTCGGACGAGGAAAAGAAGCAAACGATACGGCGCCGATTTTCACCCCGCAAACCGAAGCGACCACGCTCGGTGAAGCTGGAACCGTCGGTGAGACGACCGCAACCACGGCCGGATCATGGAATCACGTCGCCGGAGTCGGAGCTACCGTCCGATTATCAACCGGAAGAGGCCGAAAACCGACCCCACAGGCAAGACTCACCGGAGGCGAAAGAGAAGGAACCGGAAATGGTGCTAACGCATCGGAAGGTAACCGTACCGAAGGAGGCAACAGAAACGGAAAAGCCTGAGGAGCACGAGCCACGAAAAGAATCGCTCGAGAAGGACACGAATAATGAAGCAGGCAAAGAAACGAATGGAATAGTGGCCGTGGAGCAGGCAGACGATAAAGCACACGGAAAGGAGGACGGTTTGAAGACACGACAGCGACGGAGGCCGCTCGCACTGTACGTCGAACGTCCCGGGGACGTTTTCAGCTGGCGAGAGCTCACCAAGGAGTGGTACGAGATGTGGCAGGACTTTTTGGACGATCAACCGGACGAGATCGTTCGGATGCGCGTCCAAGTGAATCACTGTCTGTTCTACTTTGCCGTGATGGTGCTGCTGTGCGGAATCGGTGGCATCGCCTTCCGGTTGACCGAGGGCACGTTCGAATCGCAGTACAAGTGCGGCGTGAAGCGCGTCAAACGAGAGTTTATCGATCAGCTCTGGCTTTCCAGTCACAGTCAGCGGTAAGGAACGGGTTGGATGGTGGTTTATGGCTAAAGACATTCTAAACGAATTTCGTGAGAGCTTCATTTGACCAGAAACTTAAATACTCCCATTTCTTGTGGGAGATCATATCATCCTTAAGAAGGTCTCTCGCAGCTTCTGATAATAATTTACTCACAGTAGAAATTATTCTTAGTATAAAAAGAAGTATGTCAACGTGAAGTCTATTGTTTAATAGACCTCGAACATATAATCGATCTCTTCAGTTAAATTAAATGTTTCTTACAATCTCTCGTTAGTTATTGCTAAAAAAGACATTGAAGAATATCTTTTTAAAATACCAGTTCACCCATAGGTAACACTTTTGATGCAGTCAGACTAAGCGGACTTTGTACCAATAACAAGAAAACAAAAAAAACTAACCAATAACCATATTTTCTATTGCACTCACCACAGTGAAGAGGACTGGAAGTTGACGGCACGCAATCGATTGCGCAAGTTTGAAGAGGAGCTACAGATCGCCTTCGAGGCGGGCATGAAGACGTACAGCGGGAATACGGCCTGGAACTTTGTCAACGGCGTGATCTATTCGCTGACGGTGGTGTCCACGATCGGTAAAGCGAACTCGGCTTCGAATGTTTCTGTGAATAAAAGCGTGCATAATTAGTTCTATTTTTGTTCTTTATTCTATATGCTTGTAGGCGAACAGAGCTATATTTTCCGTTCTAATATTACCTCTCTTTTTTGTTGCTTCAATTCCAGGATATGGACATATTTCACCATCAACGACAACGGGTCGAGCGCTGACGATTCTGTATGCGATCATCGGTATACCCATCTTCTTGATCGTATTGGCCGATTTCGGTAAACTCTTCACGCGGGGCATAAAGTTCATGTGGGCCTATGTGCGCCGTCTCTACTACACCGGATCGTTCCGGAAGGTTCGAAAGACGGCACAAGTGCAGGTTAGTTTGGCGAGCGGTGACTTTGGCGTGTTAGAGCTGCACTAACTTGTATCGCTTTCTTTTCCTTGCACCCACCAGGAAGTGATGAAAGGGCTTAATGTCGTGTATGATATGGTGAGGCGACCCAGTACGGACAATGAGCTGCAAGGTGCGACGACTACGACAGCCGTACCGGTGGTCGTCCCACCGCCACAACAACCGCCTCAGCCGGCTTCAGTGGCCTATCGTGCCCCGGTCGAGGCACAAGCCGGCGCTAGTACGGCGATCGAGACGATGCCGGACACACCGACCACACCCGTGCCGGAAACGTTCGAAATCGACGACGAGTTCAACCTACCGATCTCGGTGGCCATCGTCATACTGGTCGCGTACATGCTCTTCGGTGCGAACATCTACTGCACGTGGGAAAACTGGAGCTTCTTCGAGGCGTTCTACTTCGTGTTCATCTCGATCTCGACGATCGGGTTCGGCGATTACGTGCCGCAGCATCCGATCTACATGATGTGCAGCATCCTCTACCTAATCTTCGGCCTAGCGCTCACCTCCATGTGCATCAACGTGGTTCAGCTAAAGCTCAGCGATAGCTTCAAGCAGGCGAGTGCCAAGATCGGTGCCACCATCGGGTTGCAGATGGCAGAGGCCGCCTCCCAGCACCAGCAGTCGCCCGTCCACACGCCGATCGAGCTGGCGGCCGTGCACACCTCCACCCCGACCAGCGCCGTTAACGCTAGCCTCAGCGAGCAAACGCCAACCTTACCGACCCGACCGTCCAGCTCCGTACCAAAGCCGGAAACGAAAGAGTAGAGCGTACCGAGAGGGTCCCGTGAACTCGCGCACAAATAGAAAGAAAAACGTCCAAGTACAAGTACCGACGCCTCCCCGCGCACATGACGCAACGCACCGCGTACCGACGGAAAACCGGAAAACGCTCTCTCGTTTGCAGCACGTTTAGGGTAGGATCACGCGCAGCAAAGCGCCTCGGTGGTGCATCGCCTCGGCACACACAAGCGATTTGCAACGAACGATTGTTATTTAATGGTTAGATGTTTAAGGACGACGAAACGTTTTCTCAGTGTGGTTGTGAAATGAACACTGTACGCTACAGGCAGGGTGCTTCCAGCTTTGCTATTTCAATCTGTTTCAAATGCCCGGAATGTGTATGATCGAAATAAATGCTAATGTATATTTTAAACTACGCGACCGTGTGGGAAAGGTGAGTCTTCGGCACACAATTTTGATGATATGAACATATTTAGCCAGCTATGGAAGAACTCCACTGGCCTCCATTAGATGCATAAGAGGCGAAAGACCCATCAGGTAAAAGTCTCTATAAAAATCTATTTATAAAAATTAGATGCATAGATGCACTAATATTACTAAGGGACCGAGTCACGTTAAGGTCCTCATCTCACCTTGCCATTAGTGAAACATTGATATCAAATTTTTACCAGAGAGACGAGGAGATTTCAACGACTTCGAGAGATATGATGACCCTCTGATAATATTTTTACCACGCAGAGTAACCGAAGGGACAGTCAATTAGCATTATTTAAATCTCCACACTCGAAAATAACCTCTAAGTATATGAAATCTCTTCAGTTACAGACTTCTATATGCACATCCGTCATATCTTCACGATAAAGATTAGGTTTTTTAGTTCATCATCATTTTAAAACTCGAATGAGTACAATCTTTCTGTTTGTAATTGTCCTCTAGAATTTGAATAAAACGTTCAGTACGCACCCGAAAACACGATAACAATAAAACGATAACTCCCCTGCCACAGTTAACCACTTGTTTGTGCAATGTATGCTTGCGTCTCGTTCGCGACGGTTCCGTCTGGCGCACCAGTTCCAACCCGCTAGACTGCGAGGGAAAGCGCGTGTTCCCCGCCAGGACATCCAGCGATCCGCCCGTGTACCGATCATGCGCCGTCGGTGAAAAACAAAACCCCGCCGCACACACCACGGCACGAACGCGCGCCACAACCGACAGGACGTCCCGGGAGGGGAAAATTTGTTGTGATTTTTCGGTGCGCCCAGCACACAGGGCGCACACGACGCATCCGTCAAAATGGCGGTGCTGCCAACCGTGCCGCGACGAACCAATCGATAATTGATGTGTGTCTCGGGAAAATTCGGTCTCGCGGAAGTTCCATTCGTCGCACGGGTATTTGGTGTCGATTTGGGGATGGTTTTCCGTACCGTGGGCCTGTAACGGGATGCTGCGTTGGCTTCCGCCGAACACGGTGCAGCAGTGCGGGATGAAGAAAAGAATGGATTAGACGTGAGCGTGTCGCTGGCGAGTGGAAAATTTTTTTTTTTTTGGGAAGGCGAAGTTGTCGCGATAGAACAAGACTTCCCGTGCTGTGCCTACTTGGATCCTTCGTGTGGTCGCGAGTTGGGCGTGTGGAAGGCTGGCCAGTGGTGTGCGTGTGTGTGTGCGTGCGTGTTGGTGTATAGAAACGCCTCAGCGTTTGGTCACTGTGTGTGTGTGTGGTGAAGGATTTTTCTGCTCCATCACTCGGGATCCACCAGCCCCACTGGTTTCTGGAGTGGTGTATGAAAACGAATCACACACCACGACCGAGCTTGTGTGCAGTTTTCAAGGACCGAAAGTGACCGATTTTGGGGGAGAGGATGGATAACGACGGCGGCCACCATTATCATCCACCTGCGTGCCGACAACCGTGCGCGACCGTGTGTGGCCTGCTGCGTTCGGGGTGTGTTTATTTTAGCAAACTCAGCCATTTTGGAAAGTAATCATCGGTACGTGCGGTCGCCAACGGGAAGCATAGTGTTTACGCAAAAAAAAACGACCGAGGTCGAACGGAGCGCCAACAGAACTGTACTGTGCTGATTGAGACGCAGTTTGTTGGGCGGGTAAGGTGTGACAGAGCAGCAGAGACGGCTTCGGAGCTAAAAAGAAAAAACAAACTGAAAGAAATGGCGCTCCATTTCTGCCCGAGGCGACCCGTATCGCCCCGTGATGGTTAGTGGATCAGGTGGTGTTTAGTCAAATTTTTGCTTTAGCCAAATTTTGCGGTGTTACCTTCCCGAGGGTCTCCCGTCGTCGAAATAGGATAGCTTAATTTTTTCCCATCGCTGAAGCGTACGACGACGCAGGGAACGGTGCGTGGAAGCAGTAGCAGCAAACGGCAGCAGTAGGATCGATTTTTGTTCCTCCTCTCGCTTCAATCGGGTTCGGGTACAGCAAGCGGCCGCCATACGACACTCGCTGCTAGATCACACGGAGAGAAGAGAAGAGCGACACAAGTTCATCGGTAAAAAACGGTGGTGAAGCGTAACATCCTACGCTACTAGATCACTACTAGAACCTACCGAACACAGTACAGGCGGCGAGCACGGCAAACATTTATGCTTCCGGTCAAGTACGCCGCACTGGACGACTTCTGTTCGGCTGGCGCATCGAGCACCGCACGCGGAAGGGATGAGCCGTAGCCGGCGGTCATCGTTTGGCCACCAGCACTACCAGCAGCAGTTCAGCGTCACATCCACTATCAACTACGACGATGGGCTGTGCGATGGTTCCGGCGGGCCCGGGCTGGTCCCGCCCGGCGCTACAACGTCCTCGCCGTCGCGGTTTAGCGAATCGTCCTACTCAAACCTGGGATCCCGCCTGACGGCGTACGCCGCACAGTCACCGTCGGGTGCGGGAACGGCCCCGGTCGCACCATCTCCAGCCTCCCAACCCACCCTAGCACCGTCGTCTGCAGCATCTTCCGTTTCCTCCGTCACGGATCGGTACGGAGGCGGTGAGACGGACACGCTGAGACCGTGCTGTATCTCCCCGGCAGCAGCACCAACGCCAACCGCGAGCGTTTCCTCGACCGACCGATACTCGACGAGTTCCGCCCCGACCTCCATCATCTATCCGGAAGCGCGAAATGGACCGCACCATCGTTCGATGTCTCCCGGATCACGGTAAGGCTCCCAGCGGCTCCATCGCTCGTTGGTTGAATAATGTAAAACTGTTACCCCCGTTTTCCAGCACACGTTATCCCGTGCCGGAGCGTTTCCGGGATCCGCCCGCATCGGCACCGCCGCAGCAAACCGCACAACCGAAGCTGGACCAGTACGGCAACTATCTCATCAGCAACGCACCCCTCATCACGACCTCCGAGAGCTACAACTATCTCACCTCCACCGTGCACACGCCGGTCAAGCGATACATACCGACGCCACCGCCACCGGAGAACTTCCAGCACGAACCGCCCGTTGCCGGTGGGCTGGGTGCGAGCTTAATGGCGGGCCTAATGGCGTCCGGTGGTGGCATCAACATCATCAACCATCCGCAGGCTGGCGGTGGCGGAGCCGGCGCGCTGCTGAAATCGCTACCCTACCGGTTGAAGGTGCCGAAAGGGGACGGGCTGGGGGAGGACACGACGGATCACTACGCAACACCACCGCGGGCACGCCCGGTTGCGAGCAAGTGTCAACAACCGATCTGTACGTTCGGTGGTCAACCCGTCGGCCGGCAGTCGCTGCAGCCGGATTACTCGCTGCTCCGGGCGGCCACACCGGTTAGCATCATGAGCGAACCGATGGTGCTGGGACACCACCAGGTGTCGGACGAGGAGCAGTGCTATCAGTGTCACAGTTTACGCCAGGCCACCGGTGTGCATCAAACCACGCAAACGTCCGGCCCGATCAGCCCCCAGCCGCTGTCGATCTCGTCCGTTTCCATGTCGGACATGGAGCGTCAGTCACCGCTTAGCCCACCGTCGCTCGTTTCGCATGCTTCGTACGCACAGCAGCATCATCATCACCATCACCATCACCATCATCATCCGCAGCAGCAGCAGCAGCAACAGCAGCAACAACAACAACAGCACTACACCCTGGCAACGGCAGCGGACGATGGAAGAAACGCACAGCAGTCGCTCATCATCGCACAGTCACACACGCTGAACAGCTCGTGCAGCAATCCGTCGATCATCATACAGTACCAGCACCAGCAGCACATCCAAGCGCATCAGCAGATCCAGCAGCAGCCGCTTTATCAGCAACTCCAGCAGCTACAGCAGCAGCACGCTCAACAACAACAACAGCAGGCGGCGCAGCAGCAACACCACCATCACCAGCTGCAGCTTCAACATCAGCAGGCACAGCAGCAGCAGCAGCAGCAGCAGCAACAGCAACAAGCACAGCAACAACAGCAACAATTACAGCACCTGCACCTTCCCCGGCTCCAACCCGACTCGACGCCGTCAACGCTTCAGCGCAACGTACAAGCGATACGTCAACAGCGTTTGACACATAAACAACGCGTCAAGGAGTATCTGCGGCGCAGTACGTCCCAGTTCTTCGGTGTCGATCAGCTGCACGAGGAGTACGAGCAGCAGAAGTGGGAAGACCGCCAGAAGCGGTTCGCCGTGCGCCGGTTCGGTTCGCTCAAGGAGGAACTGCCGGCGAGCGCGAACGAACCGAGCGCGGACGTCACGAACGACCACCTGACGCACAGCGACCGGCCGGACATACTGCCGGCCCAGAGCCAGGACGAGCCGGAAACGGAGCAGAACCGACGGCAGCGCTTCAATCCGTACTACCGGCACGACGGTGGCGAGGAGTTGCTGGTCGAGCGGAAGCTGTCCGTGTCGCGCATGATGCTCAGCGGGATTGTGTTTGTGGTGCAGAGCTTGCGCAACCGGGTGCCACGGAGGCAGAAGCAGTGGTCGCGTAGCTTTGCGCCGGCGCACGTGGCGCTGAACAACGACGACAACGACATCTACGACGGTTTGACGCCGGTGCAGGAGGACGAGATGTTCTTCGATGTGCCCGGTGGGAACGGTGCGGCCGGTGGGCCACCGACGCAGGAGCAGGATCTTGGCGCGGCGGTACCGGACAACTCGCATCAGATCTATATGCTCGAAACGGATCGGTCGCTGGTGGGCAACGGGTGGCGGACGCGTTCGGCGGAGGAGCAGCTGCATCTGCAGGATCCGGCCGGCCGGGCCGGGCGCAGCAACGCGATGTTCCAGTTCTTCTACAGCCAGCGCATCCCGGGCTCGATACTGGAGAGTGTGCTGGATAATTCGAGGCGTCCGCCACAGCACTGCATCAAGTTGTTGCGCCCGAACGCGCTGGACGATCGGTACGACTACCGACCGTTCTTCACGTACTGGATCAACACGACGCAGATACTGGTGCTGCTGCTGACGCTGCTCTGCTACGGTGTCGGCCCGATCGGGATCGGCTTCGAGCAGAAGAGCAGCCAGGTGCTGGTCACTAGCTTGAGCTTGCAAACGGTAGGTTGTAGACTTTGCGAGCGAGAGGCTGACTCCAACTCTGACTGACGCACCGTTCCGGGTGGACTTTCAGGTGCAGCACTACGAACCGCGCAACATATGGATCGGACCGCGCAGGGATGATCTGGTGCATCTCGGATCGAAGTACGCGCCGTGCATGCGCCGGGACGGTAAGATAATGGATCTCATATCGAAGACGAGAAAACAGGAACGCGAAACTGCCTGCTGCATACGCAACGATGACTCCGGCTGTGTGCAAAGCTCACAGGCCGATTGTTCCGTGCGCGGACTGTGGCCTACGGTACGACGAGTAGATTACGACCAGCGGATACGGCAACATGGTTTACTACTTCTCCTCCTTTTCCAGACCATTTCGACGTGGAAGAAGTGGTCACCGGGCGATTCCGGACCGGGTGGACGCATCTCGGGCAGTGTGTGCGGACTCGACCCGAAGTACTGCGATGCGCCGGCCTCGATCGCACCGCACGAGTGGCCGGACGACATCACCAAGTGGCCTATCTGCCGGAAGAACAATCAGTTCACGCAACGCTTCCGCTTCAAGGATCACACCGCCGAGCACATGGTGTGCGAGGTGATCGGCCATCCGTGCTGCATGGGCATATCGGGCGAGTGCCGGATCACGACGCGCGAGTACTGCGACTTTGTGCGGGGCTACTTCCACGACGAGGCTTCGCTGTGTTCACAGGTGAGCGAGTGGACGGGTCAGCGGGAAGTGGGGCTCGACGAGTTTTTTTTACGGTGGCTTCTTTTTACCTGGCGCATAGGTTTCCTGCTTGAACGATGTGTGCGGCATGTTCCCGTTCATCGTGACGGACCTTCCCGACCAGTTCTACCGGCTGTTCACGTCACTCTACATACACGCTGGTATCGTTCATCTCATAATCACTGTTGCCTTTCAACACATTCTCCTCGCGGATCTGGAGCGTCTGTTGGGATCGTTGCGAACGGCGATAGTCTACATCGGTTCGGGTATCGTTGGCAACCTGACCAGCGCCATCTTCGTGCCGTACAAGGCGGAGGTAGGTCCGATTGTGTGTTGTAAGGGTTATTTTTGGGTTCATGTGCTTTACAGAATATCGCACCAGATAGAAGAGAGTTCTTAGCGCTTGAAAACACCGAAACTTGGTGTATAGGAATAGTCATATTCAGCGTCAGCGTCGAAAAACTAAGGTTGGATAGTTTGTTTTGCAAAAAAAAGATACCATTCATAGCCGATAACAAGCGATTGTAATTCGAATAACATTGTTTTGCACCGACTAAAAGAGTTGAGGTTAGGTTTCAATAACCCAAAATGGTTCCATCACTAAAATCAGACCGACGTTGCTATAACGACCGTGAAAACGATTAGTGCTTTGAACCATCATGATTAGAGTTTTCGGTACTCGGTAATTCTGTGCTCTATAGACTAATTACTCGCTTCCGTTTTAGGTTGGACCATTACCATCGCTGGCGGGAACGCTTTCATCGCTGCTGGTGCTCCTCGTCCTATGCCACTGGCGCAATCTGAAGAAACCTCAGTACGCCATGCTGAAGATGCTCTTCCTCTGCTGTTTGCTCTTCGGCATGGGCACGCTACCGTGGCAGCAGAACTTTACTGGACTGATCTCGGGACTGTTGTTTGGCACCACATTCACGCTAGCGCTCACCCCATACCTCAGCTTCACCAAGTACAGTAGGAAGGGAAAGGTAAGCGGGAGTCTTTGCCGGCATTCGCACGGTTGTGGTTCGATTTTTTGTTCTTAAACCCCTCTCGTTTTCGGCTTCCAGATCAAACTTGTGTGGACCTGCTTCGTGCTGTATTTCGTGCTGTACGCGCTCGTATTTCTTGTGTTCTACCTGTTCCCTACCATTTTCTCGCTCAACTTCCTCGACGGTAATCAAATCTCGAGCATCAACGACAACAACGGTATGCACGATCACTTCAATCCGTACGATACGTTCAACTACTTTAACGGCAAGAACAGCGACGGTGGCTCGTCGCACGGTGGCATGATGCTGCCTGGGGAGGGTGGCAGGGGCGGTGGTGATGTCGGGGGCGGCGGTGGCAGGATAAAGGATTACGATCGGGGTGGTGGGGGAGGGGGCGGTGGCAACCGGTACGGTGGGAATGGTGGGGGCGGTGGCGGTGGTGCTATTAGCATGTCCGGCGGCACGATAAAAGCCATTAATCCCAAATACAATAATATAAATAGTAACGGTAATCTTAACGCTAAATCCAATACTCATAGTTATAAGATGGTAGCTATATGTGAGAAGGGACTGTGCAATCCGCGTCCGAACGCATGACGGCGAGGTGTTTTGCACTCGGTTACGACTACATCAATGCAATTGATTTCCATTTTATTCATCCTTATCACACTTATTGTACCGTTACTCGATAACGCATATATACGCGATATACTCCATATACCACGTGCAACAGCGGTGACCGAGGATGCGGGAGGCAAACGTAGCAACCAGTTTAGGCAAATCGTCTGGGAGATGAGGAGAATATGAAGCAGAAAAAAAAACAAACAGGGCAAATTGTCACGCGTACTAGATGTCTGTGAATCAGCTAGCGAAACTGTGGGGGCAGATTGATTTTGCAACACGTGGTGTTGCGGCTGACGAAATCTAAGTGAAACCAAAACAAAAAAAAACTAACGAAAATTGAATGAAATATATTACGAAAAACGCATGGTGTTTCATTTCCATAGAGATGGTTTTGCTTTTCCGTACAAGGAAGTATTAAATAAATAGATATGATGACCGTTCTTTCAGATACAGGAAAACGTTAAAATTAGCAATTTCTTCAAACAGAGAGCTATCAAATGAATTTTACTTGAATTTAATTGTAATACATTTCCTTAATTGGAATTTAGTTGGTAAATCTTTTTTTAGATTTGAGAACAAATTCAAATAACAAATATATAACTGTAATTTTATTTAATATATTAAATTAATGACCTATTAATAAATTAAATTTATTAAATAAATGTGTACGGAGTATTTTCTTCTAACTGCTTATTTAAACCGTTGTACTACATTACGACCTTTCGAACACAGCTGCGTTAGTGCTGTCAATGCAGTACGCAGCCATATTTTTCTGACACACGCTTGACAGCTGTGCGCCGGTGTTTTGTTTTGTAAACAAATCGGTTCCAAAACATGTGTGCACGACAACAATTCCCACGTTTAGCTTTTGTTTGCTGTAGCTTATATTATTTTCTTTTCTAAAGCAATGGACGTGAAAGTGAACAAAAAAACTAAATCGCAATCAGAAGAAGAACTGCATTCGCTTTCAAAGGAGGTAATAATTTTATTCTTGAAGCAATCTTATTTTACTTTGTGTAACACATAAGCTTTTATCTGTTGTTGCAGGAATTGATTGATAGGATAAAACAATTGGAAGCACACAACACGCAACTCAAGAGCATTGTGCAAAAGAATTTACAAAACCGCGAAGAAACCGGAAATGGCAAGCGAGCAAAAAAGCACCGTCCGTTCGATTTTAGCAAATGCTTCAAACGACACATCCTTCTCCGGTTCTACTATCTTGGCTGGGACTATCAGGGGTTCGCGGCACAAGAGGACTCGATAGAGACGATCGGTATGCATGGACAATTCATTCCTTTAGAGCGATTGATTCCTAATTAGCGTTTGTTTTTAGAACATCACATTTTTGCGGCATTGAAGAAAGTATGTCTGATTGAGAGCCGTGAAACGTCCAACTACAATCGCTGCGGGCGAACGGATAAGGGTGTGAGTGCGTTTCATCAGGTGATCAGTTTAGACGTCCGTTCAAAGTTTCCACTGGAGGATCAGCTGCACGAGGCCAGTCTGGTGACCGAGCTCGATTACTGTTCGATACTGAATCGTGTGCTGCCCGATGAAATTCGTTGCCTTGCATGGATGCCGATGGTGAATGCGGCATACAGTGCCCGGTTCGATTGCCGCTCGCGCACGTACCGCTATTTCTTCCCCCGGGGTGACCTAAACATTGGTGCGATGGAGGAAGCTGCACAATATCTGCTGGGAGCGCACGACTTCCGCAACCTGTGCAAAATGGACGTAGGCAATGGTGTCGTTAGCTTTGTGAGGAGCATCGATGAAATATCCATCCGAGCGTCACAGGTGGATAGTAGCGGGAATGCGAGCTACGACATGATGTACCTTCAGTTGCGGGGTAAAGCATTCTTGTGGCATCAGGTCCGGTGCATTATGGCGATACTGTTGCTGGTGGGTCAGGGAAAGGAAGCCCCAGGCGTCGTAAAAGAACTACTAGACGTGGAAAAGAATCCTTGCAAACCACAGTACAGTATGGCAAGCGATGTACCGCTGAACCTGTACCAATGTGAATTTAACGAGAAGAGCACCGAAACGAACGGCGTCGAGCGGTTACAATCAAACGGTGAAAGCGAGCTGAGCACGTGGATCTACAAAGAGGACGATCTAAGGCGAACGATATCGGATTTGCAGGCTTTGTGGACGAAAGAAAGCGTAAAGTATGGCGCAAGTATGTTTTTCGATAGAAATTTTACTGTACGACGTGTTTTTTTTGTCGTTTTTGTTTCAGAACCACAATGATGCGCGAAATGCTAGCGACATTGCATGGTGTGCTGGTGGATCAGTTTGGAACAGATCGTCCCATTACCGAACAAGCCGTGACCTTGACGCAGGGGGTTAGGAGCAGAGAGTACTGTCCTTTGCTGCAGCGACAGCGGTGTGGTAAGTAAATGGCGTTTTTCGGATATTTTCGTAGGTTTTAAAAAACCTAGATATTTTTTATAATATCGAACCAGTAGGCGAACTATGTACTTTTATATTTTGATTACAATATTAAATTCGATTCACAGTCAGATTCAATTGTTTAGATAGTGTAAGTGAAGACAAACGTAAAATTAAAATTTGTATTATTAGTTTTTGAAATAATTATTCTATCTGTTGTTGTGATATTACTGATGTAAAGAGCTTCGGATAGTTTTACTGCAAAACTAGATACTTTACACAGCACGCTTGGATCGATCGTTTCCTGGCTCACGGTTCCCAGTCTCATTACCATACCTTTTGCTTATTCCACAGAGAGCCTCGAGAATCGCATCGAACACTACTCCAAGAAGCGACGGATCGAGGTTAGCGTTAAATCAAACGATACAAAAGCCGCGGGCGGAAGCGACGAACCTGCTAGCTGAGACGCGTACGGAGCACGTACCCAGCAACGGCCTTAACGACGGCTTATGTAGATCACGAGCATGCCGAGAATAGAAGATTAAGCCGGAGCAATGCAATGTTTTATGAATGTTTTATTAACTTTATTTTTCGAAATGTATTTACGATTTGTACAGAGAGTGAGAGAGTGTGAGAGAGAGAGAGTAAGAGAGAGAAAGGAGTAAAATAACAAACATAAGATTTGAGACACGAAGAGAATGAAATTGAGAAAACCCAAACATGTCGCTTTTGGACCTGATCGTCGCGTACTTGTACAGCTAAAATCCGATTCGGAGCAGTTCTCTTAGCACGAGTTTGCATATTACGCGTACGCACGCTCTCCACCGTACCACTCGGGGAGGGGAAAGGGCGTGCGGATTAGTATGCCGGTGTGATTGTGTATGTGTGTATGTATGTGTTCGATGATCGAGTGCGATCGAGTGTACCGAGGCTGTGAAATCTTAAGGGTAGTAGCTCGTACTTGCACCATCCGCTCCATAAAACCAGCCAGCCATGATGGCGGTGCACAGCACTCTGCACAAGAACAGGTGACTAGAATTGAAGTGTGTCCGTGGGTGGAATAAATAATCGTGTCGCTCGGTGAGGAGGGCAGAGAGAGAGAGAGTGAGGTGATTGCGATTTGCTGCAAGCACAAAGTTGAAATCGCCCGCGTTCAGTTCGGTAGATTATCCACCGACTTGGCCCGATGGTATCTGCGGGCGGAAGGAATAGAAGTGAATGGTTTTTTTGTTTTAGCGTTTAGAGCAATGCGCGCGCGCGAACTTCCATTACCTTCTTCGGGCCAGCTTCAGCACAACCGGACCTTCTTTGACGTTTTTGAACAGCGCGATCGTTTCGCAGTGGCTCATGCCCTGCACGGCGGCATCGTTGATGGACAGAATTTCGTCTCCTGGTGTTGAGGGAAGAGGAAGGAAAGCAGAGAACGTTTTCAGTGCCGCGAATCGAACCATTAATGGGGTGCCCGCTACCGGCTTACCCGCCATCAGTGTTCCATCGAGGGCGGCCTGTCCGCTCGGGAAGACGGTCTTCACGTAGATGCCCATGTTCCCGCGCGGGGAATCGCGTCCACCGACGATGCTAAATCCGAGCGATTTCATACCGGCGCCTTTGTAGAACGTGACAGTAAGGTATGTGCACTTGTGTATTCCTGGACGGGTGAGAGAAAAGTTTTTTTTTTATTTTTATTTCGCACAAAAATGCAAAAAACCTTTAGTCCAAAACCTCGCATTAGAAGTAAAATCGTTATGACAATTTTCAGACGCAATCCGTTTAGATTAATGTCGATTTAATTGCTGTTTCAACATCGTCTGTAATTTGGCATTAAATATAGTTTCCTGTAAAACTTTCATAAGAAAAGGTTGACAATCTTGTCAAGCGTTGAACAATTTTGACACAAAATATTCAATCTATGAGGTTTATGAGCCAACACATTCCGGATAATAGTTAATTCTAATGGATGGTTTCTCAGAACCCGGTCTAGGCAAACGTATGTTACTATTAAATCCTTTAACGGATTTTTAACGGCACATTTTGCTTAAATATTTGCGAATTAATCCGAATCCTATACTCATTTTAGTTTAAATGCTTAGGAAAATTGCAAATAAAGCGATTTTTTTAGCTAAAGTCTTACTTCCAGGCGAAAGTTTGCAAAATCGCCTGAAAAATATGCATTCCGCTCGACAGCTCACTCCCGTCAGTACTTTATAAATCCCATTTTTGGTTCTTTCGCACAGGCTTACCCTCGATGTAAGATGATCCTTCCTCGTTGATCAGTATCCGTACGCCGGCTTCAAACTTGGTACCATCCAGCGAGCAGCCTTCCAGTTCGTCTCGTCCGCTGATGTTATTTTCGGTCTTGGAGCGCTGCAACGGAGCGCCATTCCCATCCGTTCCCTCCGCCCGATCGCCATCGTCCGATTTGAGGCGAATGCGCTGCACGGAGCGTGGGATGTCTTCCTCACTCTTCGGCACGATCGTGCCCCGGTAAGCGTCGTGCGGTGGCGCCTGCCGTGCCGAACCGATCGGAACGTTCCGCCGAATCGTGTCGGAGATCACCTGCACCAGGACGGTCGGATGAGTGTGTCCAGCTTCCGCGATGGACGCCCTCGATGAGCCGATCCCGTCCGCAACGCTGTCGGTGGTGAGATGACGTATCGATTGGTTGATGCTACCGTGCGAAACCGGCCGATAGAGCGAGTACAGGCCCGTCTCGTTCGAGTCGATCAGATGCTTGTGCGTCGTCCCGGTCGGTGCCAGCTCCTCGTCGCTGTCCTTGATGAGCCGCTTCGAGCCGAGTATCTGTGAGTATCCGTTCTTGGCGAGCGCCTCGCACCGCTGCTTGCTGATCATTTGCCACTTTTCGTCGTCGCAGATCGTGTTCGAGATCGAGATGCGGTTCGCGTACACCGGCACGTAGTCGGACGGTGCGTAGATCGGTGCCAGCGGGAACGGTTTCGACTGACCACCGACGGACGTCACCGACGTGCTGGCCGAACCCCGCGTCGGGGACGACGAGGACGACGACGAGCCGGATGACGCGCAGGACGCGACGGACCCATCGGAGGAGGACGACACGGAGGAGGTGATCGAGATCGCACCGGACGTCCGGTCGGGTCCACCGCCGGGCACCGGCCGGGAGTCGATCTTTATCTTACGGTTCGCGTCAGAGTTGAACGTAGTTAACTCGTCATGTGCAATGACAAGATCTACGACGTTGTTGACAAATGTCGACAGGATACGCTGGACGGTGCTGGGAGACTGCAGGCCACGTAAATGATGCCCGTTTACGTTCACAATCTCGTCGCCGATGCGCAGTCGGCCATCCCTGGTGGAAAAAAGCGGGCGAAAAAGGGAAGCGTTAAGAGTCTTTGCGCTTATGTTTGCATAATTTCGCGTTTCGATTTCGATCACCCATAGCATATGGCGATCACGTCCACCGGTGGACGCCTTTTTTGTGTGAACCAGACGGGCTTTTTGCGTGGCGGCTAAATATGGCAGTGTCGTTGTTTTAGCTCAATTTTTAACGCGCTCAAAATATGGTCATGGGATGAGTCAAACACGGTTAAAGCGATAATTAAACTTTAATTAAAAACTGCATGCTTGGATGTTGGCAGAAACCGAAATCTTTTATCCGTGCAGCAGCACGAACGGAAATATTCAGAAATTAATTCTTCTTTAGAGCTACAATTTTAGTAAAAAAGGAAGTTTCTGGCAATTTTTTTTTAAATTGAATTTTAAGAAAATTTGATTTTTTTATAGGAAACAGAATAGAATTAGAATTTGTGATTTTTAATTTCCATCTTATCGTGAAAAATGTTCAAATTTTCGATAAAATTTTTGTAAAATCAGATCAGCTACATATTTACTGAATAGCTTAAAAATACATTCGCTGCAAGGTCCAGTTTTGGTCACATTTTTCTTCTCCAAATTAGGAAGAAAATATCAAAGCAACCTAAGCCTCGACCTCGTAACTGCAAGTGTCTTACATGCTTTCCTCTCTACTCACTTGTAGGCAATCCCTTCCGGGTCGATCTCGGTGACCAGATAGCGCGTCTCACACTCGCCCTCGTCCAGCCCGATGGTTTGCGGCGTCAGCTCGATGCCGATCGTTTCGTCGCCCTGCTGCTTCACGAGCTTGATCTGCCGGAACCGGCGGCGTATCGTGCCACAGTCGAACCCACCGCCACCGGCCACGATCGACGACGAGGACGAAGACAGCCGCCGTCGGCTGCCGAAAACGTACGATTGGTCCTTCGTTCGAATCGCGTCGACGTACGCGTCGCCCCCGTTGAACGACGCCGACGGTAGCGGCTGCTGATGGTGGTGGTGGGATGAGCTGACACTACTGTTGAGTGACGCATTGCTGGCATCATCGATCTTATCCTCCGCGTGACGACCGTCGCTATCGTAGCCGGACTCGTTGCTGCTCAGGCAGCTGCTCAGCCGCTGATAGTTCAGCACAAAGCTGTGCTCCGTGTCGGTGAGCGTCTTGATGGAGTTATTGCGCGACATCACACCGACGTCGCTACCCGTTCCGATCGACCGGTTGCTATCCTTGTCGGCCGGCAGGAACACCTCGCTCCCACTCTCGCCCGAGACGTTTAGCTGCGAGTCCGCAATCGACACACTGTCCAGGTCGGAACGCAAGCTAACGATCGAACCACGGTTGCCGGTCCGCAGCAGGTTCTCCTTGATGCGGCTGTAGTTGATCACCGAGCCACCGTTCTCTTCCGGCAGCACCGACAGCTTCGAGCGCAGGAACGCGTACGGGAAGTGGTTCTTCTTCGAGAGCGCTCCGTCCGGCGTTTGGTTTGGCGATGATTGCTGTTGGCTGACTCGGGCGATATCGTCGCAGCTGGACGATTTAATGGTGCCGTTAGTGGTGGGTGTCGTTGGAGTGCTCGCTGTGGACGAGGATCCAACGCTCGAACCGACGATGCCACCGTTGGTCGTGTGATTCGTGTCCCTCAACCCAGCTAGGTGAAGTTGCGATGAGGAAGACTTGGCGTGCCCGTTCGCTAGGTTCACTCCATCCGTTGGATCATCGCACTTGACGTAGGAGCAGGTGTTGAGCTGGCTGGTCGAGCTGCTCCGATAGAGCAACTGCTGGTTGTCCATCTTGCTCAGATCAGCCTGCGTTTGAGCGAGCGAGATATGCTGCTGAAGGAGCTGCTGCTGCTGCTGCTGCTGCTGTTGGTTGTGTTGCAGAAACTGTTGCTTCTGGTAGTGGTTCGATTTATGGTTCAGCATGCCGGTCGAGCCCATCCGGTAGAAGAAGTTCCGGAACGTGCCCGACGAACGCTCCGAGTTGAGCTTCACCAGCGGTTCGTGCCCATTGCTGGACGCTCCCGACGACGATCCGTTCGACGAGCGGTGCTGACTTTGGTATGGCTTCGGGGTGTTTACTCCCGGTTTGCCTTTGCGAGAGCCGCCGAGTTCCAGCTGCTCGCCGCAGATCGTACTGATGCAGGGTTCCGATGAGGAGGAAATCGATGCCACCGTATGGTGGAGCGTACCCGACGTGGAGGTGGTGGGTGGCACGTTGTTCGGTACGACCGGTGGTGCGACCGTCACGAGCGCCACGCTACCCGGCACTACGGCCAACTTGTGGGCATCGCTGCCCCGACGGAGAAGATCGAACTTTTTGCCCATCTTGCGGCCCCATGTGAACACTGCGAAGGAGAGGTAGAGAAGAAAAACAAGGGCATGAGGAATGGAATGGAACAAAAATGTTTCTTAACATTTTTAAATTTATTTCATTGCACAACATGTGTGTTTATTTAGGCTTATTTCTCCATCTTGACTGCCACTTGCCTCACTCAAAGGCCAAAAGCTTGCAATTATTAACATTCCATTAATAATTATGTTGTTTCGTTTAATATGGTTCGTTTCATATTTTAATGTCATGCTGGATAATTATCGTTCTCCCGTTTTTTGTTCCTAATGATTCAAGAAGTTTAATGTCTCTATTTTAGGTGTAAGAGAGTGTTTAGAAATATTGTAAATATTTGTAAACGACACTTTACGCACTTGTAAGACAATAAAATAGTCCAAATTCAAGCAACGATAACGACTTTTTTTGAGCTGCGGAATAACTTCAAAGGAATTATACTTATGGGTGGTTAGACTTTGGTAAAAATTATATTTTCGGGAGAAACCGTTGGCCAACTTCGATCTGATATTTTTTTTTTGTTAAATAAAGTTTATCGACATGTTGGAAACGTAAAAAAAGGACAACACTTTAAAAGACTTAAGAAATTGAGATTGACGAAGACAAACATGCTTGACGTTATAATAGGATAAAAACTCGTTGTAGGGAGACTTTAATTATTTTTTATTAATTATGCTTATAAGCAAAACTTTATATATTACCAAATTTTGATTATTTTCAAGGAACTCGTGTGAGTTAAGTTTGGTCTTTAATAGTTTCAATGAGAAAATATGGTTATTGTACTAAATGAGGGAAACTTATAGTAAATTGCACTTAGAATTAAATGCAAAATTTAGTAAAATCTCGTAAAAATATTCGAAACAAACAGCAACAAAATTCCTTGTCGGACCGAAGCGGATCCCAACTCGAGTGAATCAAAAAGAGAAAAAAACTTCACAATTGACCATTCCAAAATAAAAAATATATATATTGTAAAATCTGCACAAAGCGCGCACAGGCAACGTATTGTGTGTTCCGATGTTCCGAACTGAATCGCCCGATACGAAAGGATCTTCCCTTTGTGCAGGCAGCAGATCCGAACCGCTGAACGGCCGGTGGGCTTTATCCAAATGTGCGCAATCGATTTGTCGATTTGTGATTTAATGTTCTTTTTTTGCAGCGATCAGAGCGAAAAAAAAAAATAAAACCCTTTCCAAGCCGCGATTGTCTTCCGAATGCACCAACGGGGAGTGAAAAAAAAACAAGCAGGAAGACAAATAATGCACAGTACTTTAAATAAAAAAATCCCTCCAACCCCACTGTGCGCAACCCGCTCGAAAGGATATTGTTGTCGAGCACAAAGACGCCCGCGATGTATGGCCACCACCACCCCCACCTCACCACCTACCAACAGTATGCCAACTTGCTGCATCATGCCGATGCTGGAGTCGCTCGTTGCAATTTTTGTAGCTGCAAAACGGTCCGGTGTGAGGCGAAAACCTTGAACCGGCGCAGGAATGATGCATTTAATGATCGGGAAGATTATTGGCGCATGCAGATGTGGGGAGCTTGGGAGGGGCGGGGGATGGGGAAGGCCGTGTAACCCTATCGTCCCTGGGGCGCCATTTGGCAGACGGTTGCTTCTGCCGATGCGGCGGATGCTTCCTCCATGGGTTGCTTCCATGCCGGTGTAAGGTGTCGAGTTCCTAATGCGCGCAGACATGCGGAAAAATGTTTCGTTTTTATTTTATTCCACCCGGGTAGGGCGGAGGGCCACGATCGTATTTCGTTATACGTCGCGTTTGCGGGAGAAGCGAGCGCGCGAGGGGCAGTAAATTGAGAACTCATGCAACATTGAGCGCGATGCCGGGCGGTTTCCTTCGCACAGGCTCTGGGGCTATGGTTCCCAATCGAAAAAGGGGCAAAACGAATCGCTGCCGTACGTCTTGCAGGAATTGGCACGGCGTTCCCGCCGTGACGTGAGATAAATGGAAGATGCACGGAGCGAAACCTGCACGGAGCATAAATTCAGGTGTCGCTTTTGCAGTGCCACGCGAAGGTGCGACGCGTTCATTAGGGGCATACGGTCGGAGCGTTCGAGTTACTAAAGAAGATCAGTAGTAGGCGGTGATTTCTGTAGCAGAAATTCGAGTGTAATGCATGTAAAAATTGGTGAAGAGCGTGTAGATCTTTTTTATTTTTTTAACACATTCGACGTGGAAGCTCTCGATTTTGAAATCTTCGTGAATATCGCTCATACTCTCACTTACACTAGGACGAGTCAAACACTGAAATATTAATTTCAAATGCGATGGAAGAAGTTATTTTTACGACTGGTGGAAGCAACCTACAAATCAAAAATGGCAATTGAGAAATTTTCTGCATAATATAAACTTTTTAATTAGTTTTTACTATGCTTTACTATGATTTATAATTCAAGCTTTAACAATTTTCTGTACAAAATGTGTACGAAAGCAACGTCTGAAGTGTTAAAAATGGCTAATTCATGTTCCCGACCCACGTTACGGCTACATTAAATTGAATATTTTATCACACTGAAACTGTTTTTGGAAGAATTTTAAGAATTTTTTTTAAATATTTTTCTCCACTTGTAGGCACAATCGGTAAAGTTTAAGCACCTTTTTTTGAGGTGGAAAAAATTCCTTAAATTTCTTCCTTAAAATGGCCTTGCACTAGCGTCCCAAACACACCTTTTCCATTTTCCATTTCAAAAGGTATAACAAACTTTATGCAAAATCATTAGATGGTATTTGTTTGTTAGGTATACGGCCAGGCCGTTACTCCTTTAAATAAATAAAAAAAATTGTTTATTAGATGTGTATCTGTACGGATTTATACTAACAATTATAACCAGCAGTTTTAGAAGGTTTCCTAAGATAAAAAAGTCCTTCAACGAAAACTTTTTTTTTGTGTATATTTTTGACAGCCAAGTCATAATTTTAATTTAAAAAAGTGAAATTATTCTAGATTTATTTTAGGTCCAAGATGAAGGAAACATTATAGAAACCCCAAGAAAAAGAGCCCTTACGATCGTACCCGTAAGATAATTAAGTCTAAATATCTCTTGTTTCCTGCAAGAAACATTACGCTCAGATCAATTTAGGTATTACCTCAATACCGAGTCCATCTGTAACTGTATATCGTCAAGGACCTGTTTGATCGTGGAACCATATCGGTTGATGGAATGGCCCCTTCCTACGCGGGCTAAACGCGCCATCGTACCTATTTAGCACCATCTATTACCACCTAATAGGCCGCCCGAGCTTGATGGATAAGGAGCGATTGTCGATCGGTCGGTGGACGTGTTACACGCCCCAGTTGGCCGGTTCGCCTGACCATTTGCCCTAAAAGACGCCACCGTTCATGCACCGTTAGTGAGCGGCGGACCAGCCCCCCCCCCCCCACTCCCCATTCAACTCCCTTTTACGGATGTCGCAGGAACACGATGCGTTACCGATAAATCATTGCCGGGTGATATTCATCCATTTTTCCAGAGTCGAAATGAAAGGGGAGAGAGAGAGAGAGAGATTGCCAACATTGTGTCGAGCTAGAACACCAGCTCGCATTCGTGCTGTTGAATCGTCCCCCCGGATCGGATGACAAATTCCAAACGACCCTAGCCCAAACAGGGTCTCTGTCGGTGGAACCACGCACTTTTCCTCCGGAGGCTCGCATGCGTAACGGGCTCGCTCACCGGGAAGGTTAATGATCCTGTCAAAACAGTATCACGCACCGGTGGGGGCGACGCAGACTCCCTCCACCCCCCTTTAACCACGGCCTATTGGAACACGGAAAGTAAAATCTGTTAACGATCTCCATCGGGCCACCGGTTTCCGCCTGCCCAGCCCGATACGATGGACGATCGATGTTGCTCGCTCGAACCGGACCGGTTTTTGGGCTGATTACCAAGAATAGAATAATTATTTGTGATCGCGCGCCCGGCTGATGTACGATTTATGGTACGAATGCTGAATGGACCGGGACGCTTAAAGCCGCACGCGGGCTTATGACCGGCACCGTATGGACGCCGCGACGTTAAGTGCAATTAGGCGATTGGTTTTATTGGCTGGACGGTGGGTTTAATTATGATTTAGGTCGCAGCGGGTGAAATGTGCCCGGACCGGATTTATCGCCCGCTTGTGGTTTGATGGACCTGTTTCGGGCTCGACGATCGACGATCGGTGATTATCGAAGGGATTTAGTTGTCGCAAATGGATCGCAATTGGAATGTGCTGATCGCTGCTGACGGCACAAGTTTTACGAGCGATCGTTTGAGAGATATGTGTCATTTTAAATAGCCCATAATTAGATGGTACTTTCAAAGTGGCTGGAAGTTCCATTTTGCTGGCTCAATACATTGTTTGATGGGAACATTTTATCTACTTCTACTTGATGATGGTTTTAAAGCTAAGTTTTGTATTTTTTTTCGAATACAATTTACTATAATGTGCCTATACGAGGTAAATTTTCTAAATAAACTCTCATAAAAATGTAGAAAATAGATGATCGTGTCTATAAGATATTTTAAAGGAAAGAATTTCCATTTATCTGTTTCAATACATGGTATGATGAGCACTTTTTAGCCACAGCTACTTGCTGAGGATTTTTTCGATTATAATTTACTATATTTCTTCTATACTAGGTGAGTTTTGGTAATAAATTCTTATAACATTTGACATAGATGATCGTTTTTATCACATATTCGAAAGGGAGTTTTTACTTTTATACCAATCAGCAGAAAGCATCTCTTCGTTTATTTTTTATAGATTTTAAAAGCATTTTTGAAGTTCAGATGATATTTGTTAAGTTATTTTCCTATTTTTTAATGTTGATGCGGATGGTGTCAAAATTTAATTCACATTCCACATTCAAATAAAATTAGAGCCAAATCGGGAATCACTTCTGACCCTAATGAACGTAGTGATAAAAGAAAACTTTAATTGTTAAAATGTTGTTTGTACAATACGCTCTAATGAGGAATATTTTAAAATTTTAGCTTTTACACTAATTTGTCATCGGGATTCTTTTGTTTATGAAGTTCCAAGGCTCTCCTCAAGGTTCTTTAAAATAACGAAGTGTATTTTTTCAAAAAGCTAATATTTTTTTCAGGTTCATAATAGTTCATAATAAATGTTGATAAAATTCTAAATTACTGCTAATCATTATAAATATTTGGTCATTTTCAAAATGTATCGAAACTAACTTCAACTACGTGGGCAGATAGTTCAAATGAAAATTAGACAAAAAATAGCACTTCTCTTGCTATCGTTCATGCCTCCTCTCACCTTTGCGCAGCTTTATGCAACTTTCCGGATACGCGAAGGACGCGCCAAGTGAACCCCACTAGCGCTTTAATAACAAACAACAGCGTACGATAAACCCAACTGCTCCAAAAAATTACCCAACAACACATCTACACTAGCACCGAGCTACCGAGAACAAACGCGACCTCCATCGGTCGAAAGAAAAAAGGGGCATCCGAGTTCAGGCCGGTGTGGTTATGCAGGCCGCACCTTCAGGGTGGGTTTTTGTCGCCGAAAAAAACCACTCAGGCGCTGCTATTTCGTTTTTTTTATTTCGTTCAACGGATGCGCCGAAAGTCAGCTATATTTACGTTCTGTTCGTATGCGCTTATTTTTGTTTCGCTGTTGTTCGAATTAGGCCTCGAACCGAGCGCCTATCGACACGATCGGCTCCGGTGGAATGTGGAGTGCGTGTGGGTTCGAAAAGTTAAAACAAAAAAAAACAACACAAGTACAAAAGGATGGAAAAAGTGGTGCACGTTGTTGTGTTGCTGCCGCTGCCACCCACCACCGGATGGCATGGGCAATCGCCCGCGCGTCAGGTGACCACGTACCGAATCGAATCGTACACATCCCAAAAAAAACAGAAATATCTTCCCCGCACGCCCACCTTCGCGCCGAGTCCAATCGTACGATAAAGAATCAAATAGCAAAAAAAAAAACACACACATAAAGTAAAAGAAAAAATGAAAACTAAAGCACTCCAACTAGCACTCCAGCCCACTAGGGGTGAGTTAGAAAAAAAAACCGGAAACCGTCCGACGAAAGTGGTCTGCGCTCGTTGCGCCCAGTGACTCCAGTAGGTTCCAGGGGTTCGAGTGTCATTAGTACCGCGAGAATGGGGCGAAAAGCGTGTTATGCGTGTTGAACTGGGACACAAAACCCCTTGCTGGGCCCAGGCGGCAGAACCGGATCTAACCTTTTCCGGTCGCTGTCTCGGGGAGAAGCGGGTTTGCTACGCATCCACCAACGCACGGTGCATCACGGGATTGGCACATGTTTGGACGCTGTACTACCCGCGACGTGTTACACACTGCCGGACTGCGATCGTTTTCCCCTCCGAGAATGGGGTGCAAATTTCGGCGAGCTTCGTTGATTTTTACTCAAACGCGTTCCGGCGTTCCGTCACGATGGACGTTCCCGTTCCAAACGTTAGCTACCAGTTTAGGCACTAGTTGGCCATTAGGAGTGACATTGCGGCGTTGAAAAATAGCGCATGTAGTTGCGCCCTCGCTCGGGCCCGTCTCAATTTCGCCCCTTCCTCCGGAGCCCCTTCTTTTTGTTTGGTTCGAACAAAAACGAAACGCTAAAGCTAATGGTCCGGAACGCGATGGCGATTGGATGCGACCGGAGCGACTTCGTCTACTAGCGACCACCAGATGGCGCGGTGGTACAGGTGGAGAAGATGCTACGCCGCACAGTAGGCGACGCGAGAGGTTCCCAATTGTCACCCATCGATAGCGTCCGTCGATGCCATCGAACTGGCCGAGCTTCCAAGGAGACCCACCACCGCCATCATCTGAAGCCCACCCGTAGCATGTAACCGGTCACGGACATAGGCAGCTTAATTGATAATTAGGAAGCGGAATTGTTTCGCACACACACATACACCCATACAAATGGTCCCCCATCATTACCGCGAGGCTGCGCGCGGACGTCTCCCGTCCCGTCGCTCGCTTCCACGGGCTTTTGCAATTAGATGGGCAATTGTGCAGCATTTGAAAGGCATCTTTGGTCCCTCTCATCCTCCACCGTCGGGCGTGCGTTAAACGCTAGATTGGTTGCCAGCCGAGCCGGATGCTTTCTTTTGATGCGGCTAATTGATGTGTTTTCCGGAATGTTTGATGCTGCTACTGCTGCCACTTCTACCATACTGGAGTGATGGAAATGCGCGTACCTTAGGCTCCGGGTACAGGCCAAGTGGGCACTTGTTGGCGCGCGGTGTATCGGAGTTGAAATAATTTCAAACACAGCTCCACTCGCGGCGGTTGTTGCGCTAAACTACCGGGCACGCTACGGTGGAGAGCTAATTAATTGCACCGGTGCAGGGAATGCGCCAGCGAACTGGCGTGGCAGCGCGATCTTAGGCATCGAGTCAGGTTAAGGGTTGAACTTAAGCGCTCAAGTTCTTTTGCTTGCGAGATGAATGTGCACCGGGTGCTTTCTGGGTGGTGATAAGTTGAATTCGCACAATTTCCAACAACAGAACGGGAACGGCTTAGCTTGTTGTGCTGATATAAGGTTTGGATAGGAACACTCTTATTTGCTTGTTTTCCCCGTCTCATAAAACTAATTTAGTGTAACTAATTTCAACCTTCTACACTTAGTCGCTACAACTCCTTTAGGCACCAGGAAGAGTACTAAAGGTATCTCTTTTCCACTTAGCCCTTTACTCCTTTCACCCATTCGAAATACATAAAAGAATGGCTTGGCGAACGATATTCTTGAAAGTAAAAATGTTCAAAAATCATTTATGAATATGCATTATTTGTTTTAGAAATAAAAAAAAATCATGAAAAAATCAAGAACCACATCTTGTTATATTTTTCCAATTTTCAAAACCTTCCTGATCCTTGTTTCTTTGATGGATATCGATTCGTTTTAACATTGCTTCTCGAATGCATCGGGCTGTTTGGATGAACGATTTTAGAATTAATATATGTTTGTACTTTTAGGATTATTTTTGTGAGCACCAGGACATTTGCACGTGTCAGTTAAGAACGCTGAAGGATGCCGGAACAATACTACTAATCTATAAAACAGTCATGTTTACATGTTCCAAAAATCTTCAGAAGCAAGTAGTAAAACATTGGTGGAAACGGTTTTCACGAACAAAACTTGTGAATTTCATCCGACAAATTTTTGTTGATTTTAATTTACCCAATTAAGTCCATTTTTAAGCAAAAACTGTTTTGAAATTAAAAAAAAATGCATTACTAAGAAAATTTCAATAGACAGTAGAAAACCAGTAATTCGTTCAAAGCGTGCTTGCTATCTACATAATAAACTCAATTGTTATCCTCTGGGCAGTCGATACATATCCCACATTCGGTTTAAAAGCAAAAACCTCTTTTAATAATTACACACTATCGTGTACCAGAACAATGCCATTTAAAACTAGAGATAAAGAGTATATAGAAATGTGTTTGAAGAATCCACTCTCGCAAATGAAGTTTCTATCTATGCAGTGTTATAATTTACACCACCTAGAAGCGCCACTTTAACTACGCTAAACACAGGAAGCGCATGCGGTGTGTGATTGGAATGCAAAATGATTAATATTTAACGCAGTTTACTATTTTTTCTCCTCTCCATTGAGCTCCGATATAAAAAAAAAAAACAAATCGTTTTCGCTCCGCTTTTCTAAGTAACAACTTGTTTTTGGTGAACGGAATTTTCGGTATTTTTTGTTCGCTTTGGGAACCGAGCACTTCGCGCGAAATGAAACATTCTAGCGAAACCTTTTCTTATCGAACGCGACACGCCGAACGGAGCACGAACAAATACCCAGCGCGTAATGTTTACATGCCACACGCTGGGAGGCCATCCGGGACAGTTGAAACAATTGCCCGTACCATTGGGACATCGAGACATCGCGACTTGTGAGCCGAACCTATCTTTGGAGCTACTTTTTGGGCAGCTTTTTTGGACGATTCGTCCGCTCCCGTCCCATGCTCCGTACGTGCCATTATGGATGGGCACGTTCCGTATTGTCGTGTCCGCGTGGTTGTCTCGCCCCGCGGTTGAGGCTGCCAGGCCGCGATCGGTACTGCATTAATCTTATCGTACTCGCATTCGCGGCACGCACTCGCACCCGCCGTTCTGAAAAGTTCGCCACGTTCGAGCTTAAGCCGCCGTGGTGGCCCCGTCGCAAATGGTATTAAACGATTTTCCGGAAGCACCCGGATGACCCGACGGCCACAACGACACATTCGCCCGCTAATTGGATCGGATAGTTAGGGCGATAATTGGTTTCATTGCAGTTGGGGACGAGCTCATCAGCAGATTGGTTTGATATCTCCGATCTCCGAACGGTGTGACCTTCGGGGACTGCGACCTGCGGCACTCGTTTTTCTACACACGAAACACACACACACATACCAAAACTCGCACCAGAAATAGTAGTTGGAAGAAATCAACTCGAACGAACCTTCACCACGTGCAGCAGCCCTGAGAACATCTCACACCCGGCGCGTCCGGGTGTCCACTTCACCAAACTCTCGGGACCAATTTGCACGGCACACACACTACACCAGGCAGTGGCCTGCCCCTTCGTTCCAACTGTCCGCCACGGTGCTAATCGGATCGGATGCGTCCCGGAAGCGTACGGTTTAACCAACGCGTAGCAAGTAAATTCTTCCGTAGGAAGCCGACTCGCGTGACGAATTTTCACGCGTACTTTTGTCCACGGCGAGGCAAAAGCCAACGAAAAAAAAAATGATAATAACAAAACGTTTTTCTTTTCGAAGGGGGAAACCCCATCCGGATCGGAGTGTGACCAGCGACTGGGTCGGATTGTGCGGGCGCGCAGCTCGCGTCCGAAACCGACGCGAAAGTTCCGCCACCAAACCGGACTGGGGCCCCTTGTCTGCACTTCTTCTTCACCGGTGGCGGTGGTGGAGGTGGTATTTTTGCCGTAATGTTGTGGTTTTGGAATGTTAATCAAGTTCTCTTTCGTGGTGCTCGGTGTTCGATATGGAAATCGGCCTCCAAACGCCGACCGGCGGGTGGTGGGTTTTCCGTTTTCCCTTTTTACTTGCTGCTGCTGCTGCTTCCCTCTCTTTCTCGCTCACAAACACACACACCCATTGATTCCAGCTGGTTTCGAGCTGTCCAAGGTGGGCCGTACAAGTGCAACCGACTGCACCGGTGCACTGATGCATGGCCCGTGCATCTATCGGTGCGGTTTTGCAGCAGCATGTGCTGTTCGGGGTCTGACAAGGGAGAAAAGTGAAATTATCGAAACGGCATGCATGCAGCGCTGGACGGCGGTGACCAAGGGGAGGGGGAAGGTGCGGAACGAAACCGATGAATGCATCTGGCCGGGTATGCTGATGAAGAAAGCGGACGGCCGGAACGCATTTGACCAGTGATTAGCGTGCGGATGCTAAAGCTATTAGCATGCGAATACCATGCAGGGCTGCTCAGGTAGGCCAAATTTCGTATGTGGTTCCATCAGTAACTATGGAACATGCTTTACAATTTCGCTATGTTGTAATATTCAATTTCAACTACTCTGGCTGATTGATTTGAACTATGTGAATATATTTTACCTAATATATTAATGGAACATTCCTAAGCTCATGTAAGCATTCTGAAATGTATTCAAACACAACACGACGGGTTAACTTAAATTAATTTTAAAGCAAAAGTGTTTAATAATTTTGAAATAATGATAATTTGACACAGGGTTTCTAAGATGATATTGCAAGACAAGCAAAAATTACCACAATAGCAGCACATGATATGTTAACTGTGGCAGTTGAATTATGAATGGTATCACATTTAAAGCAACGTTCACACTTGATATCACAAACGCAGCACTTTATTTCGCACGCTCTGCATGACAACAACAACGGGGAAGTCAGTAACCAGTGTGTATAAACAAATACATAGGACTGTTTTCTGCTATTTTTGCATTCTCTTTTGTTTTTTAATTTGTATAACATTTTAATTTTTACCAACTTTAACGGCCAAAGAACGGCGGTTATTTAGTGTTTGGTTTTTAGTTTGTTTATATTTTTTTAAGTTTATAGTATAATATACTTTGTTCTTTGCAGCTAATGAATTCTTTTCAAACAATTTGCATAAATTAAAATTGCATTTTTTCAATGAAGTTATTTCACCCTCAATTTGAGTGTGTTATTTGTCGATGGTAATACTTCCATATTCCATAATCTATCTCAGTTCTCAGTTCTATGATTTGCTTGGTCACGTTAGTAACTTGAAGTATTTCTCTCGCACTGCTTTTAAACCCAAAACAATCCACATTTCGACTCAAATTTTCATTAGCTTTAATGTAATTTCCTATGGCACGCATTTTCTCGATAATAAATTTAAATCATACAATGCCGGCGGGATGAGGCTGAGGTTCGGTAAAAAAAAGTGATCCATCCTTTGTGTGCAGCATGTGCAATCGTTGTTGCGGCCTGCTGGAATGGTGACCGTCGGCAATGGGGCAATTAAATTGGCAAGCAGATCGAACGAACAGCAACCGGTTCGGGAGATGCTTGAACACGAGCAGCGCCGCAGGAGCAGCAGTAGGTTGAGAAAGATGGAACGAATAAAAAAAAAACATACAAAAACATACACACCGGAGTCCAATTAGGAGCCGGCTCATGCATGCCATGAGGCCCAAGCTTTACGGCGCCTGGTGAAAGGCCTAATCATTGCTTGATTTGAGACTATGCAGATTGATCAGTGATGCGGTCAATTATTAAAAGATTGGCATGCCGGCACCGGAATCGCTCGACGTGGAGGAAAGCCGGCTCCGTTTCCACCCGGTTTCAAACTTTACCATCCCCATCGGTGCGATGGGTTGTGCAATTCGACAAACCATCGGCTCCAGACCGGGAGGGTTTGCCATTAGTCAGTGATTAGAAAGCCCAGTGGAAGCTGCGCGTGGAAGGTGGAAAAAAATTAGCAAAACTAGTTTACCACCAGCTGATAGGATTATTTTGATTAGTGCTGCACATGCTGATGCACAAAAATGCACCCGAGTCCGACCGGTGTCGGGGAAGTATTGATTCGTCGTTGACGTAGCACCCGTTTGCAATGCAACCACAGTACGTGCAGGTGATTTGCCGTAGGGCCTTTTCTGTGGTGGAAAAAAAATGACCATTCGATAACGATAGTTCTGCGGTACGGAGCGCTTGCGAGGAATAGGGGTAGATAAAAATAAAAATCAAATCTATTTGTGTTTGTTTAGCCGTCATATTTAGCAACAATCGAATATGGTGTGACAGCATACCGTGCCCCGAAAGGGAACCCGACTGACGTTGCATCGCCGCCGCGAGCGAAAACTATGCTGGATTTGGTGTATTTTTCCCACTTTTTCTCCGCTTTTCGCCGTCAACCCCACTCACAGCGCAAAGGTAAACAAACCAATCGTTTCACTTTCACCCCGGGGGGGATGATATTAAACGGTATGATCTTTTTCAACCTGGGCTGCATTTTGTGGTGGCGCTCGTGAAACGAATGGGGGAGAGGCTGCGGGTGACGGTTTGTTTGAATATTTTATTATCGTATTGTTGCGAGGGAAGCCATAGATCGAAGTTTTTGTTGTTGTTTTTTTTTGTTATGCCGTAAGCCCCTCATGTTTGATAAGTGCAGCGACGATTATGTGCCGTGTGCGATTTATACAACGCCAGTGTTTTTGGTAGTAGAATAAATGTCAACAGCGTTGAAAATATTTTCATGCCTTTGGGCGTTGGTTTTGTTAATTTTGCACGCACCGTATTATTGGTATTGTGCGGTAAAATAATGATTTTTTTATACGACACCGTTCAAAAAACCGATCAAATTTGCATCCTTAAAATTTTAATTTTCACTAATTTATAAGAATCATTCAATGTAATTCAAATCAGTCAAAAGATTTATACTACAAAATAAGAGGAAAACAGATTTATTCAACTTTATCAAATTGTACCTTGGTAAAGTTAGGCAGCAGTACTGTACTTTCTCGCATGAATTTACCACTCGTTTTATTTTTACAGAAAACTTTAACAACAACCCAACAACGTGTATTCACGAAAGGATCAGATGGCAGCGTTGCTATGAAGACGAAAAAAAATATTTATGTTTTTTGTCCGTTTAGAAAAATAAAAATAAACTACCTTCAAAAAAAAAGCTGACTAACTAGCCTCCATTTTTTACAACAGAAACAAGACAAAACAAACCTCGCGCACACACATGCACGACTTTAAACCATTTTTTAAACCGTCAAAATTCCAATCCGCCTCATACCTCTCTCGCCCACAAACT
Organism: Anopheles farauti; assembly: GCA_000473445.2. Taxonomy (NCBI): domain Eukaryota; kingdom Metazoa; phylum Arthropoda; class Insecta; order Diptera; family Culicidae; genus Anopheles; species Anopheles farauti. The sequence goes on from KI915052.1 coordinate 1,088,655, forward strand.
AGCTGCCAATTGTCGGCCGGTATAATATTAACTTAGTTAGCTTCACTTTTCCCCTACAAAAATGTAAGAAAATAATGGCGACTCCCCCTGCTTCCATACGTATCTTTTCCTCGTGGGAAACCCCCACACACGATCATTCGATCTGAGAAAATTCGCCCCCGCCGTGGCTGCAACAAAACCATCCATTATCCCGATCCGTTCCCGCCTTCGATTGTCGATTTCATAATACAACTACACCATTTTTGCCACAGTAATCGGCTGGTAAGTTCTGCAGCATGCGGGAGAAAGTGGCGCGCTTCTAAAACACGGTACCACGGCGCGTCCCTTACGGTGGCGTTCACACCGTGCACAAAAAACAAAAACATTCGACCGCCAATCGGGAAATCGAAAGTAACGTATTACCAAATAGCTGTTATTACTTTCATTTTCATCGCGGCCGAGGTGGTGAGGTAGCTGCTCGGGTTGAGGTTAGGAATGATGGAGTGTAAAAATCCTCACCTCACCTCACGCCGGCGCGTTCATTTCCCTATGCCCTTCGAGGGCCCACCGACACACGCGTTGTTCGGTGATGTTTTTAGCACCTACAGCATGAGCATGAGCACGAGCATTTGAGCTTTACGTGTTCGTGCTATGAAGCAACGGGGAAAGTGTTGTGCAACAACGGTCACCGACGAACGTGCAGTCGGTAGGAATATTCTTTCCCGCATGATCGCGTAGGCCGTCTGCATCGCGGTTTTATTTTCACTACCATTCGCCCTCGGTGTCTGTGTGCACACTTAAAGTACGTCGCGGAAGACAGCTTTCAGTTGTTGTTTATAATTTTTTTTTAATTTATTTTCCATACAAACATCCACCGAGGAAGCTATTTATGCTCCTCGTCGTTTTACCACTCGAGCGATCGGTACGATCGCACAACCTGGAGGAGATTGTGTTAAGATATGTGGAGGTGAGTGCTCAAGCCTACGCTCCGATGGAGGTCAACATACTTCAAACCACGGCAAATCTCGTCAAAATCGAGGACGGGCGCTCCGTTTCGGTTGACATTTCGGCGCACCGACTCCGGAAGATCTCGAAATCTCTCCAAATACTCCGACCGATGCAAATTCCTGTCCCACTCGCGATCAATCAAACGACACGGCGATGGCGGTGCGTAAAACAATTAAGACATTAGCCGTCTCCGTGGGATGATCGGGTGCGCCACGAAGGTCAAACGCCGCCCCGGCAGTTGGGCGAACTTTAATTGGCCAACTGGAAATCGAACCCACCACGTGGGCTCAGCTAGAGCTGTCTCTCTCTCTCACTCTCCTTCTTTCCTTCTCTTTAACCTGCCATACCTTTCCTGAGCTCTTGATCACGTTCATTTTTTTTTGTTTGTCACGAGTGCGGCGAGTACAAATTAGCTGCCGAAGCTGATGATGTCAATGGTATTTCATAAGGAAAATCGATTAGACGTACCCCACGCGCCCGGGAAGAGAACGTAAGAATGGTCACCTTTCACCCAGCCACCAGGGCACGGATTGATGTGTAATTAAATAAAGGATCTAATTTTACACGCCACACCGGACGGTAATTACATTCCACCGTGGCGTGTGCGGCTCCGAAAACGCCCGACGAGCACGTGGGCGCCAGTTAAAAGCGAAACAGGTATGATGTGTTGTTTAGACAGTGCCGAGGCAAAAAAATGCAAAAAAACATGACGTTGAGAATAATAACACGTTCCGGTGGCACTTCCTAAAAAACGTGCTTTTTTGGGTGAGGTTTTTTCATAGACAGTGATGTTCTGCTTTTAAGAAAAAACCTTAAAATACCTTCAGTTGTTGAACAATTATACGTCAGTTGATTGTTTGTACGGGAATGCACATAATTTTAGGGTAATTTGGAAGCATTTTTATCGGATTGATTAGATATAGATATAATTTTAATTTTTTAAATATAATATAAAATAAATAAAATGACACCATCAATAGATTATTGTTTAATATTTACCATTACCAGAAAGTATCCAACTGGAGTTTACAGATCGCTTGTGAATTGTCTAAAAACGTTTGACGTATTGACAAAAATATACTTGTTGTATAATCTTATTTTGTCGGTTATGCTGGTATTTGGCTTTTAATGCTCCTAACCAAGTTTCGATTTGAGAAAACATGCCCAATATTTTACACATATGCGTATGAATATTAACAACTTGAACGTCATACGGATAATTCGCACATTTTAATCTACTTCGACTTCAAAAATTCACGATTGCAAATCGCAAACTACTTAGTGTTCTTGGAACCTGCTTAGAATAGCGATTTATATGTTTTTTTTCTTTTTACATGTATAGATCCATTCTCTCCTGCGTAGGCAGAGTCCTGCTTCTGTGCGTTGGGCCATCTCTAAGCCTATGTGGTTTACAAGCAACGTTCAAAAAGTGCAACGAATTTTCGGCCTATCAGATCAAACAAGCAACCCATGCTATGAAAATACGTTTACAACTCAAGATGACACTCGTGAATCCCAACACGCGCTACAACATTGGCTATACGTGTGGCATCCAGTGCCAAGGACCGCGCGCCTCCGCTATTCAACACGTACAATTTCGAGACAACATCACGGAAGTCTCCTGACGTTGCAGAACAAAAGGAGATCCATCCCGATGCAATCAAACGATAAGCGCACGATACTTCCGGCGCCCGGAAACATTGACGAGGTTCGGTTCTCGTTCGGTCCGCCCGGCCACACTTGCCAATATATCCCAGCGAGCTCTCCCGGAACGGGGCAATGAGTTGTGCCACCGATATTTGCCTTTCGGACAAAAACCATTTCCCGGAAGACAGCTTTCAAGTTCGATCACGATTTCATTAAGTTAGATTGTATAATTTTACATACCTCCGGTCAGCAAACGAAGGGGGGGGGGGGCGATGGGCAAACCGAATGCAACGCCACTGCTGAAGAACGTCCACCGGAACGATCGATGGCAAGTGCGCTCGTTTGTGGTATTTGCAGCTCGGTACTCGGTACGCCCGGGCCCGGCTATTTGGGAGTATGTAAATGTAGAAGGCTGTTGTCTTAAGATTCGTAGCGCAACACTGCCACAGACGCCTCCACGGGGAGGTTATGCAACGAGACCCCGGGCCCGAGAAGTGCGGCACCGAGTTGCGTATGGTTAGCGCTGGCTGGGAAATATTGTCACAACGACAGGTTCGACACAAAACCGGACCATGTGGCATTTATGTTTAGTGAACGTAAAATTACGCCAACCGAGAACCGCAACCTAACGCACGGTACAACCGCCCGGGACCAGATGCTTCATGCTCATGCGCCTATATCTCGGTTAATCGGAAATCATTTTTAACCTATGTTTGACCGAGGCTTAGAACTTCCGGAAGGCACGGGGGGCACGAGGGGAAAACCATTTTATACTGTCGGTGCTTTGGAAGCCTACTCGTTGGGCTCAAGCGTTGACATGGGAACGATGCCGGTCGTAGGTGCCGGGTTTTTCAACCCGGTACACTTCCGTGCCCGGTTCCGTGCTCGGTTCGTTGGTATGATGAAATGATTTAATTTCGTTGCCGTACCGTACCGTGGTGTGCGGCTAGGTCTGTTTGAAACATCGAAAATAATTGTTCCAGCGTGCTTTGAAGATGTGTCCTATTCGAGTGCGTGTTTGTGCGAGAGAAGCTGAGAAGGGAAGGTGGCGTGAAGGTGATTCCGGCAAGCTTGCAACAAACGTATTTAATTAATCTATGCCACGAGTCGGCACTGCTATGTGGAGGTGTTTTATAACGTAGTTGGCACGTTTTAGGCATATTTCTTTTCTAATTTACACATTTAATTAATTTATTTACAAGCAAGATCAGTCATAGTTTAATATCATATGTCACAAATTTTGTGCAGAGAACAAACTGTTGCAATTTCTGTCAAATAAATTTATAACTTCGCGCTGCGACTATTGCTAATCCGGCCGACAATTGACAACTAAATTTTTGGGCGAGAGGGGTATGTTGCGGTATGGAATTTTGACGGATTTAAAACCCGATTTTTTAAAAATTCAAGTCATTTAAAATAACGCGCACATATCGCGCATATCGTATATGTTTACGGTTCGTGCATGTGTGTGCAGGAGGTATTTTGACGCTTGTTTCATCTTTTTCCTCTTCTTAAAAATGGAGGCTAGTTAGTTAGCTTTTTTCGAATGAAGTTTACTTTTACTTTTCCAAACGGATACAAAAATAAAAACTATTTTTTCGTCTACCGGATCATCTTCATCGACTTCATCGAGTATCGGTGATACGAGTGGAAAAAAATCTTTATCTTCTACGCCTTTAGTTCTAGAGAAAATATCTGAAACGAGTGCTACGCCGAAAAGTTCTAACTACAAGCTCCACAGCCGCTCCAACGCAGCTACCATCCACTGCAACATGATGTTGCGCTTCGGGTTTGGAAAAGAAGTGAGCACGTTTTTTAACATGATTTCATGTAAATGATTTCATTAGAAACTTTTATGGTGGACGTTTGTTTCGCTTAATCCTTTACACCTGCAGTTGCCATTAAACAGATAAGTATAGCAGCTTTTTTGGCTCAGAATAAGGTATTAAGCCGATACTATTGTTTTATTATGCAAATTAGGCAACTGGTAATGGGAAACGGTGGGTCGCGTCTATCACACATCGGTACGAACTTGACCTACATGTGTTATAATCGTATAATTTTCAACCTCAACCCGCCAGCGAGCCAGCGGTCGGAAGATTACTAGCGTTCCGTCGCGCGGTAAGGGACAGGGACAACGCACGATCCGATTAATGTAACCAGCCGAGCGTAAGCTGCCACCGAACGAAGCCAATAAAAACGGACATTAAATGTTGCTCAATGAACCCGATGTTGGCAGGTGATGCTGGTACTAACAGTTTGACATTTGGAACACGGCTTTGCAAGATCGACGCAACGATGCGTCGACCCGGGTGCTGCCCTGGTGCGATCGGTTGGATGGCTAGTAAAATATGATGACCGTGTTTGGGTGCCCGTCTCCCGATTGGGTGCGCGTTTTTGTACAACCGACCGGAATAAACATTGTAACGATGAATCTGGCCGACTTGGGAATTCCATCGGCCGCAGGTGGAAAGTGAAGTGCGCCCGCCCGCTCCCCTTCAAGGCCCGCTTGCTTTTAATCGATGGCTGGAATCTGAAGCAAACTGGCTCGGACGGCGCACCGACAACGGGAACCCGGCATTCCGGCGTGTCTCGCAACGACTTTGTGCAAACCGGTTGCACGAAAGTACAGGCAGGTTTGTAGATCCGATTCGATTTCGCAACCAGCGACGACGGACGGAAAGGATGTGAGCGATGATGCACCTTGCGTCCGACCGGCCGACCTTGGCTGTGGGATTTTGGATTTCGGTTTGTTTTTTTCGGGGATGGGCGAAGGGGGCGCCTGCTTCCGTACTTACCGTTCTTGCTCTCCTTGGTGGCCCTCAGGGGCGGCTCGTCCTCGAGAACCATCGCCGGGACGGCGGTCACCATCCGAAAGCCCGCGAGCGTACCTGATACACCAGCCAGGTTGGTTGGTTCGATGTTGAGTAGGAAAGAAAAACGGTGAAACAAAGCGATCGGTGAGTGGTGATCGGGTGTGAACGGTGCATCGTGCAGAGCGGAAGGGAGATATCAGATACAACTACACACAAACACACCACCATCGGGGCGGTGGTTCAGGGTTAGTGCCGGTGGAAATGGAAAGGCTCCCAGTGCGGAAAGATGATTATTTTAGCTACGGAAGGTTATTTTAAAAGCAAACTACGAACTACACACGTGCGTAAGAGCATTGGGGGTGTGTGTGGGTGTGTGTGGGTTGCATAATCGGCTCGGAAGTACGGTGGAGTGAGCAGCAATATTTGCAGATGCAGCAGACTATACGAAGAATGACGGTGCCCACCGTCGAGCCAAACGTGCTGTTTAAGCCGTCCGCTTATTATGTGCGGTGGTTTATTGCCTCAGTGATTGCACTTTCTGGCCAGGTTCACAGCGAGCAAAAGCGGTGCGTGCGATTTTCTCTTTTGTCTGCTAGGTTTTCATCCCCGATAGATGTACATCTAAATACGTGCTAGATGTGTGCACTGCTTTCGAAACAAATCGGGAAAGATGTTGTGTGATAGTGTTTGCATGGGGACCGAAGGAACATTTCGTTAAAAAATAATCACATCATCATAAAGCAAACATCATGCATTGTTTGAATGTTTGAATGTTTGAATGTTTGAAGGTTTAACGAAGGAGTGAAGCAGTATATAACTTTAATAATTATTCTAAAAGTTCAAAGCAGTCTGCATAAGTTTAAACTGAAATTGTGTCGATTAGTTTTTCTTCTAGCTGTAGAGTTTAAAAAATTTATTATACATTCATAATCACCTAACCTGTTATTAATTTTGTTCAAAAGCCTAACAATAAAATAGCAGAAAAGAAAACTGACCCGAGATCTTTCTATTCCACGTACTTTTTTTGTTGTTTATTTGAAGACAATTGCCATAAAATACTAATTTACCAGTGTTTGCAAAAGAACATATCTGTTTTATGTTTACGATGGCATAATTGATTTATTAACAGTTCTTTTTCAATTATGTTAAAGAAAACACTACAGAAAAATTTAGAAAAAATCCACAGAAAGATAGATTTTTTTATACAATTACATTCCAGACAGTTGGAAAATATTGCACTACGACGTACATAAATTTTTTTCTTCAATATTTACTCATTAGTTTATTCGCATACAGATTTTCATAGCAGTGTAATGAAAGTCATGTGAGCATGCGATCTAAAAAATGGTCAATTTAAAGCAATGATCGTTAAAAAACACTTCCATTCCTATTGCTTGTTAAACCATCCAACCGATACTATACGATGCGAGGAAAGCAGCCTCCATTACAAGCTTACAGAGCCCCGTTTTAGCTCAAACGAGATGGAGAGCTGCAATTGTCACAGGCATCGGATCGAAATGGACACATCACTTAACCACAGACCACATCATGTCTGATAACACGTCCAGCACACGATCGAGAGTAGTCGATTAAAGTCGTCTGCTTACTTTACTCCTCGCTCGATGGAAGGAAATGGGTAAAGAATTAACCTTCATCGTTTCTGTGCCCTCTTTTTTCACTCAATCGCTCACCACTCGGGGGAAGGGAAAGAAATGGAAAGTGGTCAGCCACTTTCCATGCCAGGTTTCCCGAAACGCGATCGAACTTCGACGCTTCTCTTTCGAAGCCATGCCCATGCTCCGTACGGCGCGTTTCGAAACAAACACCTGCCGACGCCGAAGTGCTCGAATGATGGAAAGCTCGTTTGAAAATGATCCCATTCATCTCGCTCGCTGGTGCGGTGAGGTGAAAAATTTTGTGAAAATTAAAACTGAAATGGAGAGAGAGAGAGAGAGAGAGAGTGAGTGAGCGCATTTGTGAGAAGAAAGAGAGAAAGAGACCGAACCGAACGGGGCAAGAGAGTGAAAGGCAATGCGATGGAAAATTGTCCACATTAGTGTGGACGGAGTGTCAATGGGGTGTTCGTGTTTCAGTTTCTGCATTTCCCCATTTTCTGACTGACTGACCGACTCCCCCATTACCACGACCGCGTCAACGACCTGCCGACAAAGGTGCGGGTAGCCTGGGTGCAAATCAACATACGAGCGAAGCCACCAAAGCCAAAGTGACGATAGGAAAAGTGACCATGCCCGATCGGACGACCGTATCTCCACTTCCACCCGATCAAACGATCGACGATAATAATAATGAGCCCCCTGTTGTTGATGATGATGATGATGATGGAGATGACGATAATAATGCTACTTCCACTGCTGCTTATGGTGACGAGCTCCTCCCTCGTCTCCTCCACTTCACGCTTATGATTCCGGTTGCAATCGGAATTGGAAATTTCCCCTTCGCTCGATGGACGGTGTGCATCGGAGGAGCAGCGTGCAAAAGGATGCGTGCGAGGAAAAATGAATCATCTTCGGTGAAAAGTTTGTGCTTTCGATTACGATCCGTAAGCTTTGAGGTTTGATTAGATTTTTGGTGAATAACTTTGGCGGTGCATAGACGCTTGCTTTGGTTGGAGCGCAAAAGCGCGCGCTTGAGGGATTTGATTTTTGCGGTATATTAGTGGCAGACTTTTGGCATCATCAATGGCGCTAAAAGCGGATGACGCAATCGGTCGTGGTTTACGTGCACGCGCAGAGTCGATTAGGAAATAGGGGGTTTTAATAATCGCACCTTTTCCGACCGGTTTTCCCACCGCACGTGGTGTAATCGATTTTACGTGTAATATTGATAGATGATCGCTAGATAAACACTACCGAACATGAGTTATATGTGCAGATTATATAAAACCGTACACTTTTAAAACAAAATATGATTGTTTCGTACAAATTCTATCTAGTTTTACAGTGTAAGTGGTTTCCTTTTGAATAGCACTTCTTTCAAAACCTGTAAATTATAGTTGTTCTAAAAACATGATGCTATTTTTCATGTCTTAGCATCAGTGCAGGCTCCTGAGTTAGAACTGAGAATGGAAGAAAATAAACAATACTGCTTAACGAATTCATCACTTCGTTCCATCCCTGCAAGACGATCTGTGTAATTTCCCTGCAGCACGTTCAATTATCTGCCAGGGTTTGTAATCACGTCGGATACCTCTCAATATCGTTCAATTCAACCGATTGCAACAATAGACATCCCTTCCGTGAACACAATATTGTTGGTTCGATTTTTCCTCACCTTATGCCCGGTTCTTATACCACCCCGCTGGGAGTGTTGCTCCACCCGTCCACCCGGCTCATTTCGCACAAATAATTGGATTTTCTTCGTTCACATTTACGGCGGGAGCTGCGGGCGTCCTGGCTCGTCCGATTGGTGTCCATGCACCAGGACCGTAACGCTATCTTCACGCATGAATCCGGCCCTCATCTTAATGGTTTCTCCGCATGCCCTCCGGGGAAAGGGAGGAGTCGAGCAGCAACAGAAGCAGAAGCAGCAGCGGTAGCCGAACGGATGCGTGCGAACGATCATTCTGACAGCGTGATATAATGTGCACACACGCACACTCGTACGGGGTTCGCACCCGCCGATGGGCACGATAAGATTGATCTCGGTATCATCATCGTTAAAAGTACCGCTGCCAGGTGCGTCCGATAACGTATGGTCGGTTCTTAACCACCATTCGACCAAACGCCCAAACGTCCCACCGGTAGCCAGCCAACCAAAACCCGATGTTCCGTTTGCTGAAGCTTTCCTTCGCATAATTGGTGGGTCGGTTCGGCGAAGACACTCGTCTTCGGTTCGCGGCCACCCGACAGAGGATGGGTTTCGCTATAATCGTCGCTTAATTAGAACGTACATCGGGCTGAACGAGCCCAAGCTCGAAGTCGAGCGCCGTTGTGATTGCGGATTAATTTGTACACATATTTGCTAAGGTGTCTTTCGGTGTCCGATTTGGGGATGGAAGGTGGATAACACATGCACGCACCCTCGCACGCCTCGCTCTGTTGCTTCGGCTTCGAGCGACGAGCTAATCTGTCCGTCCAAGACAGACTGCATACACACGCATGCGAACACTCGGGTATGTTGTGTGTGTGTTGAGAGCTTTTCCGGAATCGTTTGCCCACTGGCCGGGTGGGAAAAATAATGGTGCTGAACATTATTAGGACATTGATTGGACACAATCTATTGAATCGTGTTATTGTTAATTAATCCCAGGCCGTGGCCGTTATGGCTGCCCGAGCGGGACCTTTGCCGACCACCGCACAGCAAAAGAACGCTAAAACGAAATGTTTTCCCACATCCTCTCCTTGCTGCACTTGTGCTTGTGATAATGACTGTCGAGATATAAATCCAGTTTGATTAAAACTAGATTGCGGGCGCTTCGACGTAATGCGATTTACTCGGAAGAAGCTTACACGCTATTCTTGTGTACATTGCGCGAAAAAGGATGAGCTTACTGGGCAATTTTATTAAATGCCAGTATTAATCTCGGTGACGAGATCATTTCGACTGTTGAACAGATTAATGCTTACGAGAGAATGAAAGAGTAGGTGGTCCTGGAGAAAGTGATTCAAAAAATACTGCAGGAAACATACACGCACAGGTTATTATTGTTGCTTTTTATCTAAAATAATGTAACTAACAGTGCGAGATTGTAGAAATAGTTTACTTCAATTATAAATTTTGAATTTTATTACGTTTCATGAACATTGATAATTTCTTTTTTTAAGACAATAATGTTATTAGAACAAAGGAATTCGATTAGAAGCCCAATATAAGCACGTTATAAGTTTCAGTTAGATTGCACTCGGGGTTGAAAGCATTTAAATGATAATTTCATTTGCTAGGTGGTAGTAACTAAAGTTGCTAATAATTTGAAAAATCACACATAGTATGAAATCGCAAATCGTTTGAAAACATGAAAAAAATGGAAAGCGTTTATCCGCTCTTGGTTGTTCCATTATTTAGATTGTTAAAACTTGAAGATTCGATTATGGTGGTGCCCTTCACACGCCAAGGAAACACATTTATATCGATTGTTACTTTGGCTTTGGATTCCTCCCAATATTGGTTTAACTCTTGCAGTGCAGCCATTTGTTGCCCCGTTCTAAGCCACACTTTCCTTCCTCGCCGTGGTCAGCGAAACAAATGAAGATTTACGACGCATAATGACCGCCCGTTGGGTAGCACCGCCTTGAACGTGGTCAGCCAGGAGCCATTAGAAAGCGAAAAAAAGGTTACCGAGTTCTTTGGTACGCGCTAGGTAGCAGGTTTCAATCATAAAACCCCACCGCGTAACGATATGCACCGAGAGATGTGCTGCAATCACTCCCTGATTGGTTTAATTGCGTTGTTTTATTGTACGTTTGGCATACATTTGAAGATTTAAATTGGATTATTGGGGATGAAGTGGAAGAGCGATTACAAACAAACAAAAAAGCGCAGCACTAGCGACAATGTTTGGAGAAGGGACTTACCGATGCCGTTGCGACCGATTGCTGCAGGGATGTGTCCGTTAATAGACGGCTCTAGTGGTGGCGTTCGTGGTCGCAGGTGGTCCCGTATCAGCCGGGTGGACGCATCGCCCGCTGCTTGATTGCGTACGTGCGATGGCTCACCGACCGATGCGTTATTAATACTGCAAACGGTATCGGTAGGGCCCGTGCTCGGTGAGGGTGCTGGGGCCATCACTGTCGTTGATTCTTCGGCTGAGGGGTGTTGATTGCAGTCGTGCAGCAGTGATACAGTGGCTACGGGAGCATCGGTTGGTGTATCGCTGCAGGTGGTCAGCTCGTCATTCGTCGTCAGCAGCGATGGAAGTTCGCCGTCGTACTTGCCCGTTGCTGATTGCGATTGGGCCTGAGTTCCGGCCGATCCGGTCAGACCGATAATGTCATTATAACCCGCGGCACTGTTCGCGGTGACCGCCGAATCGGCCGGCGAAAGGGTCGGAGTTCCGCCACGTGCCAGTACTTGCGGTCCGTCGAGTAGTTTTTTCGCCTTAAACAAGCGCATGTTTGATGAAGTTCCGTTTCAAGAGTGATGCCCTGTTTGGTTCGCTTTGTCTGTGTTCAACTCGATCCGCATCTATCGTGCGGTGAAATCAGTCTTGCCGTCCAGGGCTGCCGGTGGTCCATTGATGGCCCGCGGGTGAATATCTGCAAAGTGCGTGCAAGCAAAATTATGTCTGATTAGTATGAGCGCTCAGCGCAGTAGAGAGTAACGAGGAATGCATCGAAGGACGCAATGCTTCTCTGGTTTATTACTCAACCCGTCGGGCGGCCGGGCGCCCAACTGTAAAGCCGGTACAAACAAACGCCACCCCCCGGAAGATGGACGATATCCGCGCCACTTTTCCAAAAGCTGACACCCGGCAGGCGTGAAGCCAAAGAAAAAACAAACCTTGACGCCAATGAAAATGAAAAGCTAACGAGCCGGATCGAAAAATGTTTACAATCGCACGATCGAGCCGCACCTTGAAACGCAACGAACGCCGAGGAAGTTTTAGACTAAAGCATCTAAACACGGCCCGGTGTGACGTTACGTCAACGACTTATGTTTCTGGCGCTTTTGGCTACACTGTTGCACGCACGCAATGCGAATTGTTTGTTGTTCCGTCGCAATTTTTTTGGTTCGCGTAAAACCCAAAGAAAATAGTTGTGTTTCGTCTTCGCATTGTATTTACGGTCGGTCTGCTTTGTATCGGCGGGCACTATTGTTTGCGCTTTTGCCGGCGACCGGAACCACGCAACCGCGCATCGGTTTCGAGTGATAATTTTGTCACCCACGGTGGGGAAGGAGACGCGAATTCACGGCCGCCCGGTCGCACGCCATTACGGAAGGACAGGTGGAGCCAAATTGCTGGCTGCTTTGATTTCTCGCCGTCACGCGTTTCACGTTCGATTTATGACTTGTAAATTATTTCGAGCGTTTTTTTTTTATTGTGCCAACCAATATTGAGATTTGCTCAATCCGGCGAACATGCGAACTCATTTGTGGCTTTCGTTTGTTTTAGTTTTTTTTTATTGTTGGTTTCTAACTTCCTGTCGATTATGCCCCCGATGTTCGGAGGAAGTGAGAACAAAAATTCAGTTTTACTAGTTTTTTTTCACGAAACGTAATTCTGTGAAATCGTCGGAATTTGCTTTCTGTTCCGCAACGGGCTTAACTGTTCATCTCATTCCAAGCGTAAATAAATCATCATCTGCCGTCAAATTTATGAGAATGGCTACCGCAGTTTGTAAACGGAATCGGAAAATACGCTGTTCGATGCAGATTAAAGTGCTTATTTTCAGGAAATTATAATGTGCCGCACGGCGTGACGAAATAGATTTTTAATAGTTTTTTTTCGGAAGGGGTTTGTGTTACCCATTGATCTTGTTTTAACTTTCAAATTTTTAAATTTTTACTGGTAAAATTTGTTGGTAAAAGAAATAAATAAATAACATTTATTTAGCAATTCGTCCAAGCGTCATTTTTAAGTATCATTTTAAATTTTATAACATTGAGTAATCGGCTTCTGATAAGCAATTTGTTGGAAAAGAGTTTTTAAACAGGCTTTATTATTCATAAATGCTAACTTTGGAAACTAACAAGGAAATATGGTACACCTAAGCTTCCCTTTCAGAAGAATACATTAAGATTAGCTTTTAACGCATTAGTGCATCGGAATATTAATTTACACCGACAGTCAGTGCTGGCCGTAGGAGAACCGTCTCATAAATATCAAACTAAGCGAGCTCCACTGGCTCGTAAAATCGTTCCCTCTAGTGCCAGTGGATCAACACTAGTGATAGAGTTGCAATAAGCAACCCGGAGCTGGTTTCTCGAGCACCCGTGCCCGTGCTAATTGAAACGCCGAGATTCATCGACGATCGAGCCGCCTAAAGGTCAGTTTAGTGTGTTAACATTAAGATCTCACCAAACCACCCTGCCCCTTACTGCACTCCAGCTTCTCGTCCGATCTGCACATCGACATGAAGCCACATTAAACCGCTTTTCTTTATGGAACGCACTTTATCAACGTACATTAGCGGAGCAAAACGAGCAAATCTTAAGCTCGGACAAGGCGTGCGGCCACGGGCAAGAAAAGAAAACCGAATCAAACCAAGTCAAAACAGTAATCCACGGTTGGGCGCTGCGGCGTACTTGCCCGGCTGTGATCTATAATTTCCTTTCCGGTTCACCGGTGCAGCTTTCCCTGCTAATAGTAGTACTGCCACCCACCGTTCAAAAAAAAAAAAAAGGGCAGTGCCGCATATGGCCCGCACGATGTCGTGATGTCGGGGTTTCGTATTATATAAAGTGTATAATTTCTCCACGAATGTGTCATGTCTCGTTTCCGCGTGAGATGGTGCGGAGGACAGACACAAAAAATAACGTGCTCAGAACTCACATTCAGCTGCAGTATTAGGCTCGCATGTTCGCATTTGTACGCTCGTGCAGCATTATCTTTGGCAATTAATTTAAGCCTATTAAAGGATGCATAATTGGACTTCTGCCGGTCGTAGTACGATGGAATTGGGGAGGGAGGCAGGAAGAGAGAAAGGGAGACAGAGGGAACAAAAAACTCAACTCTAATGAGATCCTTTTTTTTCTTTTCTTCCGCAGCCACTAACAAGAACAGTAAAAATGGAAACATATGGCGAAATTCCCGGCGCCCCGCTAACAAGGAGCGTGTTAATAAATTATTTTAAATCCTTCACTTGACGGCGCATGGCGGCGAATAAAACCCTGTCACCGTTGCAAAAGAAGATTAGGATGAACGCGTTTTGTGCTGAAACAACCGAAAATTTACTTTAAAGAGTATGGTTTTAACGCGTACCGTACGTTACACAAATCGGCAGCAGCCGTGATGGGAAGTGTTTTTAAAGCGATTAAAGTAACTTGTTCATTGTAGGTTCGTTCGTCATCGCTGGAAGCTTGCTGCACCGTGCGATCTCCTAGATCAGTCGAATTACGGAGTTTCGGTGACCCTAATGAGCCCCATCGGTGGCCGTACCGGTGGGTGCCCTGTTTTGAACCGACCGACCGACCGACAGACAGAGCTATTAGCCCGTTAATGGTACTCGATCAAGCCCCGGGAATCGTGATGGTGTATGATCGTTCCGGCGGGTTTTGAAGTTATCGTTCAATATTTTGCTTTCGCAGACCGAAGCAGAATATCGGCCCGCTTGTGTTTAAGGTGCACTTCATGCTCACACACACAATGCACACACCAGAAGTGAGAGGGGAGAAGGGGGAAAGGAATGGATACGGGGAATGGCTAGTTATGAAGCGCTCCTGCCGTTATTATTATTATTATGAAGTTGATGATGTTAGCTACGTTTACTACCTCAACCTCCCCCCCTGCAGTTTGTAGAGCAAAGTCGGCAAGCGGAAGCTACGCAGCTGGTGGTGGTGATGGAGTGTTTTTGCCCATGGGAAAGTAAGGGCTTTTAAAAACAATTGCGCTATGGAGTAGAAAGTTCTGCCCACCGGGGAAAGTGTGTCCTCGGGAGAAGTGTTGATTCTGGTGAGTTTTTCGAGGAGTTGTCCATGTAATTTCGAGAGGCGGCTCTAGAGCCCACTGTGGTTCAATTTTCGTAGCTCAATTGTTTAGTTTGTTTTTAAAATTGTACACAATGTAATTACTACGTGCTCCACAAATCCATTCATGTTTGTACTCGAACATTTTCAGAAATAAAGTTGAAAACTGTTTTATATGTGTCTTTCTCCTGTTCAGTTAATTTATACTTAAACTTTAAAGAAAAGCCGAGATAACAAATTAGTTTTTAAACATTTGATCCGTCGTCTTTGATAACAGTATTAATTATCTACATCGACAAAAATTAGATTGTTGTATCCAATCATCCATCTCATTCTGATGGCTAAAAAACAAACATTATAAGCATGTGTTTTCCTTGGATATTGAATTGCTGAGGTAATTTCTTAAGGATCGATTGACCTTAGAGAATTGTCCATCCAAACCACTGTTTGAAGCTCACTCTTTATTAATCTAGTAGCCTGTCTGAGAAAGGTCCGAAAATAGGTCCATCTCTTTCTGTTTCTATTTCAAGACAAGTGATCGCCATTTTTCGGAGTAACCATGGTGATGTCGACTCGAGAACAGTAGACCGCTTTTGATTAGACGCCTAGTTTTGACAGTTGTCAAACTTTTGAAGCACGGCTCGAAACAGTTTGGAAAAAACGCAACGTTCCAGATTGTATACGCATAGAGGTTCCTTCAAAGTCCGTGTTTGCACAGCCTTAGTGTGAGTTTCTGCAGATAGTTGAACCCTTCGATGGCTACAATAGGAGAAGAAGATGACGTTATCCGGGGCTCTTCCAGTGCTAAAGACTCAAAGCATGTGAATCTCATAGACTCGGATGACGACGGAAGCATCGAGGACTCTGAAAGAGCACAGTTCATTTCCGATTTCGACATCATGCTGGCCCGCAAGAAGACGGATTATCAACGCACCCGCAAAAGAAAAAGCATCGATCTAATCAACTACAATAACGAAATGGTAGCGGCCCTGTTGCACCAGATGCATGAAGCCGCGGAACAGGACCGGCTGCTGAACGTGGAAGGTAAACCGGCGACGAAAAAGATTGCCCTCCTCAAGTGCGCCATGTCGCGGCTGATCAAGAAGGATTTGCGGGAGGCATTTTTCGAGCACAACATGCTGAGCGTGCTGGCGGATTGGCTTAAACCGTTGCCGAACATG
Organism: Anopheles farauti; assembly: GCA_000473445.2. Lineage (NCBI taxonomy): Eukaryota > Metazoa > Arthropoda > Insecta > Diptera > Culicidae > Anopheles > Anopheles farauti. The sequence continues at coordinate 1,104,868 of KI915052.1, forward strand.
GCGCTGCCGTGTGTGCAGATACGTGAAAGCATCCTGAAGCTGCTGGCGGGCTTTCCACCCATCGACAATGGCTACCTGAAGCTATCGGGCATTGGGAAGGCGGTGATGTACTTGTACAAACACCCGAGCGAAACGAAGGCGAATCGGGACCGTGCTGGCCAGCTAATCAACGTCTGGTCCCGCCAGATATTCAATCTGAGCACTGACTACAAGACGATGACGAACGAGGAACGCCAGCAGCGCGACCTGGATCAGATACCGCGCAATAGGCAACCATCGCCGGAATCGTCTAGCAAAGCTAGCAAAGTTCAGAAGTGTTTGCCGTTTGATGATGCGATAAAAGGAAGGGCACAACCAAGCGATAAGGTTCAGATCCAGCGTGCACGCGTCCCGATGCTCTCGGAAAAGGTGTACATCGTGCGCCCAAAGTCCAAGATCAACGTCGATATGAACACGGTCCAGAAGAAGAAGTTGAACCGGTACGAAACGTATCTGAGGAAGTTTAACAACCAGAAGCGAAAGAATTCGACGGAGCGAGTTGTAGAATTTTCGATGACGGGCCGCAAGATGACTCTCTAGGATGGGGTACTTTTAGCTACTACTGTTCGTTTCACAATAGATAATAGATAATAGGGAGATAATCCATTGTACTTCCAATTACCACTCTGTTGTCGAATTTTAATCAACTCGCGAGGAACTTCCAAACAGGTACAACAACCCAGTAACTACCTGTGGAGTATCTTTTCCAACCCTAAACAGCTTGCATCACTGGCTGGGCCAGCTCGGCAGCAATTTTATAATTCACCCTATTAACTAGTGCATTCGCAATACCTTTTCCCCGGGTGGCGCGCTCGGTGCCGGATGTTCCGTTAGGGTGCCGCTTTTCAATCATTACCCCTCTGTATTTCCGCGCGCAGCCTCCGTTGTTTGTTGTTCCAGCCGAAATTGAACCCACCGCCAAGAGTGGCCCTTGCAACTCCCGTCGATGCTCATCAACGGCAACGGGGGGAAGGCTGCGAGCGAAATAATGACAGACGAGTATGATGAGCCGCGATGATAATGACAGCGGCACATAGCCGTAGCTGTTACGAAACCGATGATCGATGCATGGCAAAGCAAGGGCTACCAAGTGCGCCTTTCGATACTTAGCCTAACCCATTAGCTGCACATCGAAAAAGCACAAACAAAACGAGCAAACTTTCGATTTTCTCTCAACCCGCGTGTTCCCGCGATGGTGGTGGTGCGAAGATGGGGACGTGCATGGAAAAGGGCAAAACCGCATCTCGTGTTTAGCACCTGGTGCCAATGGGGCAATCGCCTCTACAGTTTGAACTGTAATGTTATTTTTATGATGCTAACCATACATAGTTTCATCGCTGTGTAATTTCTCGTTTTTTTTGCTGGAGCCGCTACTGCGAGGAAAGCATGGTGTGAAAATTGATGTTAAATGTCCCATCCCATTACGGTCGAAATTACAAGGATGCTGCGCAAAAAAAAAAATTATCGAATCGTGCGAGTGCATTTGCGCCGTGCCATGTTTTTGCTCGCAGCTTGGCAACGCATTTACGCCACGGGAGTGTCCACGGGCGTTCTATCATAAATCAAACAGATTTTGAAGCGCGTTTTACAGAGTTCTTCGCTTTTTCTTGTCCGTTTGATTACAACCATGCCATGCCGGGATGATGATGGTTGGTCAAATTTGTAACCTTCTAGTTTACCATAATTTTTCTGCGGAGTGTGAATGTGTTTAAGGGTGAGCTTTACTGTTGTGGAGATTTGAAGGCATAACAGGTAAAGGAAACCTAATAGAAACCCACTTAATCAATAAAAACTTCAATGGTGCAGCAACCTATGAGGAGCGATTTTGCGATGAATTTAATTGTTTCTATAATTAAATTTATTTAAAAACAGTAAGTAATTTATTGTAATTATATTAAAAATTCTAGTGAAATATTGTTTGATCGTATGAATTATGATACAAGTATTTTTATTTATTTGGTTGGAAATAATTATGTATACGTAATATCTATTTGGTGTTTAGTCGAAAGCATTTCAACTTGCTTCCTTGTTTTCATTAAATTCATGATTAACATATTTATACGATTTTTTTTGTATCATATTGAAATAAAATAAATACATTTTAAAATATTTTTACCAACCATCGCAATGTTTTGTTTGTGTTTTGTGAACACTGCACTTACATAATTTCAATTAACACAACAGTGACGTAAATCGTTTAATTTGTTTGTTTTTTTAGAGATACGATACGCACGTAAATCTTGAAACTTCTTGAAACTATCAGCTTTATTTTAGATAATCATTTAAATTTTAAATTTTAAACGTATTTATTCCAAAAACATCGCATGGCTGAACTGCTCGCAGCTGAAAAAGTAAACAAACGCTTAAAATCAATAAATTATTTAATTTCATTAACGTCACAGTTATTGCACAAATCAAGCTCATCAAGCGCCGGTATTATCTAACCGAAACGTCCTGTTTGTGCTGCCTCATTGGGACTACCGCTTCGCGAATCCAATTATAGCGCATCATTTCACCTTCAATTCTCTTTTCGCAGGTGGCAGCCGACGCCGATCGGTTGATCAAAGCGACGATCCGCGTCGCCAGTAGATCACCGCCTTTAATCCACTCGATCGGATGATTCAATACGCGGGCCGGCGCCACTTAGGACCGAGGACGGGAGGGTGAACGGAAACGAAAACATTCGCGGCCGTTTTCTTCTGCGCCCGGGCGAGATTTCGGGCTAACAGGTTTTCGATGTTTCGTAATGTGTCGGCCAAGCCCAAGTGAACCTTCGCGGCTCGCGATAATCGGGCTGGTTTGCGGTGCGCGATGATGTCATCAGCGCCGGCCTGGGAGACCGGACCGGTTGACCGGTCCTCCCAAGGTGAACCTTCGCTTCGAGCCAATTGATTTCATTGCCCCCCACGGCGGTCAACGACGGGGGCAATCAAATTTCAATGTACACCCAACGTGTGTCCTGGTGGAGCCGAAGCAATCCTCCTGCGATTTCCAAAGTAATTGTCCATTTATTTGCTAAAAGCTTCCCGGACGCTCTACTGGGAGTAAGGGGAGAATGCCGAGAACGAGAGTACGAGAATGACAATTGATATTCGGTGCAGGTCCGGCGGGTGTCGGTAATGGGTGGCAGTTTTCCCCTCCCCTCTCCCCCGGCTAAAGTACGCCTAACGCGCGCAATTGGCCGTGGGCGGGAAACTTCACCGCATTGCGAGCCAGATGGGAGCGATTTTCCTTAAGGACACAACTTTTGCTCGCATAATTAGGTACCATAAAAGACAATGGCGGCACGGCCAGGCCGGCCCTTTCCGCTGTCGGTACGAAGTGTCGCCCCGGTGTCGCGACCGAGCAGCCGCCGAAAACCCGCTCGGTAATCGTAATAATTATAGCACTAATTATAATCATCATAATGGCAACTATTACGATCGGCGAGCATCTTGTTGTGTTGGCTGGTGCCAACCGTACACATTTGCAGGTTGATTATCGACCTTTCGAGGGGAACTTTTGCGCTGGGCACGGGCGGGGGAGAGAAGGATCCAGGAATGTACACCCCAACCCGGAGCGTTTATTTTGCACCATTTTGCGCTATTTGCCAGTTTCACTAATATTCTTCTGGAGGTTATTTTTTGTGCAGTGTAAAACGATGCCTAACGTCGCTGGCGGAAACCTTCCCGACGCTGATGGAATCTTGAACTCATCGTCGCGTCCGCAGCTGACGATGACGAGACGAGAATTTGTGTTCCTGGACTTCCAGGCTGGGCTTCAAAGCCATTCCTTCGCGGATTAAGTGACCGAACCGTCGGGACGGTTGAAGACGCTTCGAATGAGACGCTGGTAAGAGCGAGAGAAAGAGAGATAAGTGTACAAAAACGGCGAGTAAAGAGAGAGAGAGAGAGAGAGAGAGAGAGAGAGAGAGAGAGAGAGAGCGAGAGAAAGATAAAAAAGCGCTCCTCCTCCAGATCGTTAGCATAATTTTCTGTCACATTCTTTGACGACTGACAAAACCGCGCGTGCCCCAATAGGTCGCAATGGGTGGTTGGTGGATGCGGTGGTGCAATTTGCACCAAGATGGGACCGTGTTTTTTTTCTTTCTTTCCCTTGCAAGCGTTTGCACATCTCGCGTGTTCGGTTTCACCGGGCACTTTGCACGTGGATGGGTTTTTATTCCAAGCCTTCAATTTAGAACCTCGAGCGTCATCCGTAGCATCGAGACGTTTTTTTCCCTCCCTCCTTTACTCCTTACAACCGCTCGCGTCGAGTAGTATCAGTAGAATCGTTCATTAGTGTGTCATTCTTTGAGCGCCGGTTGCAACGTTTGATTGAGGGAAAACGGTGGACAAAAACCAGCACCAGCTTTTCCCGCAGCGGCTCGGAAGATGACCAAGTAGGTGTGGGTGAAATAAAAAAAAACACACACACACACCATTATCCGAACGCGAGCGACGATGTTGTGTGCATCAACGCCAACACCTCCGACCGAACGGCCGAAGAAAAACCTTCACCCGGGCGGGTTTGCGAGCAATTTTGATTAAACATTGATGACTTTCAATTCATTCGTCGGGAAAGCCTCGAGCAAAAACGGCTCGCCCGCCCCGGCTGGAGAATTCAACGGTTCGAACCGGTTTCTTTCTACCCTTTTCTTTTCTTGCGACACGGCTCGGACGAAGGAACAATGAAACGCGTGTAGAACGTATCGTAAGACGCATGTCTTTAGCATCATCCCCATCGCGTTTCTGCACCGAGAGCTTATCGTTTGTTTTGTGTGTGTTTTTCTCTCTCTTTCTCTCCCGTTCTAGAGCTCGTTTGTTGCCATTAGGTTTTTACACGGTTTGGGTGCGAGTGTGTGTGTAAGAGTGTTTATGTTTTGTTCGCTGGATAAGATGAGCTTTGAGGTAGCTTTTTGTAGCAAGTTCTGAACACCTTGACTGATTGGATTTTAGTATGGTGCCAAAAAGTGGCGGATCGCTTTTGCCAAGACGTGAGAGCAATGAGAATTTAGTCTATATTAGGCTTAAATGCTGATATAATTAAAGCCTTAAGTTTAAACAACACAATGTCATAAAAGTGTTATCATAAAGTGCAGCAAAAATAAACAAAAAACAACATAATGTAAAACAACAACAGCTACTAAGTCTAGAAAAACGGCTTGAAGAAAAGAATATAAAACTAGTTGATTGAATAATTATAAAATCTATTTAGATAATTTTCTGTAACATTCCATCAGGAGTATTTGGTATTAATGTGAAACATTAACTGATAAGCTTTTTTAAGCAAATTTCTTTCTAGTTTTGTGGTAAAAATTAATTCTATTTTACAAATCTCTTTACCGTCATATTATCGTGTGCTTTGTTTTCTTTTTGTTTAGCATAACGAAAGAGTTTTTCCTAATAATGTTTGAAAACAAAACATTAAAACTTCAAACACTTACATTAAATCTTCAAGCCACTCCAACGTCAAAAGAAACGAAAACTATTTTTTTGTAATTAAATTGTTTTTAAATAGTTTACAAATTAAAAGCGAGGCATGATAAAAAAACTAGACATTATTCATAAAAATATTCTACATTTTCTTAAGTTATAGTAAAGGATTGTAACATTATCATCTATTTCTAGCCAACACATTGCTTACGAATCAATTTCTCTGGTTTTACAAGCAAAATTTCTTTTTCAAGACGTCGTGATGGCTAGAAGTCTCTTCAAATTCCATTTTTAAAGCTCAATCTGAGCAAAAAAGCTGCCAAATTTCAAGCATTCGGACGCATTTCGTCTTCCTCCGGAAAATGTTGGAAAGCTTACGTGAAGAAACCCACCGAGCTGACCTTGAGCACATGGTTGAGCATGGTAGAAGAACCGCTTTCGCTGCATCGTTTCGAGCGGGGCGGTAAACACACATTTCCCTTCTCTTTACTCAAAAAAAAAAAAAAACACACACACACACCCATACATGTACCATGAAGTCGAGCGGACTCGATGGTCCAACAATTTGGAAGTGAGCTGTTTTCTCCGCCCGTCACGTGTGATAAGCCCGAGCTCGCGAGTGTGTTCCCTCCGCGAGCCAATCAATCGTTCGGTGGCCAGCTGCTGGCAGCATCCAACCCAAACCGCTGCGGCGATCTGCTGTTTTTCTCTTTCCAGTTTTCCACCGCTTCGCTTCCATTCCACGCCGTAAGCACGACACGCCGTGGATCTTTGGTGCATTTCCATGTCGAGCCCGTTAATTGAATTGTTTTCACTTTTCAGCGTCAATTTGCGGCACCGCACGCGCGCTGCGGATGAGCGAGAATCGATCGCATGCATGCGCCGGAGTGAAAGGCAGGCAGGGACAGTTGATTGGTTCACAATCAGCCGCAGCAGCTTCGGCCGGCCCGGTCCAGATGCCTCCGACGTTCCGACGGGTTTTGTGCGAATTTTGTTTGTGTTTTTCGTGCGTGTTGAAACACTGAGCGTGATTAAACATTCGCTATTTGCCGGAGCTATTGGAGATCGCGTGGAAAACCGAGCCGGACGCACGGACGGATGGAGTGTGTTATGTGCAAAATTTTGGGGAAAACAAATCAATCAACGCGTTCGTATGCGCTCGCGCGCGCGCCCTCGTGGGCTTCGGTCAGATAATCCTGCCTGTCGGTCGGGTGGTGGAGCTGTTTTGGCTTTCGAACCGAACCCGGACGGTTTCGACGCTGGGAATGATTTTTCGTCCCCCAGCCCGAGCGACAAGAACATCTGTTGAAGGAGGTATCGCAAGCGGTTTGATTGATAGCCTCGGGTCGCAGGGCGTCGGGTCGAAGTGTGAACAAATTTTAAAGCAGATGTCGGCAGGACTGCACATCACTCAAGGATGAACAGGGCCGACGCAAGAGGATGAACTAACGATTGGTAATGGCTTCATCATGGCTGCTACAGAGCACTTTAACGCTAGCCGATGTAGAACAAATTATGGTGGTTTGTTAGAGTCTGGTTTTGGGTCACATGCCAAGAAGGTTGTTTTCCTATAAAATGTTATATTTTTCACATTTTATTTTGATAAAAGTAAGTGCGTTACTGTTCATGCCTTCATTTCACGATAGAGGGCGCTCTAGGCGGGAGGTGAATTTTTGTTTTAGTTGATGAACCGCATGGCCACCTGAGATAAAAAAACAAATTTGCCAACACCGATTTTTCTCAGTTTCAAATAGATAAGTTTTTGACAAATATTCGTAGGTTTGACCTCAAACTGGTACACAAATCAGTTACTAATTTCGTTTTTTCGTTTTTGTCAAATATATTGGCTGTATAGATGGAGTAAGCCTGAAACAGTAGATGTTATTAATTGTTACATATTTTCTTATCATTTCTTTCTCAGTTTTTACTTTACTATATGTTGGGTCAAAAGCTATTCAAGGCTTAAAACACTTTCCAAACACAAACTTATGTAAATTTGATTCGTTTTTCTCTTGCCTAGTTACCACGTACTGCTTGTATGTTACCGATAAGTAACATGTATCGTTTTCTCAACCTGTTAGCAGCAAAGCAGCCTCGTTGCGTGGTCGCAAACTGTTTTTAAAATAATAGGAAATGGATCAAACTTGTTGCTTGTTGCGGGGCGTGTGCAAGTGCGCAGAAAGAAAAGTGCGTTAATATTAATACGAACACGTTAGGGAAGAAAGCTAGCGAGGGAGAGATAAAAAAGCGCTCGCAACACCTATCCCTCCACCGGGCACTAATAAACCGGAAAATGTGCCACACTTGAGCAGGCTGTATTAATTTTTGCACCGACCCTGACGCAACGCCCGCGTTCGGTTTCGATTCTCACGCCCTGACAGGATCTGTCAACTGGCCCCGGTAGTAACCGGAGCCGAAAACGGAAACTGATATCGTTTTCCACCACGAAGCGTTTTCAACATATTCGCTCGAGGGGTTTTTGTTCACGTCCTATCGGATGGACGGACGGCAATGAAATCGTGGTTCGTTAACCATAATTAGAAAGTGTCTATCGATTTCATCAAGACGCACGTGAAGCGTTCAGCTTTCCACCTGTCTCGGGTTGTGCGGCGCGGAAAAAGGGTTGGCATGTCGATACGGAAAAGTTCACGTTTTGATGAATGATGATAATGAATAACGGGCGACGCCTCGGTGGACCTTTTTGGCGTACGGGAGGCAGCAGCGGGCCAGGGTGAGTGCGATGGACTCATCTTAATTATGACATAATTTATTCATCACTAGACACGCTCCAGCCTCGTATCTTCCTCTCTGTACTTCTTATAAATGACCCCTCCCCGGAAGCAGGACCTCGGGTGGAAGTTGATGCTCTACGCCTTAATTGAGGCCTCTACCCCTGTCCTGCCCTCGCACCTTTCGGACTGATTGAGCATTCCAGGAAGGTGAACTCACCCCTCCGGGCGTCTCTCGAAAGCACCCAAACGACACCCGACAGCACTTTACGCAAATAACCAATAAATAATTGCTGCACATTAATGGTACGGAGGCAACGAATGCGTTTCTAGCGTCGTTCCGATCGAGCATGAAAGTCCTTTTTCCTGGAATTTCACCGGCCGGGCGAGCCATTGAGGTGCCTGTTAAATTATTGCACTGCAACCCACGTGGACCAAAACTGTGCATGACGCAAAATAACTAGTAAAAAAAAAAAATGAAACCTTTCACACAAATGCCGAACCGAAAAGAGTCGCCCGGTTTGCCGCACGGTGGATTTCGGGATAAAATATTGCACATCGCTCGGGCCGGCCAGAGGGCAACCGGAACCGGAAAAATTGGCAATCGTTCTCGATGCAACCGCACGACATTGTGCACCCGTGGGTGGGTGTGGGTGTGGGTTTGTGTGTGAGTAACTTTCATGGCTGGTATTAGGAGGAATTAATCTTGTTACGATGGTAACGCTTACCGTGCTTTGCCTGCCTGATTGGAGGGCCGGGTGCGTGAAGGTGAAAAGGGAGGGTAGCTGCATAAATCATACCACCTTCGATACAGAGCGGCACAGTGGGCACGAGGAGGTAGAAAATTTTTATTTTTATAGTCACTTAACCACAGATTGACGATATTTTTCCGCAGTGAAAATATGGTTTGTATAGGTTGATTCGAAAATTACATATGGAAATTGAAAAAATACAGGGTTTACTTCGAATTCATTACGTTTTAAGTGTTACCTGTAAATTTTTTATGTTAGGTTAAGCATTGTAAAATGTTGTCTTATTTGTTTTTTTTTAATCAATAAATATGTTTTATAAAAAAAAATTAGGTTTATCTGAAAGTATGGTTTTACGAGTTTTATTAAATTTAAAATAAGAAGGAATATTTTCTTAGAATTTTTACAAGTCTAACTAATCAGCATATGGAGAGATACCATTTGAAAGATGTTTTCCATTAATATTTTTTTATCAATATTTTTCAAAACATTAGTGAATCGTTGTAAAAACAATATACAATTAAAACTTAAACATTGTTAAACTGAATAGAAATGAACAAAAAACAATTAATAATTTTTTATGGCTTTGACAGCGGTTCTTTTGTTATTCCGAATGTTACAAGTTTATTCTTCTCTAAACAACATTATCCTTCGTATTGATTGCTGTATAGTCGAGTCTCACATTGGATTCCGGGAAGATCGGATAGATGTCAAATCACAACTCCACACGATGATTCTCTAGCAATTTTCTACCGTTTTCGAATGTTTCCCACATTTTACTCGCTGTGGGTAAGAGGATAGCTAAATTGTTTTTGATTCGGTTTTGCTCGAATTCGAGGAATGTGATCAGATACCAAATGTTGAATGTGCGTCCAAATCTGAACAGCTTTCCATAGAATTATTTTGGTCCAGTTTTTTGAGAATTTGCTGAAATGGGGTTTTCGTAACGTCCTGGCATCAGGACTAGTCTTTATTTAATAAGGCTTCCCGAAAAACTTCTTTGAAACAATCGAAAAATGGAGATTTTTGGAACGTTTGGATATAAAAGCCAACAAAAAGTCAAGCAATTTACATGGAAGCAGGACTTCTTAAAAGGAAGGTATTGTACAAAAATTTAAAAAAAAATCCCCAGTATTAAGAAGACCATAGTGATGAACCATTTACAAAGGTGCTAGGCTGACAATCCAAACTCAACCCTCCAGGGAACAGAATGCATTTTAAATCTCTCTCTCTCTCTCTCTCTCTCTCTCTGTTCTATATTCCAGAACACCCGATTACCATTCGAATCGGAGAATGATAATTTCGATTACCAAATGACCGTAACACGTAAGGCCAACGAGGTATATGTAGCAATTTCTTTCACTAAATCATCAGCCTCGTCGAAGGGCACGAGGAGGAGGCGGTGGGGTTGTGGAATCGGCACGAGATACAGTGTGCATCCAGCACAAACACTCACATACACACATTGGTCAAGCCACACCGGACTAATTGGATTAGTGCTGCTCGTCGGCTGCATTTGTTGTTCACTTTTCACTCGCACGTTTTCCCGTGTTTTGTCGATCCACCTCCATCGCCTGTGTATGGGGAGTGCGGGATTTGGCGGCGGTGACGTTTCGGGTGGAGGTGGTGGCGTGTGTGCAAACTCGTGATAAAATGCATGTTGCAATACCTGCCTCGATCCAAGTGGCTCATCCTCGCTCCACGAACTTCTGGAGCACCGAAGTTCAGAACTGAGCCATCGAGTGTGGGAATAATCGCATCCACGAGGCACGAGCAGTTGGGCATTTGGTGGGCTTATACGGTGCCGTGTGGGCTTGTGTGCCTATAATCCCAAATGCCGGCTTCTTCGGAAGCAAACACACACACACACACGTACGTACGTCAAATCGTTCCAGCTGACCTAGAAGCGGTTTCGAGCCTTACGCGATAACGCCCGTCCCGAGCGTAAGACGGTTGACTTGTACGGTAAACCCGTTTGTCGGTCGGTCGGCCAGAAATAGCAGCCGACCTGTGGTTGGGTTTTTCGGGCAAAGGAGGCTGGTGAGGGCGCCTTCCTGCATAATCGAAAGTCAGTAGGCAAGAAAGGCTCCCGAAGTTCGGCTGCCCGAAGGCGGGGCCGTTGTAAAAGATAAACCGTTTTGCCACTAATTATCACATTTGTAACTGTAGCCACCGTTCCTCAGTCGGGAAAAACGGCAACCGTTCGGGGCAAGAGTCTCATCCCTCGGTGGTGCAAGCCTTACGGGCGGGTGTGTTTTGTGGTGGGGTACCCAGCATAAAGTGGGTACGTAAATCATCTCCCGGGCCTCGGTACACACAAACGCGCCGTTCGAGGCGAGGGTCCATCACGGACCAGATCATGCCCGGCAGCCGCATTCGTGCTTTGTTTGGGCTACAGTTTTCCAGGAGCCAAATTTCTCGGAAGCCCCTACCGGCCGACGCTTTGGTCGAGAGTTTTCAACAGTTGATTAGGTCGATGACGAGGTGGGATTGGCTGGATCGAGTTGGCAGATGGGTCTTATTTTAACTGCTGCTGGATACGGACGCCGGGGCCGTTTGTGCGGGATCAACACAGACGTCGAACGGTAACGGTAACTGACAAGTTCTTTGCCTAACATTACGCTCATGTGCAAGACTGACTCAGGTTGTTTATTGCGTGTTTTTGTGTGTCGACATTATTCTATGAGAAAAAGCACACTAAAATTGACGTCGCCAGTCACTGAGTGGTTCAAAATGGGGCATGATTATCAGCATGATTGTTGGTTGTCTATTTGTTTTGCTTATAGAAAAATTCATCCCAGATAGCGTCAGAAATATTTTGACACGATGAAATAAAAAAAAAAAAACATCCACGTAGGACTCGAAATAAGCAACAAAATCAAATATTCCTTGTTGAATTAGGATGATTTTTATTTTACTACATAATCTTTATTCTGCACAGCGGAAGTGATGATGATGGTGAGTGTGCGATTTTATTTGTATGCAGAATGATTTCAAAAAGCATTCTGATTAGCTTTTTAAAGAATATAAAAAATACGTAATAAAAAAAATATCCGTGATTTTATCTTTTGCTTGGCGCTACAAAAAAAGCAATAATCAGGTAGGCAAAAGAATTTGAGAACATTAGAAAAAAACGTTGTCAGTTCATGATGTAGTTTTTTTATAATATAGAATCTTTAAATACATACACTTGCAATATTGGCGAAAGAATGTCTCCAAACGGAGGCATGATGTAACTTCCATTGTAGATTGTCATTTTTTGTTTCAAATCCCCCACAACCAACAAATCCATCTAGTCCTGCAAAACCGACAACCCAAACGTACCACGCGAGGATGAATGTATTCCATTTTAATTTATTTCTTTATACTGCCTCTAACTGTTTCCTTTTTGCCTTTTGCGGGCGTTAACGAGACCCGTTTGAAATCATGAAAATTCATCACATTTATCGCACGGAGATAAGGAAGGAATACAGGCAAAAAAAATAAAACAATAATAAACGCAACAACCAGTCAGAGTGCGCTTCCGCACCGCAGATCGCAATATTGGATTCGGTTTCGGGCACAAAAGAGAGTATGAAAAAAAATACACTCAGCGAACGCCAAACTAGGATGGCAACTGTGGAGCATAAACTTCACCGAGATTAAATTTCCATCGAAACGTACGGAACTTATCGGTTACGTGTGAGATGCCAAAGACGCCGTGGTGCCTCCGTTTGGTGCTTACAAATTCAGTTAAGAAATACAGCACAAAAAAGTGACTTTAAAACACCCAAAACCGCAAACCTACCCGCTGTGATGGATGGGGCATATTATACTATGGGGAGCACAAATGTACCCAAAAAAAAAAAAAAAACCGCCCGCTGTAGCATTGGGGCGTTGGGGTTTCGTGCCAAGCAATAAAACGTCTGAAATGGAGCAGCTGACGCGTGTGGCAACAAACGTTGTGAGGGAGAACAAGCGCGTGCTCCCTGGTCGAAGGCATCGCTAGCCGTTCCGGGGCAGCAAAGCGCGAATTGAGGCACTCGTGCGCATAAATTCACCCACCAGAAGCCACCGGACCGGCCTGGGGCGAGCGCGTTAGTTTTGTCCAATATATGCCCGTTTTTTGTGGCTGTTGTTTGCACCAACGACCTAAGACACTGCATAGCCTCACCGATCGACGAAATGAGAGATTGCGCCGGTGTTGCAATTATAGCAAATCGATTAGTTCATGCAGTTTCGCAGCGTTCATTCGTGGCCCTCCGCGAAAAGGGAGGAGACACAGAGAGAGAGAGAGAGAGGGTTCGCACGCCACGACGAGCCGAAGTTTGATCTGATTTCTTTTATTGCTTTACAACCCGGCTTTATTTCGGCATCGACACGGGGTGGGAAACCTTGTGGTGAGTGTGTGCGTCCAGAAAGAGCGAAACTTTCCAGGCCGTATCGATACCCACAAACACACGGACGCGTTGTATAAAATGTGCGAATTGGGCTTTTGTCGATTCGAGTATAAAAAAATATTATTCTTTCCCTCGACTGGCCCCACAGTCCCCAGTCCGAGCTCACATTTTCACATTCAGCGCCTGTTCAACTCGGACAGACGAGCATCAATTGCTTGCCATGCGTGTGTGATGAGAAGATAATGAAGTTTCCGGGGGAAAATTTCCATTTATTGCGACGATTGCGCCGGTATTAGCGTGCTTCCTGGTTCAATAAAGCGCCGATAAATGCATTTACGACGCAAATTAGTGGGTCAAACTGTGATGTTTTTTTTTGTTTTCAGTTTGCATAATTTAGCGTGATGGGGGTTTGATGGTCAGCACAGTACAGTATTTTGCCTACGCGCATCATTAGTGACTATTTTAAGGATGCATTGTTTAACCATTGTTTTTAATAAATGAATTTTATTTGGTTCATACATCATAAATATTTATTGTATTTATTATACATTATTGTCTATAAATTGAATATAAATATTTTAAATAGTAGTTTTTGAATTGCACTTTCTTCATATTCATCCCAAATTCATTTGTTCATCCGAGTTTGTACTGAATTTAATTATTATTCACCAATGACGCATTATTGCGTTATCAGTAACTTAGTGGAAATGTCAAAATTGGTTTACTATTAAAAATAGTAAGTACAAATTTAAATTAAACTTATTACAATAAAACTTGATAGACAGGTTACATGGTAGAATATTTAGGTCAAAAGAGCATTAAAATTCCCATTTATGAATATGATAATACTCACAAAGTTGACTGCAGCGTATCAATCAATCAATATTATAATTTATAAAGCATAACATTACTCAAAAGCGATGCTTTTAAAGATGCTTTGTCGCTTCTCGTTGGATTGACAGTTTAGATGAGATCGTTTCTTTAAAAAGACCGTTGGTGTTATTAAATTACTGTCGAACAATAGAGCATACACTCCATTCTAATTTTCATAATCGAATCCGAAAGCTTTATTTAAACTTCATCAAATTATCATTGCCGCACTTGAAACAATTACGGTACGCTTTGTCCATCGTAATTGACATGAAATGAAAGTAAAACCGAGCGTGGTATATAAAATGGGTTTATAATTGGGCCATTCTAGAACACGCTTTGGTCACGGTGCATAGTTTGATTCAGATTTCGAACGAGCCTGAAAAAAAGTGCTACGTTACATTCTATCACCAGCTACAATCCGGAGGGAAACCGATTGCTTTCAAAGTTTCTGTTTCCAACCGAATGTGTTTCAAAATCTGTAAATGGAAACTAAACAGCCCGTTTGTAGGCTTGGAAATGAAGCGTTAGAAAATTGTTTTCACACCAACTGGTAGCTATTTTTTACTTGAAAATAGTATTCAAACATTTCTAATTGAATTACAAATAGTATTAAAAGTAAATAGTATTCAATCGAGCTTAATTTGTATGCGAATTCGACCATAATTTAAAATAGTACAAAACCGTTCCTTGGAAAATCGGTAACATAAAATCTGCACCCGCCTACCTGGCTAGTTCCAGTTCGTCTGTTTCGGCTGCAGCATCGAATTCGCTTCACGTGCGCAGCTTAATTTATCTGTTTGCTGATGCTTTATCGTTATCACTAGCACACATTTGCATACGCGGGCCCGATTTGCGAGAGAGAAAATTTTGTTCACTCGTGCACTAAATCCTGCCCGCACGCACCTAAGCCGGATCCGGTGCCGTGAAGCGTGCAGAAAGAATCGCACGAAGTTGATCAAATTTTCATCCCAGCGCAACTAATCACATCGCACCTGAACTGGGCACACGTCCGACGCGGACATTGACGGGTGTTTTTCCGCCCCAGCACAAGACTTTTTTTTATTCGCTCACTCGCAGAAACGTTTTCGTAATAATCGCAGCGAACACCCGAAACGCACCCTTAAGCCGGTTGGGATTTATTCGTGCCAATCATCTCTCCTAATCGGTGTGTGTGTGTGTGTGTGTGTGTGTGGCTCGAAACGCAATGGCAAAGAAAAACACGGAAATGTGATAAAGCACTACCGAAACGGTCGAACGACAATCACACGTCTGGAGCAGCGAAACCGCACCGAAAATAGGCAAAATACCAAAGGCAAAGCACGGCGAGAGGAGATCGTTTCGCGTGTGGGCAGTGTGAACTCGCGTCTTAGCACCGAACGCCACCAAATGCACGTGATTTTCCACCCCGGCTCGATCTCGTTTCGATCTCAAAACATACACAAAAAAAAATCACACACTCAGAAAACAGCAACAAAATCACTCACAATCGACTCGGGCTATGGCTTAATTTCTAACGCGAAAAGTTTGCCACCAGAAGGGCGAAGCACCGTGTGGCGGTAAATGGTGTATTTGTGTGTGGTTGTGGTTGATTCCAGGCGTCAGCCCTTCCCCTTCCACGCGTGTGTCGTCTCGTGTTATGCTACGCGACGCGTGCGACCGCGGTATCCACGAACGGTCGGACAGGTGATGTGTGCCTGCGAAGGCCCAGCCAAAGACTGAACGGGCGCTTCGCTTCGTTGGACCAACAGCCAGCAGCCGCGAAGCTGATCTCCGTGGTGAAAACGACCGACCACGCTGATCTCGTGCGATCGTGATCCGCAGCGAGAGAGACCGATGCGAAACGCTTGCTTGACGATCGGTCGCAGGGGAAGGTTTAGATTTTGAGTTTAGAGTAAGAGAGAAATTAATTATTATTTAATGGTTTCGATGGATTTTGATTCATTTTTGGTTATTATTTTATTCATTCTTGATTACAATGCTACTAATTCTATCAAGTTATTAAAATGCCTATGAATTAAAACATGTAAATAAAGGAGCCAATTGAAATGTGTTATAACACAAATTTTGCACAGAAAAAATAAATTAAAATAATGACATAAAATGGTCTTGCAGACCATTTAAAAAATTAAAGAATAATTTTTATTCGGCGAAATGTGTTTGCATAATAGGTTCAATTTTGACCACTGACGGAGGCAAACTGGACCCATCATGAAACTGGGCATGTTTCGACTCCATCATCGCTACTCCCCCGCTGGAAACGTGATTTTGGATGGCTTCGTGACTTGCCCTTCGGCCGACGGAACACGGCGAGAATGAAGGAGAGCGAACAAAACAACTTCCACCATGTGCGTGGAATGCGATGTCAATGCGCTCCCGCTTGCCTCCCGCGGTAAAGGTATGTGCGCGTAAGGGTGTGCGTGTGTGTGCGACGCGCGTGTGCCGGTGGTAGGGATCAGCTTTCGCGGGCGTTGCGAATCGAGAACGAAACGGAACCGCTAAACGGCGGTGGTAGAGGGTAGGGTGGCAGGCAGAAGGCTGTTAAAAGGTTGCTGAGCCACCGTTTCTATCCGTGGCTGTGTTCTGATGCTTTTCGGCAGGGTTGTTTGCCTATTTAGGTGTTTTATTGTTTTTTAAGCAGGGGATGGAAGCTTTAAAATACACCTTTTTAGTACAATTTCCACAAGGGAATTGTTTTTAAGTAGCCTTAAAATATTGGATAAAAAAATTTAATTGTTGCTGTATGAGCACTTCTCCAGTCGAACCCTGCATGTGTGGTTCATTTGAAATGAACCACAAGCGAGAAAAGCTCGGCAAGGCTGGGCGTCCAAACAAATGAACATCGAGCAATAGAAGCTTTAGGCGGTTAAGCTTTCAAATGAACACGACGCCTTTTCTGATCGTAGGCTTGTTTTATGGCAAAGTTAATAGCGATCGTTACATGTGATTTTTGTTAAATAAAATTAAACGGCAATGAAATTTGTTTCAAAATCCTATTATATTGAACCTAAAGAATTGCTTTTATATATTTTCAATTGTATATTTTAACAATTGATGTAGAAAAAATAAATATAACATTAAATATAGAAAGCTTGATGCAGAAATCCACCAAACGTTACCATATTCAACATTGGAGTAAACAAGATTTCATGTAACACTTAAAGAAATAAAAATGTTGAAACATGCAAATAAATCGATGAGTCAGCGTATTTTGACTTAAATTAACTCTATCAGCCTTAAAGCCAGCAATCAACGTTACAAAAGCTTAATTATGGCAACATTTTGCCAATCTTTTAATTAACTGAAGTGATCGAATTTACCTTAAAAAAAGTAACATCTTGTACATATACAAGTTTAAAAAGTTTTCCTCATCAAAATAATCATAAACTAAAAAACTAATTTGTGATACTGTTTAATTTTTTATCATTTAACAGAAGCAGTCATCTATGATTTTGTTAACACAAATTAGTTCAATTACTTACTGGATTTCATCAGGATAAGCGGTATAATAGAGCATCAATTTAGTCAGTTTTTCAATTTAACGTATTATTATTTTCCATTATTACAACATATTTGCACTTGGGTTTGAGGTATCCTACTAACTTGCACTGGTAGCGACGAATTTGGTCGGCCTTATTTCCTACACCACTCAATAATCCTGCGCATCGCCGTCGGCCTCGCTGGCGTATTCGTACTGCCGGTCATCATCATCCTCATCACCCCCCTCGCCATCTCCACCCTTCTCGCCACCCTCCTCATCACCGCCCTCCTCATCATCGTCATCGTCTCCCCGGTATTTGTCCTCATCCGCCGACTCATCCACCTCATCCCGATCGACCTCGTCGTCGTAATCGTCATTTTTCCCGTGGCTGCCCTGCTCACCCCCGTCCACCTTGCGGCCCCCCTCCCCGACGTCCTCGTCGCTTCCGAACGATCGCTCGAAATCGCTATCGAACCGGAGGGCATCGTAGTTGTCGGCGAAGTCGGAATCGCGCTCCGACTCGGAACCGCCGTCGTAATCGTGCGAAAATTCGTCCCCCTCGCTCTCGTCGTAGGCGATCTGTTGTTTGGCCGGTTTTGGGCTCTGGTGGGGTGGAATCTTGCCGACAGCCTTTTTCTTGCCGTACCCATGCTCGGTGCTGTCCCGCTCGTTCTCGTGGTAGACGATCGACTCGTAGCCGGAGTGGTTTTTCTTCTGATTAGAGCGCAATTTGCCCGACTTGGGCTTCTCTGCAGTGGGCTTTTTCTTGTCCTTGCTGGTAGTGGCGGTGGTGGTAGAGCTGATTCCATATTTCTTGTGCTTGTCCGGGTTCTCGACATCGCTGGAAGGAGACACAAATTGGGTAATACGATGAAATTTTAAGGTGGAAGTTAAATTTCCATCACCACCATCCAAACCAACCTCTGCTCCTCTGTCACCTCATACATCGGTTCCGGTCGATAGTGGTGAGTGTCCACCGTCAGCCGTCCCTGCTTCTTCGCCGACTCATCTCCATCCCGCTTCGACTCGCCGAAACCCGTCTGCAGCTCGTGCCCATACTTGTCGCCATCCTTCTTGTGGAAATTCTCCCGATGCCGGTACCCACCCTTGCCCGATTCACTGCTCGAACGCACGAAACCCACCTCACCGTCCTTAAATCCACCTTCGGCATGGAAGTCTCCCTCATCGCGGCTCACATCACTTCGCAGCGCGATCGGACGCCGCAAGAACTTGGACGTCTCGAATATCTCCGGGTACATGTGCAGCCCGGAACACTGCACCAGGCAGACCGCCACCAGCACTAAATTCACCACGCGACACATTTCTTCCCCGGGCACGTCAGGACGCTCGGCACGGCACGCTTTATCGCTGACTTTTCTTCCAAATTTTCACCACACTGATCACCACCGTTCGGCGCACCGTATGCAAATGTACGCCAGTCGGAAGGTGCGTGGCGTGATTTATAGCAGGACTGTGGTGAGGTTTTTCCCCCTTCCCCCCGGGCCGCGGGCCGATTGTGCAATGACCCCATTGTCCCAGAAAATCCCGAGACGCTAGCCGTGGTTGGCCGTCGACTATCAATAATCGGTTTGCGGGCTGCCGACGGCTGCCGACTAACCAACATGCTCGCTCAGCCGGAACGCAGAGCACGGTGGCGAATTGTGTGACCGAGTCAGTCGGACCGTCGCGACTTGCATCTCTGCATCTGGCCAGTTTTGTGTGGCTCGCATTTTCGTCGGGAAGAAACGTTTCCTCACCTGTACGGGTGTCCGAACGTGCCGGAGGGAGCTTTATCGATGGATGGTTTTTGATTGAAATAAAGTGATTATTTCTGCAAGATAATATGGAATTTAAACGTAGTTAAAATGTGGAAATAAGGTTAAAAAATATGTTCAAAACGTCCAACGAAAAATAAACTGAGAACAACTAATTATAAATTGTATTACAAATCAGTAAATGAAAATTGCTATTAGTTAATCACGATGTTATGAAGCTACCATAATCTGAAACAAAAATCAAGAGCTAAGAACTCCATTAATGTAAATATTCTCGAGAGGTAAGTCACTTGAAGTGCATTAAATAATCGGATCAAGGCTAAGCCAATGCACTTGAGTTTGTATCTTTAATAGTTTGTATCGAAGGTTTTTTTTTAATGTCATGGAAAAGCATACTTTGATTATATTTATTTCAAGCTTTTCTCACTCCTATGCTGTAACTCATTTGTAAGGATTAAGTTTGCAAAACTCCACAGCATCATAACTTTTTGCAATATTTTTCACCTTTCACCGCATTTTAAAGAATGCGAATAGCTTGTACAGAAAATACTTTTAAATAGAATATAGAAATGGGATAATTTAACAGTCACGGATAGATAATTTAGACAATTTTTAAATTTTTTTTTTCATTATGAAAAATATAGCTTGCATTAAATATTCCATACATTTTGTTTTCACCATATCATCCGTTTATAAATACCGCTCCGTAATAAATAAATACCCACACGTTCACGAAAACAGCCACGCAGTGAATCATTTCCTTCGCCTGATTCGAGCTCAAAGCTCACCCGGATTTGGGTCTATTTTTGGTGGTTACAAACGAACCGGTCAGTAACCATTCGCAGCAGTCTATGCGCAACATATTCATCCAATTCAAGCTCGTCTAACACAAAGCACGATAAGAACCAAACCCTCCGCCTTCTCGAAATTGAAACCGATTAGCTGAGTGAAGTTCAACCACTTGACTCGCCTGTTCGGCTGCTCAGCATTTTAGCAGCCGATTGTCATCGTCCAAAGATTGATAGCTAAAGTCACCCCCGCAATCTCGCACTCTAGCTCTCACCTTTCCCTCTTCTCCATCCACTACCACCCAAGGCATGATGCGCGGAATGCAACGGGAATGTGCGCGGGTGCTGATAAAAACCACGGCAGCGATAACAACCACTTTTTTTCGTCTGTCGCGTCGATTGTTCGCTGCAACGGTTTGGCAAGCCCTCAGTACGGGGCAGTATAAAATGAGCGGGGCGTGAACTGTAACCAATTCAGTGACAAATCTTACATTTTCCGGTTGACAAGACGGTTGCGCCAGCCCGCGTTCGGCGTCGTGCTTATTTTTTCATTGATTCGAGTGTGAGTGTGCGCTTTTTGCTTGCAAACAAATTGATTCCACAAATTTCAACAAATTGTTAGCCTACATAGAAGTGTATGTGAGAGTATGGTTTTTTTTTCCTATAATTTAGATGCTGGGATGAGCTTAGAAACTTGTCATGTTTCACTGTTAAATAGCATGATTATGTTTGTTGGTGTAGTGTACACAATTATTGCGAATAAATTAACATAATTATTTTTTTCTTCTCAAAAATGTGTTTAATTTGGAGTGAAGTATTGATGTGACGGTTTCATGGTGAAGAATAAAAGCAATTTGTTTAGTGAACAATGCTTACAATGTATTAGCTGATCATGCATTAAATTATAGCACGTTTAAGTAAGACATAAAACTAGCTTTAATTCATTCAGTGGGATTAAATTACACCAAATAAATCTATAGTATTATCAGAACAAACAACTAAACTTTGCCCAAAGAGTAAATCCCACACGTAGAACTGATGATGTAGCTAATCCTAATAATAGCCAGAAGTGCCATTAGATATACGTCTGTTCAAAAGCAAACATTTCAAACAAAATTAGCGATAAAAGTGGCAAAGATAAGGGAAGGGAAGATAACAATTAGAAAAGAGAGGGAAGCAAGCAGAAAAAAGGAAGAATTAATCCAGCAAGCGAGCCTTCTGCGAGTATGGCTTACTTACCTTCCGAATCTGGAGTATGCTATGTGCAATAAAAATAGGATTACATTATTTGAAATTGTCCTTGTCTTGTCTGGAGGAAGCTTTCAGATGTACGAGTTGTTGAAATGCCTCGTTGGATTGGAAACAGATTTGTTCCCTCTATTGTGTCTTTACGACATATTTTTCATCCAATGATTGACAAGACTTGCGCTCGAATTTAAGATGCCATAATTTGAGACCCATCTCGAACCACAAAGATGAGGCTGAGAGATGCATTTAAAAAATTTCTTTTTAAGATAAAAAATATAAAAATAAATTTAACAAATTTTTTACCGAATTTCCATAGTTTTTGGCAGCAAATAAAAACCATGAGCAGATTTGTCAACATTGTTAAAAATATTACTTTCAAAAAGTCAATTTATATGTATGCCCCTATTTATAGGATGAAATCTACCGTCACTAAGCTTCTGCTGGTAGTTGGCTGCCTATCCGCACACTCACAATCGCAAACGGTATGCCCAGAGGCTCCCCATTGCAACGACCCCCAGCACTCGTCTATCGATGGTTCCTGCAACAATCGGCACAACCCGCGCTGGGGAACTGCAAACCGCCCTTACGCACGGCTCGTACCGGCCAACTACGCCGATGGCATTTCGGAACCGGCTCACGCCACATCCGGTGCGCCTCTACCGAGCGCTCGGTCCCTTTCACTGACGCTTTTCGGCGAAACGGAAATGCAGCATCCGTGGAACACGCTGGTTAGCATGCAGTTCGGTCAGTTTGTCGCACACGACATGAGCTTCACGGCGGATGGTGAGTGCAGCGGGAGGGTCATTTTCCTGTTGGATGTGGATTTATTAGCTTCTTTCTTTTTTGGTTTTGGTGGGAAAAAGCGGACGGCATCCAGTGCTGTGCGGATGGCAAAATGGTCCCGAAGGAGGTCGCTTCGGCGCGATGCTTACCCATCGTCGTCCCTAGTGATGATCCCGTCATGAGCGACGAAGGCATCGAGTGTATGAACCTGGTGCGGACCAAAACCACGCTGGAGGATCCATGCCAGGAGTTTGGAGGTCCAGCCGCCCAGCAGCTTTCCTCCGTCACGGCGTTTCTCGATCTCTCGGTGGTTTATGGGAACACGGTCGAGCAGTCGGACAGCCTGCGGCTCCATTCCGGTGGTCAGATGCAGGTGGAAGAACGGCATGGGAAAGTTTGGCCTCCGAGGCATCCGAACGGTACCACCACCTGCGATTTGGAGGACGATTCCGAAGCGTGCTACCTGACGGGCGATGTTCGTTCCAATCAAAGCCCACACCTGACCTTACTGCATCTGGCGTTTCTGCTCGAGCATAACCGATTGGCCCGCGAGCTGGAGGCGCTTAATCCGAGCTGGGACGATGGTCGATTGTTCCAGGAGGCACGCCGGATCAACATCGCCCAGTATCAGGCGATCGTGTACTACGAATGGCTGCCAATCTACCTGGGAGCTGCGAACATGAGGGCGGCCAGAGTGCTACCGGACCTGAAACAGGCGGATTACGCCACGGATTACGACTCCGGCGTGGATCCGACCGTGAGCAACGCCTTTGCGACGGCCGCCTTTAGGTTCTTCCACAATCTAATCGCCGGACATTTGGAGTGAGTGTTTGAAGAGGTAGAGAAAGAGCGTTATTTTTATTTAAAAATGTTCCTTCTCCTCTCTAGCTTGGTGGCTGAATCGGCACAACCGACCGGATCGATCCGTCTCTCCGACTGGCTGAACAAACCTTCCGTGCTGGAGGTGGCCGACAACTATGGGTCGCTTTCCCGTGGAATGATCTCCCAGCCGCACGATCGTCCGAACTTTCACTTGACGCCCGAAGTCAAGCATTTCCTCTTCCGACAAGGACGTAGTGTTGGAGTTGATCTGAAAGCCATTGACATCCAGCGTGCTCGCGATCATGGACTTGCCACGTACAACGAGTACCGAGAGCATTGTGGACTACCCAAGGTTACCAGATGGGAGGATTTTGAAGACCTCCTGAGACCCGTCTCGTCTCGCCTCCTTCCCGAACAGTACGATTCGGTCGATGACGTCGAACTGGCCGTGGCCGGTCCTTTGGAACGCCATTATGGCGATGGTATGCCAGGGGAAACGTTCTCCTGCCTTCTGCTCGATCAGTTCCGCCGGACGCGTGTCGGCGATCGGTTCTACTTCGAGAATGAGGCCGTCTTCAGCCGCCGGCAGCTGTACGAGCTTCGAAAGGCAACGATGGCGCGAGTTTTGTGCGATAACACTCGAGGACTGAGTGAAATTCAACGGCAAGCTTTCTTCCTTGTACGTGACGATAATCCGGTGGTGTCCTGTGCGCAGCTTCCGGTTGTCAACTTAATCCAGTGGCGCTCCGTTGCAACTAACTGAGACTGTGAAAAGACTTAATCCACGTCAATCCACTTAATAAAATATTTTTTTAGAAGTTTTTTTTGCGATGAAATATTGTAAAAAATGGAATTGGCCTTTTTATTTTTCATTTAAAAAAATATTATATGAAAATTTATTTTGCATCCCCACAACTCAACACACTGATGATTGTTAGCTCAATCCTCAACCTTACTTTATATTTAATAAGATTTCTAAAATCACTTAAGGCAATGCATACGTTAAGGCATTTAAAAAAAATGATCGTAAATGCTATGAACCAAGTAGACATTGATTTTTAATTTTCTTCACCCTCATTCACTCGAATATTTTCGTTTTGCATTCTGTGATGGGAAATAGTTTAAAGTTTTAGTGGAATCAAAATAAAAGTACAACAGTTGCAAATTGTTCACACGGTATTACTTATTATCGTTTTTTAATAAGGTCTATCAAACATAATTTCCATACGATACAATGTCTATAATTAAACAAATTGCTGCCATTTCACAGTTGGACCTTCTGTTGGGTGCACCAATAAAAAATACATAATTTAGGTAAATAATCGTGTTGCAATTTCAATCATCCATCCAACATTCCATTACAATTACTTGTGATATAAATGCGTCTAGTGACTGGGTTCAAACATTGTTCTAACGAATGCATTATAAAGCGTTCCACCGAAATTGGACACAAAATTTCGGCACAGTCCGTGCATATTTTAAACCCCGCGTGGTCAATCGTTGGTTGCTCTTCTAATGCCCGACCAGCCTCAATAACGGGCTCGAACCCGGAAACACCGCAGCGTACTGAATTAATAATCGTATTGCTCCGAAATAAATCGGTGCTTTTAATTATTTGTGCATATAGGAGGAGCCAGGCGAGCAATTAGCATGATCGTGCGTTTGTTTGTTGCCGCAGGTTGTACAATGGCTCGGGAACTCGGGAAAATAGGTTCTAATGAACCGCCGGAAAGTAGCTGCTGTCAGCGAGGTGCAGCATGCGGTTCATCAATCAGTAGAGTACATAAACCATGTCATCGCTACAGGATGCCCTCTCACTCCGGTCGGTGCACAAAAGGTTGCCAAACGAGGGTGGTCAATATTTTCTAAACAATATAAACACCGGCGGGCACCGGTGTCGAAGTGTGAGCTAATGGCGCCCCGATAGGGTTA
This sequence comes from Anopheles farauti, assembly GCA_000473445.2. Taxonomy (NCBI): domain Eukaryota; kingdom Metazoa; phylum Arthropoda; class Insecta; order Diptera; family Culicidae; genus Anopheles; species Anopheles farauti. The sequence goes on from KI915052.1 coordinate 1,129,877, forward strand.
CATTTGCAGCTTATGGTTGCGCATTGTGTGCCGGTTAATGGTGCACACTGTGTTGGTATTGTTTGATCCGGCCTGTAATGAGAACGGCCCATAGAAAGGCCCACTCCAGGCCATTGTGCTGAACCATCGAACCACACCAAGTTTAGCGGGGTAAAATTTAGCGAGCAATTTTTAAAGCGCATTTGCACTACGTCTACCGACCGATTAGCGTATCATGACGCTTTGTTGGGACATTGGTCGCTTTGTTGGTACGATGAATGCACCCGGTATCAATTACATTCATTCCCCGTAATATCAGCGATCACCCGCACGGCTATAAATTACCCACGGTTGTAATACTCTCGCTGCATTAATTTCGCACACTGCCACCAGTTGCAGCGTGTGCCGTGCGCGTGTGTTTTGTTGCCGAAAAATGTGTTTCCGATCGTGGTAGGTTTTTTTTTTGCCACATTCGCCAAATTGGCTCGGTGAGTGATTTCCGGTGACGGCATGAAATGCTCCTAAATGTATGCAATGGGTCGGAAAATGAATAGTGTGCGCGGTAACGTTCGCGTGTGTTTAACGCTTTGGACGATTTGCTCACTGGTTCGTGCGGGGTTGGCCGTCTGTTCAGTGGTTGGTACGTGCCATGAGGGCACCATGCCGTACCGAACGGCGGATGGATCGTGTAACAGTCTGTACAACCCACTGTACGGTACGCCGTACCGCCCGTATCGGAGACTGTTGCCGGCGAAATACGCGGACGGTGTGTTCGAACCGGCTCGGATGTCGTCGGGCCGACCGATGCCCAACGCCCGGCAGCTTTCGATGGCACTGTTTGGGGAGACGGAACTGCCGGACGGGCGCAGCACCATCATTAACATGCAGTTCGGGCAACTGGTCGCACACGATATGAGCTTTACGGCGGATGGTGAGTGGGATTTTTTTTTGTTGGTAGGAGGAGGTGTGAACGTAAAGTAGTTCATACAATTATAACCAACCAGTTAAAAAAATTAAGGTATATTTTTGATAGATAAATGAAGCTTGATTATTTTTAAAATCTGATTCTCAAAGGAATTTGATGTTTATTTGTAGAACGATGGATGAAATTATTGAAAATTTTAATGAATCGACTTAATGTAATATATTCTAAGCTTGACAAGTTAGAACCACTGGCTTTAACTTAATTTAGGTGAATTTTAACTAATTTATGCATTTCAATGCACCCATCATTAGTCAAAATACGTTTCTATATGAAAATTTTTAAAATTTGTGATACTTGTCCAGATAGGACGATCATCTCGAGTATTTTTACACTCCAGTGTAATACATATTTATAAAATAATGAAACTTTAAGTGTTTCTCCAGCTTTTTAAACGTAAGTACGCTGACAAATACATCTTAAAATTCATTGAAAAATTGCCGCTGTGTGTTTTATTTGATAAAAAACTGTCCCTTAAATTGTTTCGTAAAATGTGTTATTTTCACAAGCATACGCTAATGAGTATGACTTTATTTTGAATTGAAAAGAGATTTCTTTGAACGGGAATATTCCATTCACATTTAAAGAATTAAAGTTTTGTTTTATTTTATTTTTGAACAAGTGAGTTAGTTAATGAAAAATTAAGTTTAAAACATTCTCTAAAGATATTTTAAAATTCTTCCATTTTGCTTACTACCTTGTCTCGTTCTTTACATGGTTAGCTTTACCTCAACGAACGCGACTCTTCTAAGGAATGAAATTTAAACCATTTCGTATTTTCCTCCATCCCTCCCGCAGTGTTCGGAGTGAAGTGCTGCCCGAACGGGAAGAAAATCCCACCGGAGCTGCTGCCACCCCGCTGCATGCCGCTGGACGTGCCAACGGACGATCCGATCCTGCCGCTCGGTGGAATCGAATGCCTGAGCATGCTGCGTACGAAAACGACCGCCGAGCATGCTTGTGCGACAAACTACGGCATCGCCGACCAGCTGTCCTCCGTGACGGCCTTCCTCGATCTGTCCATCGTGTATGGGAATGGCGTCGAACAGACGGCCACCTTGCGGCGACACCGGGCAGGTTTGATGCTCGTGGAAGACCGGGCGGGCCAAAGCTGGCCACCGGCCCACCCCAATGCGACCCACCTTTGCCAGATGCGGAACGAAGCGGACGCTTGCTACCTTACCGGGGACTTGCGCTCGAATCAGAGTCCGCATCTGGCGATCCTGCAGATTGTGCACCTGCTGGAGCACAACCGGCTGGCGGAGGAGCTCGCGACGATGAATCCCTGCTGGGACGATGAACGATTGTTTCAGGAGGCACGCCGCATCAACATCGCCAAGTATCAGTCGATAGTGTACAACGACTGGTTGCCGATCTACCTGGGACGGGAGAATATGCTCGCGGCCGGGCTGCTGCATGCCACCACGGATGGGGAGGGTTTGGTGCGCGACTACAATCCCTTGGAGGATGCGACCGTGAGCAACGCGTTCGGGACGGCCGCCTTTCGCTACTTCCACAACATGATCGTCGGCCAGCTAGGGTTGGTTGAAGGGTGGTTCTTCCCACGCTTTCTAGTCCAACGAGGGTCTTTTTTTTTCGCTTCCGTTTTCTAGCCTGTACGTCGACCACCGGGAACGGAGCAGCTCGATTCGGCTGTCGGACTGGTTGCGGCGGCCGGGAGTGCTGGAGGTGGGCAACAATCGCGAGCTGCTGACGCGGGGCATGGTCAGCCAGGCGCATGACACCGCCAACGAGCACCTGACGCCGGAGGCGAAGCACTTTCTCTTCCGTAATGCGAATCCCTACGGGGCCGATCTGAAGGCGATCGATATTCACCGTGCGCGGGACCACGGGTTGGCGAGCTACAACGACTACCGGGCGTTGTGTGGGTTGGGAAGGGCTACCAGTTGGGTGGAACTGCACGCCCACATTCCGCCGGCGACGGTTGACCGGCTCGCCCGTTGGTACGACACGGTGGACGATGTGGAGTTGGCCGTTGCTGGCGCACTGGAACGACACGGACCGGGCGCAACCGTCGGTCCGACGTTTCTGTGCCTGCTGTTGGAACAATTCCACCGTACGCGGACCGGTGACCGGTTCTTCTTCGAGAATGGGGTCGGGTTTAGTGGGCGGCAGGTGCGCGAGCTGCGGAAGGCGACGATAGCGCGGCTGCTGTGCGACAACACGGACGGTCTCGCGAGAATGCAGCACAATGCGTTCTTTCTCGCCGCCGACGATGACGATGACGACACCAACCTGCCGGTGCCCTGTTCCGAACTGCCCGAGGTGCAGCTCGAACCGTGGCGGGAGTGAGGTGGTTCCCGTGATGTGGAGCTGGAAAATCATCTCCCGACCAGCTACTACCGGAGCTGAAATTGGATTATTTGCCAAATATGTTTGCCTTGGCTCGTGCGCCGCTGCTGCTTGCGTGGCCGGGAAAACATTACATGCCTTTTGTGTCTGGTGCGGGCGATCCCGAGGGTTGAACGAGGGTCCCGGAAAGCCGGCACCGGCGGCGGGATGGGCGGGATGCAAATTTGCAAACCATTCAATAGCGCACGCAAAAACCGGAAAGCCCGCACGGTAATGTAAATGCAAGATCGAAACGAGGTAAAATTTGCCGCTCCGGGGTTTTGTCGGTTACTGTTTTATTTGCGAGCGTAGCGCGGGAGTTCGAGGGCGAATTGATTGCGTTGTGTGCATCTGAGTGGCGCTTCCGAGCGGGTTGGATTGGAATGTTTTAAGTGACGCTCTTTTAACTGGAAACGGCTTGTTGGTTTGCACCGGGATTGCATACATTCGGGCTGAAAACGGTTGCCTCTGCGGAATGTTTCGTATTTTCTTTGGTTGCGCCTCATAAATTATGCGTCTAATTTACAACGTCGTTTGCGATTGCGTAGATGACACGGTTGGCGAGTGAAGGTACGAGGACGAAACCACGGAGCAAATGCACTGCTGCAGTACATACCATCTTTAGGCCATTCTGCCGAAACTCATTAATGTTGTGCAGTTTCTATTTCGCAGAAATAACAACTAAACGAACATGAAGGTAATCTTAGGTAACGACGAGTATCCAGAAATGAGATGGTAGTTAAAGTTATTTGGAGAACATTTCTAACATGACTTCGATACACGGGATGGATTCGAAGAAACTTTTAGGATAAATAATCATCGTTAGTGAATGAGGGAATATATAATGAGAAAATTTGGAGGAGTTTGCTAGTATGAAATGAATGTTTTTGCTCTTATAGCCTTCATCATACCATCATATTATTAATTTATTTCCAGGAATATTTTCGTATAAACGATTTTAGGAATATGAATATGCTAGCAATGGTATTTATAAGCTTCAAGCGTAATTAAAAAATCTTATGCTTCGTAACGATAAATTGGAGTTAGACTATAATAAATAGTTTTACCACAAAAAAAAAGTTCTACTACCTCTCGTTTTTGTAAGCAAAATCCCCTCACAGTTTAGTACGTCTTGTTGTCATGAATAAATATTTAAATAAAGCATGTGAGTTGAAAATCTCCCGCTTCTTAACTACCAGGCGTCTCCACCTGAAGCTATAGCTGATAATAATGAATGAAAATGCTAATTTTCAATCATTTTTAATCGTAAATGGGAAGGACAAACCTGTATTATTAAATAAAAAAATTTATTATAAATTTCGTTCTTATGAATTTTGAATACCTTTATCATTGATGTTGATAAATAAAATTTATTTATGGACCTTCCTCTTAAAACGCAGCACTAATTATAATATATTACCTCAATGAATCAATGAGCCGCGTAAAGAGTTTAAAAGAGCAGCTCTGTTACACCGCGATCGGTGGTGTAAGATTTTCTCACAACAAAATTAGCGTTCCCTGCCGCCTTGCATGACGAAAAATCAAAATTGCAAACCCTCACGCCTTGGAGCGGGCTTATTCGGAAAGGGTAGCGCTCCCTAAGCGCTAGGTGCAACATGCAAGCTCAAGTAGCAAATTTAATCTTTCGCTTATCAGATTTCCCACCCACCGTCGCACTGTCCGCTTCGGTTACGTACAACATCAACAAACGCCGAACGTAATTAAATCCCTTTTGTTAAATCAAAATATTCCCACCCTGTGGTACCCGGCCCCTTCCCGGCCCGTTTCGTGTGCGCATTAGCGTCCACCTAGTAATGGGAGAGAAAGAGAGAGAGAAAGAGAAAGAGAGAGAAGGGTACAACAAAAACGTGTTTATTGCTTCCGGCATTATGGTAGCGGTGAGGTGACCGGTTGGTTCCGCTACACCGTAATAAACAGTTTGGTGAAGCGTGTTCGCTTCTCGAGGCACTCGGAGGCAGGATTACTTTCTGGTCGGCATGAGGAGAAAAATTACTACTCTTAGAAAAAAAAGAAACTCCCCGATCCAACTTTGCCCGCATGCCCGTGCGGCAGTAAAGGAAAAGGGAAAAGCTTTCCCAGCTCGGACGCGCTTTCCCTCGTTCGCTCTATTTGCCGATATTCCCCGAGCCGAATGTACGCAAAACTCCCAGTGCCGGCCCACTTTACACACGCGGCGTTTTTCTACCGCGCGGTAGACTAACCACTAGCTCATTTTCGTAGTAGCTTTGTCTATCTTTCTTTTGCACCAAATTTCCACTCGAACCCGTAGCAAGCGAACGAAGAATGGAGCAACTTTTCCCCCGGTCCCCCCCCCTCCTCCCCGTATGGGTTTCTCCTCCCACCTTGTGAATTGTTTCACCGAATCCAAAACCAAACATGGCGGCCCTGCTGCTGATAAGTGTTTCTGCTTGCTTCCTGCTCGGCAAACTTGTGCGCTCGAAACGCTCGAGTGTTGTTATTTTAAGCTGTGTTCAAACTTCGTTTTTTTTCTCTCTCTCTTGCGTACATCGATCAACACTCCACTCCGAAACGGGCCGGGTGGATCGAGGCAGGCACATGCAACGCACACCGAATTCTCGACCAGCGCTGAGGCAAACGTGTTTTTTTTTTGTTGTTTATTCCCACCGACGGGTTTTACGGGTGGCCAAACCGAACGGTAGCAAAAAGCGGCACCACTTGCTAATTGTCTGACGGCCGCCGGCCCCGAACGGAGTGTGAGAATGTTTTGCCAAAAACTTTACTCGCAAAACCTTCCCCGGACTTCGCCACTTGCCGAGCAGCTCGTCCGGTGTTTTAAGGTACGAACAGTGGTTCTGAAACGGCCTGTGGTTGCGAGCTGTTTTTCCCGCAAAAAGGGTAAAGTTCGAGGACGGCAGGACGAGTACGTGTGGTGCTCTTGCCAAGTGTGTGTGCCGCCGCCACTCAGGCAACCGGTTTTCATTTTTCGGTAAATCCGCTCCGGACCACACCGGGTGAGGGAACAGTGGAACGGAGCTTAATTTATGCTCTCCATCAACTTGTGCTGCCAGCCAAAGTGGGCTGGGAATCAACGCGCGTTCTTACACGGTCCTCAAGACGAAAGGTACACCTTACGCGAAAGTTCCCTTTCCCATTGGACAGAAATGATTTTCGATGATGGCTCGATGCGTGTCATCTTACGGCGCCGAGCACGTCGGGCGTGTTAATGAACACGGGTTACCCAGACAAAACCCGTCAATACTATACACACGTGCTGCGGTGACGGCGTTAAGGAGCCACACACGCCTTGTTTCGGCATGCGCCGGTGTTTGTGCATGGGGCAAAAGTTTTGCCCACCACGGGGAGGCAATGGGTAGTCTTACTTCGGCTATTGAGTGTCAGATCTTTACAACAAAGCCCGGCAAGTGGTTGAAGTCGTTGAAACCGTGTGTTCACGAGTCGTTCGGGCGAAAGTTGGCCCGAGCGGGGGAAAGTTTCGCCCACGAGCTCGATGGCTGCCGGGGTTCTTGGTGATTAAAGGTTTGATTGTATCGGTATTTCGATGGATACTCTTTGAACTTTTGAAATCACTTAATCTTCCTATCAAGATATTAAGTTTCTTGGAGACGTTGTGGAGTATCTGAAAGAAGCCGCTTTAGGAATTTAACAGTTTGTGGTTAAATTTTACAGTGAACAAATATGCTATCGATGAATTCACAATACACAATAAAAATGATTGTATAACTTTCGAATTTATGATGACTAAATCTAGTAAGAAATGTTAATTGAAACATTTGTTTACGGTCCAAAAACGCCTAAAGGTAGGCAAGTAGCTATAAGTACTTTAACTAGAGCATTTGAGACTTTCCGATGATCTAGTGCAAGAATTCAGTTATTTAATTATTGGAGAGAACATTCTCGCCTGTCCTCTGTTCTATAACCTTTTATATATTTTGTGTAAATCTTTTCAGGTCACAAATTAGAGTTATCTTACTAATTAAAGGTGATTTAGTCTTCTGAAGCGCGGCAATCAGGTTTAAATTTAAGGTATAAAGAGTAGCCTATAGTTAAAAGTACATGTTTACATTACAATTACAACTCATTATGTAACAAGACTCACAAAATCCTGGCAATTTTAGGGCTTAAGTGTTCTTGGTGTTTTCTGGTCTTTGTTCGAAGAACAGGTTTTAACAACTGTTCGTATTGAATTGTATTCAATCTTATCGTATTGAATCTTTTAATATCAAAAGAATGAAAAAAATCTAAAACTTCTATGCTGAGCAATGTAGACCATCTTTTGAACTGCACTAAGCCTCTTTTAATTGGTTTGAAAACACCACTGGAGAAGATAATGGCGATCCGGTATATATTTATCCGTATCCATGCACTAATTTCTGGAATCATGAACTTAAGGCATTTAAAGCATTTTTTAACACCGAGTAAGTGCATGCACAATGCATCACCAGGCAATTGTTTTATCATGAAAAAATGATCTATAATAATTAAATTGGAATGCATTAGAGCTTTTGTAAATCTACTCAGGAACGGAGCTCTATAATGGCTGGATGACGTGCCTCAATCCAAGCGTTTTTGCAGGAATGTATTTGCGGTTTGAGCTATTTATTTTTTCATAAAATTGAAGTTCTTCTTCAATTGAAGTTGAAGTAGCTGTGGGAAGTTCGTCTTGCGTCAAAAATATGCAGCCGAGCTAAATTTGCTACCACTCCTGCCTGATAAAACATGCAATTCGATTCACAACCCACACCATAGTTCTCCATTTTCGTAATTACCCAATATTTGAAGCATGTTCTTGTGTCATGCACTCACACGTTAAACCTGGACTGCCACCGTCCCATTTCGCTTGCAGCACACTATTGCACTTAATTGCACAAACCCAACGGACACCTCGTGAAAGTAATATAATTCGCGTTTGGTAGTGGCTTTGTTCGGAGAAAAATTAAACGCATAAACATTCCGACATTCCATTCGACGATGGCGACGTGCACGCCGCGTCCGAAACTGTCAGGTGAACCGCTGTCGCTTCGGCTCCGGTGCACAGTGATTTCCAGCCACCCGTGCAGGTTGTGCAAAGGAGAAAATAGCAAAAAAAAAAATCATGCATCGCCTCCCCCGTATGTGCGCTCAGCATTCCTGTGAGGTTTTAACTACCGGAATGGTTATTTCATTTTTTGGGCTTTGTTTTATAGAGTCCAACTATTTTCGATCTCACTCTCGCACAATCGCACTCTCTCACTCTCTCATGCACTGTTTTAGTAGTTTTTATACAGCTCTTACAATATGCCGTCAAACGGGCTGGATGGGAAAGATAGGCGAACTGGGTTCAAAAAAAAAGAGACGAAACCAACCTCCAGTATCATCCCATCGCCTGGGAACTTTTTCAATTTGGTTCAATTTTGGTCGCTGTTCGCCCGTCCGCGTGGCGTCGTTTGTCAGGCCACCATCATCATTGTCGTCGTGTTTGTCGTCGTCATCGTCGTCCTCCCCTTGGCACCGCGCAATCAAACCGAAACTCGCATAAAAGTGTACGGTTATGGAACATCAACATATTCCTACCGCCGGCCATTGTTGTCAGTTAATTTTGCACGGCGCACCCAAAAACCCCAACTGGGTCTCCCGCCGGTGTGCTTTATGTGGCCCGACGCGAAACGAGATAGTCTCTCCGCTCGCTCGAGAGCCGAAAAACTCCCCAAACGGACAAGTGGAACGGTGTTTCAACGCCGGTCCCAACGCGAAAGTGGTTGCCTCGACACGGCTCGAAATCGACTCGAACTCACTTATCTTCAGGAGACGGTGGTGGTGGTGGTGATGGTGGTGGTAGTAAGATGCTCCCCGTTCGCTTCGGTAGCAAAACTTCCACCACAAAACGCCCGGGAAAAACTTTTCCGCCTCCCCCACAACCCGGTGCGAAGTAAAATCCCGGTAACCGGATCCGAAATCTTTCCGATTGCTGCAATCGAATCGTACGGCTTCCCTTCTTTTTTGTTTACCCCCAAACCTAAACCCGGACCCTCCGAGCGTTTGGTGGGACCGAAAAGCGAAAACCACAGTCGAAGCGCACACCCACACACCCCCCCCTCCCCGCGGCGTAGTTGTTACCCGCTCAATAACAATCTAATTTTATGTTTAATGTTGCTATAAACGTTTTCATTTTATTCAATTTCTGTCTGCTCCGGTGCGGCCCGCTGGTACAAAGAGGGAGGGAAAAGGATGGTCCGCCGATGGCGTCGAGCATCGTTGGCTGCCTTCCAACGACCGGCCTATGCCGACCGGCCGTTTTTAGCTAGGGTTTACTGCTGTACGTGTTTTTTACCCTTTTCGGGCTAGAAAATACGCCCGCTCGGAAGGCGTTCGAGTGCTTTCGCTTCTTTCGATTTTGCGTTCGCTTAACGATTTATGATTTCAATCGATTAAACAACTACGTTTTCTTTTGCTGTCTGTGCACGTCGCCCGTTGTTAGCGCTGCTCGCTGCGGTACAATGTTAGTGCCTTTCGTCGAATCGTTGATTATATTTAAGAAGCCGAAGGAAGGAATAAACCGAACACGGCTAGGAAAAATGGGTTCATCGATCAAAGTAGTTAATGATATTATACTAACGACATAAATACAACAATATTTAGAACAACAACAATATTTGTATCAAAAATTTGTTCTTACGAAATGAATTATTCGCCTCTAAACAAGTGTTTTTTTCCAGTTTTACTCTTTATAGTTTACAATTTTGAAAACATATTTTTAAACAGCTCATAGTATAATTTGTAATAGTATAAGTCAAACATAACAAAACGAAACATAATTCGACGAAATAATTTTGTTTCGATTATTGTGGAGCTTTTCCCAAAAGGATAAGTGAGATCCAAATGGTGGTTTAGATGATTTTTGCTGTTTGATGATAAGAATAATAATGATAGTTGATATTAAAAATAAATTAGTTTTGATGAAAATTCTGCCAGTACCATAAAACAAGAATCGAAGAGAGATAAAAATAACGATACCCAAAAATGATTCAAACAGAGAATGCTGATGCACAGAACAGTAGTAAACCAAATTGTAGTACATTAGTGCTAGAGCAGCCCCAACAATGGAATTCATTCTTGCGCTCTGAAGTGTGAAACCATTTTTCTTCATCAAACAGCACGCCGGTGGAAAGGGGGAAGGGTGAAAAAAGGAAGCAAATCGTCAACTAATCCACACTTACACAGTAAATTACCACAATACCGGCACAATTTCCATGCTCGTTACATTAGCGAGCGAACAGGGACGAAAGGAATAAATAAAAAAAACAGGAACCCGCCCGCAACCGTTTTCCAACCGCCATTTAGTTGCACTTTCGGTGCACAATTTCGTGTTCGCTTGTTCCTCGCTTCTTATCCCGCGCTGCCCGCTCTTCCGGTTTGCTCATTTGTCGCCGCACGTGAGCCGCCGGCACGTACGTAAATTAATGATCACAGAATGGCTTTGAGCCCGGAAAGCGCAATGGGGGGGGGGAAATGAAATGAAATCCACAAAAGCATCAAGTAAAGTTAACGTTGCAAATAAAAAAAAAAAAACTCCAAAGAGACGCCAACACACACTCACCCATTTATGTCCACTTCCTCCCCCCCGGCAAACACTGTAATTTCTCGCTTGTAAAACCACAAAATTGTATTTAGCGCGCACTGGCTTGCACCCGGGGCCGCGTTACGGTCACTGCGTTGCAATTGCATTTTTAACTGGTGCGCCGCAATTTCAACCCTGGATGGAAAGGGGAAGGGAGCGGAAAATGGCCCCCAGGGAACATCAAACGGAAATGTTGGCCCACCTTCCTTCCATCCCTCCATCCCTTCCCACTGTTTCAGCCAACTTCCACGAACTACAAAGCGCTACACAACAGCGGACCAAACGAAGTAATTCAAACAATTAAAAGGCATTGCTTTCATCTCTCGTTAGCGACACTCTTTTTTTCCTCTCTTCCTGCGGCAGTCCGTGGGGGGTCCCGGGGCGGACGTTTTTATACGTTCACTACTTCTCTCGCACACACACAAACTCACCACGTGGCACGCCATTTCAATCAAGCAATCGGAAGCAGGAAAACGCGCTTAAGCGCCTACTGGTTTGCTGTGTATGTGTGTGTGTGTGTTTGAGTGTGTTTCGGAGTCCTTTTTAACTTTGTTGTCCCACACGAAGATTCGTCCGCTTCCGAAGCTCGCACACGTACCCCGATGGGCCTCTCAAAGGGAAAACCTCTTTTGTTTTTGTACACAAAAAATATAAAAATAAACCGTCGTCGTTGGCCGTTTTCCGCGCACTCATACACAGCAAATGTTCGTTTGTTTTTGTTTTTTTTTTCATTCTTTCTCTCCACACAACTTTCTTGCTGCGGTAATTCCTTAGGCACCTTGTTCTGACGGTGGCAAAGATTTAGTACCATAGCAGGCTTGTGGAGGGCGTAAAAACGTAAGCAAACGCGACGCCAATTAGCGTTTACGGTTTGAGCGTTGAGCTATTTCCTAAGGAGTGAAAGTGGTTCGTGATTAGGATAGTGGTTCAAATCAATATAAATAAGGTCATTGGTGTACGGGCACCATCATGGAGGCATCCAATTTTAAGTTACAAATGAGATAATTGTTTATTTCTTCCGTATTCGAAACACCTATTATTGTTTAAATTAATTAAATACGCAGGATATTATTATTTTGTTATTTATATTTTTAATGCTTTTCAAAGATATGCAACCAATTTGAAAAATCCATGCAAAATAATTAAAAAAAAAATTATCTTAAGAATCTTTTTTATTAAACATTCCACATGAATTTAAATGTGCACACAAATAAAAAGCTCACACTTCAAATAAAACACTTCACATTTAAGCGTTTCCCTTAACCACATCAATTGAACAGCAGCAAATGAACGTGCTCGACGAAAAGAAAACGCTCTTAATTATCAAAACCTCAACACAAAAGGTAGCACAAGAGACACAAAACCTCCCACGGCACTCGGGTTCATCTAAAAGCAATTAGAAACTCATCGCGGTCCACCGCACCGTGCCGAGTTCGAGTGTTGCTGGGAACGAATTAATCGCTTGTACTCTCGGGCGTCCCATCGATGGGCGGCCACACTTAAGATCCCATTAATCACGGGAAAATTAGTGTTCGATGTCGATTTCCCCCGGTCGGTGCGAGGGGCGAATCACACGAAAGGGTAGCATTTGTTTTGCATACTCTCCTTGCTCTTGCTATGCGACCGTTGCCGTCGGTTATCCTTGCGTGCTTCAGCCCGGTGCCACCGGTTTGATGGCTATCTGATTAACACGACGATTTCTTGTAACCCGATCGCCCACCAGCAACCCTCTTCAGCGCGACGGGTCGACGGCGTTGAGTTGGTGCTTCGGGCGCGTCTCGAGCGCGGCTCGGTTTTCGTCGATTTTTATCGGCCACCCAATCAGTTCGATGTGGTCGTGTTTCGTGTTTCAATTAATTATTTACGCTACTCCGGCAGTCGGTGGTTCGGTTTGCTTATCGGACGACACCGCGTATTCAAGCACTTCCATCTCTCGAGTGGAAGAAATCTGATCAATCGTCATCGGTGAAGTGTTGATATGGAAAATTTGAGAGTTAACAGCACATTCCGTGCCGATGAGATTGAATGACGAACACGCCATATGTGTGTAGGCTGCTGTTCAGAGAGTTAAAGATGCTGAAAGTTCAGATAAGAGTATCGACTCTACCGGTTTATCCAGATTATTTGAAATTATCGAAATAAATGTGAAAGATTCCGTTCGATACACCATAAGGTGTATTGAAAGCTGTCGAAAAATATATGAGAAAATGCAAAATTTTATCACGCGAATATTACTCCCGAAAGTATGCAACACGAATACAAGTCAATATTTACAATCGATGTGGCATAAACTCTCTGTTGTGAAGAACCTTAAATGAATTCTTCTTGATATTTTTTGAGTTGACTGAAAAATGTACTATGTTTTATTCATGTTTAAAAATACTTTATTACCATTTAAAAAATATTAAAGTCAATATATACCTTTTGCCGTCAGTTCTAGATATTCTTATTTTTCTTTTCATAACATGGAAAGATTTAGCCAAATTTTTAAACTTACAAAAAATGTTCATACACATCATTCATGTGATGTGTGGTATAGGTTTTTTTTTAATACCAATCCCAGCAGACAAGTGCTTAATACAAAATGTAGAATATACCATATAATCGGTGGAATCATTCATCTTAGAACCCGAAGGTTGCGCTCTAAGATATACTTTACCACATCTTAGCCGATCCCAATTCGTCGCCTGCATATGCACGCGGCTCTGGCTTGGCTAGCTCACAGATTAATGGGGACACTGTTTTCTGCACAGAATACAACCGCTCCAAGGCCTAACAGAAGCCGAAACCAAGAGACGAACGGTATGGAAAGTTATACAATTGTCATTAAAACTTGCATAAGATTAGCCAACTGCAGACCGGCTCATCCACACACGACTCGCCGCTGCAAACGACGGCGCCTCCTGCAGGGAAGGGCCAACAATATTATCAAAGGCGACAATAATGTGCCCGGGGGAAGATACATCATTGGCTTATTAGCATTCCGATGCGCACCAACTGCTGCGCCGGCACCAGCTCAACACCGGACGGGCAAAGCACACGTTTAATCGTTCCTACAATGTGTGCTACAATCGAATCACAAACGGGCAACCGTTGGGGAAGATTCCCGACCAGATAAAGCCCCAAATGTGGCGTGAGTGGCGCGATGAAGATGTGGCGCTGCGACGGATGTGAAGATGAGTAAGTTTTTAATGCAATTTCCAATGTGCCCGGACTCGACACGGAGCGCGCAATTGATGTGTACGGTGGCTCAAACCCGATTTGGTACGCTTTTTAACGATTTCGTTAGAAAGAATATTTATTTGGGAACGATCATGTTTCTTTGGTATCTGAATTTGAATGCGTTCGGTTGTATTTTGGAATTGTTTATAGTTATTTATCGCTTCTGATGAGCATCAGACGTGTAAATATATGATTCTAGTCGGGAAAATTAATGAAAATTAAACTATCTTCTATTTTGTAATCAAGATAAGAGTTTTAATGAAGGAAATATCTCACGTCGTTTGTGGAGCATCTGCTTATTATTGCTCATAATAAAGAGGATAAATGACTTACAACAGTTGTTGACATTGTGAAAATACCTGAATTAACAGTCCGGTATGTTGTTAAAGGGTCTATAAAACCTAAAAACTTCAATTATAATTGGTTGGCTTCAGCACATGGTCGGCATGAAATGAGATAAATATTATAAAATTCTAAAACTTTAGTTTTAGGCATAACAAAAGAAACGAAACAACAAGATAAGGTACAATTCTACTTATAAAGTATCCAAGTATCGGAAAAAAGATTTATTGGTTTAATTTGTTTTGTAATTGGTTTCGGGAATAAAAATGCATTTTATCGAATGCGTTTTTTTTTTAATTGTATAGGATTATAGAATAGTAGGATAGCAAACACATATTTTTCGAAAACAAGCAAAACAATTGACTTGTACGTATTTGAAACAGAGCCACTGTATGTGTACCGATGCTAGCTCCTAGAATTGGCCGGTGGTGAGGGTCTGATCATCTGGTTGTCGGTTGTGGCTTGTTACGCAGCAACACCGGGACGGACACGACGACGGTGCGTTCGGTTGGACACTTCGAAACGGAGCGTGCAACAAACACGTCGTCCATGTTTTGGCCAAGATTTGTCTCGCCACTATCCACGCGTTCCCATATTTTGCACCATTATCGCAGAAACGCTCGGGCCCTACCCTGTCCGCCAGCGGAAGGGTGGCCGCAGCCGAGTCCATTATGTTATCACTGCTGGGAATGGGAGCAGAGGGCGGTGTTGGTGTGGCAGAAGATTTATTTGCATAATTTAACATTAAATGTTTCGTACGCCGAAGAATAATGGCGAACATGACTTTTCGGTTACATTTAAGTGGCACCGTCCGGCCGCACCGTCCGCTCCGCACGACGACGGTGGGAAGTGGTTTGTCGAATGTGCCATCATCCTTCGAGGTTAATGCAAATGCACTGTTGACAAGTGGGGTTGGCGATTTCCTCACCCCGTGCGGTGGAAAAACCGTGTCGAAATGGTGGTTAGTCATCACTCGTCCCCCTACCCCCCACTCCCCCACACATACAGACATAAACGCTCCGTGCGGGCTTTATTCCAGGATGGCAAAACCGAACCGTGTTCATCCATAATCGGGTCTCTCACACACCCACACACGGGCTGTCCTTTATGGGCAGCCCATTATCGGAAGACAAACACTTCCGCTGATGAGCGCCCCGAGTAACAGCGACTTCAATATGGATGCAGCCGAGAGCCATCGAATCGGGTTCATAAATATGTACATATTCGAAGATGTCTTAGGAAGCGAAGCCAACCCATTTGCGAGCGTTTCCGCGCGGGAAGGACAAGAAAAGTCCGTAAGAAAAACTCATGAACGTGCTGGTAGGTAAAGCTCTTCTCTCTCTCTCTCTCTCGCTCCTTCTCTCCATGAGGTGGTGTGTTCCATGCACCTTTCGAAGTGCTGCAACCCGACTGCAACGAGGACTTTGCATACCGAACGCTTCGGAATGTGTCACATATTTGCAAATCGTTAGGTACGATGGTGCTGAAAAATTCATGGCGAAATTGAACACCGCACAGCCGAACGAAGAAAACGAAATTTTTACACCACTCATGGCTGCAGCTTTCGGCGAGGAGAATCCTTTTTTAAGGATCCGGCACCGTGGTGACATCTTTGCGCATCGCTCGGGTGGAATCCTCTCGGGTGAAATGTCTTTAAACAATGGCACACACACACTCCCGTCCGCACCGGAACGGATCGCTCGAAACAAACGCTTCCAACATGAAAGTTTTGCTCCCAGTTTTGCTTCCGGAGGGGAAAGCGAAGAACTGTTTCCCGCACTGGGCCCCGGGGTACTACGGAAAGGATTGATAAAGAAAACCGACGACGGGCGTTGGAAAAATGGAACAGAAGCACCATTTGAGCAGACACAGAAACACACATGGCACAAGGGCGTAGTTCATTAAAAAACCATACGATATGATTTGCGACGTAACCCTCGCCGATTGTCGTACAATGGTTTCTTTTCTCCCTTTCTTTCCGATCGTTTGTTTCCAGTTGGAAAAGCGGGCGATTAAAAAACGGGTAAAACGGAAATCTCTGCGGTTCGGTTTGTGTGCGCTGACTGCAATCGATTGTTTCCACGAATCGTTACCACGCAATTGCACACGGTAAGCTCTGGCGGAAAGGATTAGCATGGTTCATATAGTAATTGATAAAATCGATTAGGGAAGTTACGCAGCCGGCAAGTTGTTGATCCACAGTCATCCGCAACGATAAAAAATGGAACGCTGTGAACGGAAAGGAGGTCGGGATAAGCAATGAATTTACTTTCATGGAGTCTAATAAAGCAGATATTTTATAATCCATTCAATCTTTAACATGAAAACTATCGAATAAGAAACGCTACACAACATGCTGACACCTAGATGAAGGAAATCGAATTATTAAAAATTGAATCAGAGCTCAATCATAAACGGTATAAACGGAACTCTTGACGCACGTCACTACTAGAATTTAATTACTATTCGAATAATGTGACAATTGCAAACCAACAGGCGCGAAGTATTCGATTTGCGTTTGAAACTCCTTATATGTAGTATCCAGTAATTCGTGAGTACCAATTGAATATTTAAGAACTGTCGATAATCAAGAAAGCTAAAGGGTTAACTATGTTTTAGATAAATTATTAGAAACTTTCCTATAAAAATCCAAACTAAATCACTTCTGTAAATAAAGAGTCTCACAAACTACGATGTTTTATTTATATATTCGTTTAAATAAATAAACTGGTGCAGTCATAAAGCCACCACATTTTAAGAATCAAACCATAAAAAACGGATTTCGAAGGTACCTGAAGCTAAATTATGTCGGTATAATGCGATTTATATGCACTTAATTTATCCAATCCTGAACAGTGCTCGAACTGCCGCCACGCTAAACCACACTTTTTGGAACGCAGTTTATTTGCAAGTGCATTTAGCAGATACTCCACCGAGGCTGAACCGTGCTTTTTTTTCAAATGTGTAGATTGATTTATACACCGAATCACAGCCGCGTTTTTTCCTCACCACAACCACCGGGGAGCTGTCCTTCACCCGTGTGCAGCATTAATTGAAGCGTTCGTTTCTAATCCATTGCATTGATAATCCCGCAACAATACTTCACAGCGGCGGGGTGAGGGGAAGCAGGGAGGGGGGGGGGGGGGGGGGAAGCTGGAACAATTAATCACGGCCATCATCATCAATTTAACCAGCGACGTCAAACCCAACCCCGGGTAGCCTATCTTCATAATCCAGCTGGAAATTTATTTGCATTCCATCGCAAGGGGAAGTGGCGTGGCAGGTTGAGAAGGGGGATGGCTTTCGAAGCGGTCAATATTCTCGTTTCTCTAGCCTCATTACCATCGCAATTACCACGTGCTCGATACGGCTCGTACATCAATTCTCCGAAATCATTTACCACGCGTCACTGACGGGCAGCATTAGCCGGGGTTGGGCTGGGTTTTCCTCCACCGCTGAATAAAACATGCACCCATGATCGATTTTATGTCCCGATTGCCGCGAGGGGTTTCGCTTTCTCCCCCGGCGAGCGCGCAGTTTACAAGGAAATTGCAACGCAATAGTTGGATTCATTTTTTTGTTGGTCGAAAGTGTGTAAGTGAGAGAGAGAGCGAGAGGCACGTCAGTCATGGTCCATTATCAAAAACGCAACAGGATACGTAAATAAACCATATTGTATCGATAATTGCTTCGAAGGGGACGGCGGCGTGGGGTAATGCATGCAGGTGTCTCCGGATAATGGCTATCGACTAAATCAGGCACTGATGCACTCCCGATTACGATGCGGTGTGTAATAAATAATTAGCACATAAAAATTTAACCATCGCCATTCCGGCCGCACGAACTGAATTATCATCCTTCCGTGTGTGGGAGGGAGGAAAAAGATATCGTGGAAAGAGGGGAGAAAGGGGGACAGGAAAAGGGGGGATAAAACCCCCAGCACAAGTGCGACATAAATTGACCGTCCTCAGCGTGCGATCGCATGTTCATAAATAAATGTATTACGTCGCGCACGGAAATGCCATGTTGTTTTATTATCGATGGCTTTTTACAGAGTCACCGTGCCAGCCCGGAAGCCTATCCGTGGCAGGTGCATCGAAAGCACACACAGACACGCATACAGGAACTCGCCAAAAAAAAAACGCGATTATGCCATTAATTACCTGCATTGGAGGATTTTATGCAGTGGGAGGGGTGGGTGCCGATGGGGGGAAGGGCCGTTGCGTGCACTTTGATATGCGTGTGGGGTGGTTCGGGCTGTACGACCGGGTGGTTGCTGCCGTCGACGAGATGATGGTACGCCACCGTCCACCGGCACTCGAGCCCAGCGTTGGAAGCGATCCGGGAGCTGTTTTTGGGGGGAAGAGTTCCAAGAGAAAATGGTAAAGTTGGTTTTTCCTAGAAAGCGGTGTCCCCTACACTTACCTATCCTCGCACGTGCAGTTCATCCGTGCGTAGTGATATCCGAGTGCCCGGGCCAGCTCGAGCGAGTGCCGTGTCAGATGCAACCCAACACCCTGTCGCATTTCCGCGTCCGAGTTTATGATGAGAAATGCAATCTGCGAGAAGAACGCAGCAAACGAAAGGGAAGGAAAAGGAAAAACACAAACTCACCCCATCCGGGGGGGCAGGGCGAAAATTATGCGAAATTCCTCCCCGTCAGCACACTTACCTCGAACAGACAGCGCGTGCAGAAGTGCTGATGCAGGTTCGGTTCCGCCGCCACGATCGACCAGATGTAAAGCAGCTTTCGGAGCGGACCATGCTGCGTTCGGTCCGCCCGGTCAGCCAATCTCTTCCCGTCTCCGCTCCAGCTGCGTCGGTTCAACGCGACCCCAACGATTGGGGGCGGCCCTTTTTCGGGTGGCTCCGGGTGGGTCTTTTCCGCCAGCAGTGTGACACTTTCTCGCAGCACGCGGCGTATTTCGTCGAGCAGCTGGGCCCGGCACCGTTCGATCGCACCGACGTTCAGCGCACGCAACAGTGGCTCCCGGGGCAGCAGATTCCACTCGACGAAACGGACGATTTCCGGCCCATCCGCGGGTCGGGCGAGCCGGACGTGATACGGGCAAGCCGGCTGTAGATGAACGAATGTGAACGTCCAGGGAAACACTTTTAGGGTGCATTGTTTCGGTGGCGTAAAATACTTACAGCGGCCGATAATGTGCGTCGGTGTGGCCGAGCGACGATGGGCCAATTGGTCACGGGAGATTTTAAACGTGACAGCAACAGAACCGCCGCGAATGAGTGGATGTTTTGCATCCAGCGATGGTGCAGTGGCATTTTTGCATCGCTTGTTTCTGACAGTTGGTGGAATTTGGTTGCTTTGATTGAGAAAAGGGGAAGGATGGTTTGAAGGTAATAATTTTTGGTAAATATTGAGGAGAAAAATATAAAATGTGATATTACTAAGAATTTTATAAGCAAAAGGTAAGACATAAGGGTAAGTTAAAATGTGGTTATAGAATTTCTTTCAACATTTTGCAAAATTTTTCACGGAATATACGAGTAATTCTTGAGTGCTAGCGTCTGGCACGATTTGATACAAAAGTTTAACATTTTTTTTAGAAAAAATCAATCTGCACCTTAAGTATTCAAAATACATAAAAAATCAAAAGTTAAGATACTGAATGGGATATAGCGAAGAAAAAGAACATTAAGAGAAGCAATATTTTTGAAAAACTAAAAAAAAGAAATACATGCTGGTTCGTTGGAATGTCGGTCATAAATGTCGAATATATTGTAATTGTGTCTGAAAGAAAAAAAATCTATCTACAATAACACGAAAAAACAACTACACAACACTTCCCTCACTGTCGCAAAAAGAAAACTTTTTGTATCCGAAACAAACACAGGCTTAATTCAATTGTGATTTCTAGACTCCTCAGCTTGTTTCATACCGCTTTTTTATTTCAAACAGATGCTTCGAATTAGAAACTTCCATTCGTGGAAGTTAAAATGTGATCTTGACAGTGGATTATGAAAAACTTACATTTCGATTTTCTGTTGCTACCAGACGATCTACGCTGCTTGATAATATGCTTGTCCTCGGTTGTTATTTCTTGCTTGCATATTTTTCCCCTACCCAAACAGGCGAAACCGAGCGGACGGTGACGGGCTGGCCCCGATCGACCAGGGAGACAGTTGTTGCTGCGGCTTTCGCAGCAGCATATTATTCAAAACTTTTCCAGTCCGAAACATAAACATTATCCGTTGGGAGCGCGGACGCTCGAGTAATGAATGGAAGGTTGTTAGCTTTCGCATGGTCGGCGCGCCGGTGGTTGAAGTCACACGGGCGGAAGCACCGTCGGAGAATTACGTAGAATTGTGGAAAAGTTTTGCTGCACGGTGTGCGGGTTTTTAATGCTCTCGAGCAAAGGCAAAGTACGCAGGAAAACGCCGGTATTTAAATGTGTAACACTCGGCGCAAACGGCGTTGGAAACCTGTTCGATATAAAAAAAACACGGTGGTTTTTACCGGAACGGATTATTTGAAATAACTACAGCAACAAAGTGCTGCGGTTGGACATTTCGAGTGCACTCATTCAAAACACAGTCATGCGGGTTTGGCTACGATTTGCTACGAGAGCTTTGCAAATCTTTTGTTATCCTTGCAAGGTGCGGTGGATCGGTGCTTAGCTGCAGCTAGAAAATAGAGAACATTATTTCGGTGGCAAAGTTCCCCAGGTGGGCAAGCAATTCCATTCCGTTTATTGAAATATAACCGAAAGTAACGCGGCGCTAGGGGAGGACGGAAACCCGCCAAGGATATAATCTGCGAGAAGCTTTTTGTTTGTTTGAAGTGTTTGATTTTGGTGTTTTGATCAAAGCGAAGGTACGATCGAGATGGACGAAAAATAAGAGGATTATAAGTTGGATACGGTTACGCTGCCGACGTGTGTTGGGAGTTATTTTTAGAAGAATTTCAAGTAAATTCTCTCAGCGCAGGAGCTTTGAGAGTGGAAACAAAAATTAGCACTTTTTATATTTTATGTTTATCCGCAGATTGGATTTTATAGTCTAATTTTTTAAAATGAAGCTTTATTTGTCCACATTAACACTTTTTGTTCTGATTCGTTAAGCGATGTTTCATAAAACATTTTATGAGGCAAATCGGTTTTTTTGACACTTACTTTTTAAATTTTAAATTGTGTGAAATTCTATAAATTTGATTTCAGTGTTGTTGTTTGGGGTTTTTTTGAGAACGTTGAATGTTTAAACGTTTTTGTTAAGGTTCGAGTTAATATCCTGCTCCAAGCTTAACAGGGAGGTTGGATATCATTGGCTAAAAGGTCTACCTATGATTTGATTTCTAATTTTTTTTAAATCAAACTTATTCGCAGTTTTTAACATCAATTTTAAAAATTGTCTATTCATAAAATGAGTGATGGCGTTTCAATCCCAAAAAACGAAACCGAGATTTAATACATAGATACGTAAATTCGTACAGCATGATTGTCTTTTCATGATTTCATGATTTTTTTCAAAAAATTGTCTATTCATAAAATGAGCGATGGCGTTTCAATCCCAAAAAGCAAAACCGAGATTTAATACATAGATACGTTAATTCGTACAGCATGATTCCTAAAGATCACTACTTTCTCAACACTTCTATTACATCGAAACGAATGACATGTCTATAGATTTTGCTGTCAAATGCGCTTGACAGATTTAAACCGCTCAACTAATTACGTATCCATAAATTGCCCGTAACCAATCACTTTTGGAAAATGTCATCGGCATTTGGTATTTTCCGTATCAGTCCCAAACGAAAAACAAAACATACAAATCTTGCCGTGCTAGGTGCTGCACGGAATTTCAAATTAATTCTGCACCAACGCTTGAACAATTTTTCAAACCCGCGTGTGCCAGCCCATTCCCGTCCGAGCAGATCACAAGAACTGTCAATTAACGTTGCGAAGCGAAGCGCCCGGTTTTCCGCTCCCTGCGAGGGTATCTAATTTGTCTTGCGTGTGGTTTTCTTCGGTTTGTGGCCTCTACTTCCACCCCGTGTGTTTTTCCACCCAACAGGCGGCCCTTTGTTTGGCACGCGGAAAAGACGTGCCACGGAGACGGACGGGAAAGAAAGTAAAATAGACAATCAATTTGTTTTCACCCAAAAACCCGATGCGCAAATTTATACCGCATCATCTGTATGCAAATCATGTTTTTAAAATGAAACGAAAATACTTTGCCCACTCCACCGAGGGGAGGGGGTTCGAACTGGATTTACGATTTCTGGCACTGCCGGGGGTTGACGAGGCGGCCGGCCGGTTTTGCGTGTATGCGTGCGGGCCGAAAGGTCTGCGTCGGTAGCTTTTTTCCCTCTCTCTCTCTCTCTCTCTCTCTCTCTCTCTCTCTCCAATACGAGGGATTTTTATTCCCATTTGGCTATATTTTTGGCATTTTTTGTGCTCCCCAAAATTCTGATGCTGCCGCTGCGAAGATCGAATATATTACCGCATTTGTTTAGCCGGACACCGACCCCCGGGGTGGGTGCCGACTCGGAGGGACGCAAAACGATATGTGTGGAAGATTTATCCATCTCGGATGCCGCATCCCGGAGCCCCTTTGCCGTCACCGACAGTCCGGGAAAAAGAGATGTTAAAATAGGACTATCCATCCGTTACGGGTGTTGTCCAAAGTAGGGATGGGCGTGAAGAGTTGATTGAAAACAAAAAACAATTATTTGAACGGAAAGATTGATATCGACTCTTTAACATTTTGAATATGATTTTTTTCACTATTTCTTTTTCTTACAAAGAGCAAAGTTTTCTTTTCGGTATTTTTTCAAAGATTGCAACTTAGTTGTCTGATTTCGTCATTCGTATCACAATGTTTTGCTTCAAACTTATTTTCATTTTTTAATTTTTTGGTTAAAACCTTATTTTATTTTTATGTTTTTATAAGGGTTTTTAGATTGCTTAGCATGTACAAGACTCATATCCTTCTGTGCTAAAATTTAAAAGAGAACGTAAAGAGCTAAAATTATTATAAAAATCTTCTTGACACAAAGCCGAGCTTTATAAAAAGTTTTAAAAGCACATCACCATCTGAAAAACGATTCAATATTTACGCCAGTTCCTCGGCTCTAACGTGGCCAGCTTGTGCGTGAACGTTCCAATGAGCACATGCTCTAGCCCAAACCGATAGGTGTAGGCAAAGTTCGCCCACCCCGACGAACCCGACGAGATCTTTGATGTAAGTATCATGTAAAGGTATCAATTTTCTTCACCACGTCCCTGGCTGCCAGCGAGACGGAAGGCATATTTTCATCGGAAAGCTAGGAGAAAAAAAAACAGCAACATAAAAAAGGTGGAACAACCATCTTTACGTGACATTGTTTACATTAAGACGAATGATGCGACGCCCCGGCAATAAAGGTTGGCCCGTTAGTACTAAACGCCCGCCAACCGCCGAACGGCGGACCCGAGGATCGATTTTATTGTGTGGCTATAAATTTGCGTTTTCCTTTTGCTTGCTCCAAACACACACACACTCGCCCTCTCGGTGGAGCTTTTCGGCACTTCGGTCCGAGAGCAATAACGAAAAAGGACCCTAATACCCCGACACGCACTCGGTTCGGTTTTGCAGTAATGGAGCCAAAATCGAAGGTGAATCGATGGCGTGGGGGAGCGTGATTTTGCAAATAAGGTCGTATCGGTTCGGTATTTGCCGTAAAGCAGGCTCCGGGACCGCAGTCATAAGTGGATTTGGAGCCGGCCCGGAGAGAGCCCGGGAAATAAAACCCGGCGCGAGACACGTTCCGCCTAAGGCAGGTGCGAAGGCACCTGCGGCACCTTGCTGCTAAAACCAATTCGTATTCGCCGGAGCAAACGGCGATGATGTACGCCCAATCCCATATTTATTCTAATCTGCTTGTGCCGATTGTACCGATTATGCTCGGCACAACAACGGCGCTGGCGACACGTTGAGTGTTTGTTCAGCGCCGTGTGAGCTCCAGTTTCGTCGGTCGCACGTACCACATCACGGTAGCACATCATTTAAATCTCGTTATTTAGATTTTATATGACGCTGTCGCTCCGGAAACCCACGTTTGCGGGCCTGTACCTGGGGTGGGGGATTAGGTGTTTCATCCGGGGAGCAATTATGTGGTGCGACGTTGAGCAATAAAAATGCAGGATTACAGGAATTTTTGCGTGCTTATGTGAGGGGTTAGATGGGCGGGAGTGGAGCTTAATGTGTGTTTTGTGTGTTGCGATACGATTGTGTTTTGCGCGCTTGCTTTGGTTTGTTCGGGAAATATGGGACTGATATCGGAACCGATATGTTGCTTTGTGTTTTGAGAGATAAAAACAACTAGCTCAACTCGAAATCAATCGGATGTTTTCCGATTAAATATCAAGTTGTTTTTGTTCATCGCTAAAATTAAATTTTAGCGATAATGTAACGATATTGCTTGGGAATCCAATATCAACGTAAAATGAAAAATGTGTTATTTTACGGAATATTATAATGAAATTACTTTGACATAATATATTTTTAATTTGATAATAGATGGATAACAAAGTTAGAATCACGTGAACTGATTTCATATAATAGGATTAATAATTGTTAAAAAAAGCTTTTGTAATTGTTGATAAAAAAGCTTTTGTATAAGAGCTTTATTAGAGTAGATTTCCTAATTGCGCGAATGTAACAGTTCATAACATACTGTGGTTTTCAAAAATTAATAGTTTAAAAGTAAAATCAAGCTGCATAAAAGCCTTTTCTTTCTATTTTATAGTAAGTATAAAGTAATTATATTTGAATAAGTAATGACAAATAATGCTATTTCAAGCACTAACTCACTCAAGCACTCAATATTGAAGGAAACTTTCAAAATGGAACTATTTTTGTGATGATAAAAAAGATCTTTTTTCAAATGTTATTCTTGCGGCGTAATGCAAATAATCGTTAGTTTGATTCAGCATCTCTGAAAAAATAAATAAAAATAAACGCTTGCAAAACATCTACGTGTGGAAGATTTCCAACACACTTTCCATTCAAAGGACATGCTCTAGTAGCGCATCAACATAGCAATCCCACTTGGAAGCGTGTTTCATTATTCGTCGCAACCGAAACCCATCAATGGACCGCCGTAAACATCAAACAAGCTAAATCATGCATGAAAATCGAAACCATCCGCCAAGCCGAACCCTTTCCGAGCACCTGTATTTGACTTTTCAGCAGCTTGCTTTCGACAAGCCATCCCGGATCCCGGTTTCTGCCGCTGACGCTGGTTTTTGAGAGTGGGGTTTTTTTTTTTTTTTGTGAGCAGAACAGAACAGTATTCCTTCATCGTTGATGCGTTTATCTCGGGAATTTCGCCGATCGATCGCGCGTGTGGTGCAAGTTTTACTTCGATCGCGCGTGTGGTGCAAAATATTTACGATTTGACTGCGATCTCTACGGCCTCGGGGATGAGTTTGACGTTTCGTTTCGGCACCCAAGGAAACGCGTCCCATCCGGCGTTTGCCCGTAGTGGCGTTTGTCGATAAATTCGACGAAGCACAATATTACGCTGTATGCCACCATTGACCGAAAAGAAATAAACCGCCGTGTTTCGCCCTCTCCAGGCGCTGCTGTTGCTTCAAAGTGCTGCTCAAGATGCCGACCTACACACACACACACACACACACACACATACCAGCCATTCTCAACGATGGGCCATTTTGAATAGAGAGTCTTTCTTATTTTTGTCCAACAAGCTCAAGTGCTCTAAAGTGAGGTGCGGAAGAATGCTCTCAGGGACTATTTTCAACCGACTCTGCCGAGGGTTTTTTTTCTACCGGAGTGAAGAAGCAGAAAGAACCGGCGGTAGGGACGGTCGGTACGGTCCACATTTGGCGTCACAAAAGCCGACATTTTATATACATCTTAAACTTTTTTATTGCCACCCTCCCTGGAATGCTGCTACTGCTGCAGTACGCCGTGCCAAAGGGAAGATAGCGAACACGGCAGCCTTGTACTGGACGGGCAAATAGGGACGCTGATGCTGCCGCCCTTCGGTTGCATATGGCGCGCATAATGTTAGGGAAGGAGGCGTCCTCGGGACCTGCAGAAACTCAGCGCAGTCAGCACAGCTGGCACGAGGAAGCAGCAGCCCGGTGCTGACTGTGGAATGGATTGAAATATTCTTTACACGGCAAGAAGGAAGAACGAATGAAGAACACTCTCCAACATGCAAACGCGTTCCGGTTTGCCGTCTGCTGGGCAAACAATTTCGCCTCCGGATGTAAAATAGTCAGCACGAGCGGGCTGGGTGTAACAAATGGTGTACACCTTTATTGGGAAGTCGGGATGTCTTCCGGGGGTTTTTTTTTCTATTCTTTTTATCGGTCACTCCCACCCGGTCACCCGCTGCTGTTTGCGGCACTGCTCTTTGACCGTCGTTGCGAGCCACGTTTTTTTTTGCTTCTCGTGTGTCGTTTCTCATCCCTGAGAAGGTATCCTCCCTCGATGGCCCTTTTGGGGCCAGGGCGAAATATGATATGCCAATCACGTTTCGCACGGACCGCCCGGTAAACGGGCGCTTTTAGGAGGTTTTAGTTTTCGGGTGTGTATGTGTGTGTGTGTGAGATCTGCTCTTGTTTTGTTTATTTATTGTTGGTACCCCCCCCCCCCTCCTCCAACCCCTCTGTGTGGATTTGCGTTGTTTGGTTGCTGCTGCCATCCATCACGCATTCATTTGGGCGATCGGGGCATGTTTTTGGGGACTCGAAACGTTTCATTGGTTTGGCGTGCTAGTGCGACCGGAAATGACCGGTACAAATAGATGGAGGGACATTTCGGTAAGAAATTGAATTTCAGTTTGATTAATTATATCGATTTCATTGAATGTTTATTTTGTATGCACGGCTCGATCTGGTTTGTGTTACGGCCTGAGGATGTTGAATATTTGAGACGGTTTACAATATAATTGCAGATGTGTTTAACATTCGTATTTTTGTTTGACAAATGCTTTTTTTTTGCACCTTTCCATGCACAATGGAAAGGTGCATAATGGCCAATGGAAAGGTGCAAATACAACGGCCTTTCCATTCCATGTGCCCATAAACTATCTCCATTTCCAAATCTCGCAGCCGGTCACGTGGTGAGCACTTGTTTTAATAAAAAGAATGTTTATTTACAAACATCTTAAAACTAGTCAGCAATATCAGTGCATGTAAGAGCGAGTAAACGAGAGCACAAGGGTTACAATGAACATTTAAGGATATCAATATCGATCACAGCACTGTTGTTATCAACGATGAGGATGATGTAATTAGCAACCAAACGTAGGACAGGAATCCATTTTCTGGACTTATGCTATTCTGGATTTATAGCTCCGGAAAACAGAGAGACAAGAATAAGAGGACAAAAGCTGGTGACGAGCACTAGTGTCAAAAAGTGATGAAATAAAAACGCCTAAATGTAGGCAAACAGGAATCAATTCCTTTTTTTAATAATAAAATAAGTTCATCCAGCCTTGTTTTTTGGATTATTTATTATTAATGAATTTGAACGTGTTTTAATCAAATTCTAACATTTGTGGTTGACCTTTTACATTAGTTACAATTGTTTAAATACATTGATGAGTTCATGTTGCTCGTTAACAAAGACTAAATAAAGTGTTACTTTTCATTTTGTTTTATTATGCGTGTTCTGTGATACAATGTCTTGATGGAAGTTTTCCGATTAGCAGATTATAGCAACCCGAAAAGCACACTCCTTTGAGAAATCATATTTTTCATCCACTCTGGCTAATTGTGAAATATTATTCGAAAGTTTACCATTAGCACCATTTGCTTCGAAACAGTGATTCCCCCAGCCAGATCGCGATGCAGCAAAACGATACCACCGGGACTAAATGCTTCGCCCGGAGCATCGATTCCAGCGATGAACAGCGCCAAACACTTGGCCGTAATTTAATATCGAAAAAACGAAGGCTTTGCGTTCAAGCGACGAAAAGATAAAGTTTTAGACCTCCGGAGAGTATCGGCCGTGCTTCCCGTTCTGTTGGTTGCAAGCACCGAGCTCACCGACCGTGTCGGTGTGGTGTGCCGGTGAAAGGATATGTTTCATCGAATATCGGGGTGTGAAAATTCAATTTTTCTTTCCCCTTTCCTTTAAATTTTTACAATCGCAATCACACACGCAAACACTCGTACACCTGTGCCCGTTCCCAAGGGCGTCGTTTCAATGGGGTTCGTGTTGGGAGGAAAAAAATGAGCTAAAGGTACAATGTAAGCGAACGTGAAACAGATACCGGACCGAAGCTCGGCCTTGGCGGATGTGTGCCCACCGGTCCCGAGGGGCATTTATTCGTCGGCTTCAGCTTAATTATTTTAATTAGTTCACACAACCATAATTCATTATCATCCCAGCGCACGCCGCTCGCTGGAGCATACATTCTCAATTCGGCCGGGGCACGCTTTTCCGCGTGGAAAATCATTCCTTACAATTGTTTCACCGGGTGCTCCGGTGAAGAGGTACGCACCGGCGGCCCACAATCGTCACCATCGTGGAAAGTTTTCCTCACGGCCGAGCCTCAAAAGGGTGAGCGAACAAATAAAATAAAATCCCTTTATTTACAACGCGCCCGTGGCTCGACCGAAATTGCACCGAGTCAGAAGTGCGTTTGGAATTGAAATTTTAATTACGCATATGCAGTTACATTGTTATTTGCCTCCCGCGCGAATCGTATGGCATGGGTTGCATGGGTTTGGCGTCAAAAGGCAAATTGCACGCCGCTTGTGCTTCCCCAGTGCCACGATAAAATATTAACTATAGCTCAAGCGCGATAATTTGCTATTTTTTTGGGTTTTAATTTAAATAATTCCGCGCATACTGCGAGCGTTGCCCAAGCGTGCCCATTTTATATTGCGCTTGACGATTGTATCAGCAATGAAAATTGCATTCTTTAATTTGCACACGGGTACGTTTTCCTTGAAGCGGGAACAATTGTTTGATTGCATTCTTTCGAGCGCATTGTGGGCGCTTAATATGATTGCCAGTTTTTTTTCGCATAAAATGGGAATAGTGTTTTACTTCATTTGTTTCATTGAGCTATGTCGTGGAATATTACGAATCGGTTGGGTTGGAAAAGTTTAATTGCAGATTTTTTATCAAAAACCTTGTTTATAAAATCATGATACAAGAACGGAATGCTGATAGAATGAAAGCAAAAGCATTTAATTCGCCAACGCGTTCATTTGAGCTAAATAGCTAAAATCTGTTATATCTATCTCAACTCTGTATGCTATTATTTTTTAACTGCAATATTGAAAGTTTAAGGCGAATTGAAAAAAATGAAGAAGATGACAAGAGTTCTGGCAGAAAAAAGGGTGTGAAAAATGCCCATCATCTTAGTTTTCATTAATTTTTTTTATTAACTGTGATTGGGAACAATAAACTATTGTTGTTTGTGATAAGCTTATTCCATGCTGCCAGTAGCAAAAAAGCACATGTTTTTTGAGAATGTGCATTGTGAATTGAGGTTGTTTTTGTTAGAAATGCAACTTGATGTTAGAAAATAAATTTTATTGACTTTTATCACCATAAATGATAAGAAATGATGGAAAACCCTTCCGCTTAAAAATGTAAAGCGAAGCATCTCTTTGAGATCCTCTCGAATTTCCTTTTCCACATGCCTGACCCACACTTTGACTCCGCAAACGAACACATTGATCAAGTGGGGTTTATCGACATGGCTGTGTGCTGGGCAGGACACGTTTCAAAGCAGCAGCAACCGAGCTTGGGTTTGCATTTTTAAATTGGATAAACATCCCAGGATCTCACGCTCGTCGCACACGTTCAAAGCACAACCGGCCCGGGCGCCGTTTGCCTTTAATGGTAAATAATTTGTGTTTGTTTGCGACCGAAAGTTTGCTTAACCGCCGCTGCAGCCTGCACTACAAAGTGAACAATTGGTAGACGGCCGGCAACCGAATCCGATCGGTTTGCAACCGGATCCGGAACCAGAAGCCAAGGTTAAACGGTGTAACGCAAGCCGGTGTGTCTGCTGAGCGCAACCGGCGCCCGATAATGGATGTGTAAATAGATCTGCGCACCGCAAATGAATTTCAAATCAAACGCAAACACACCGTTCGCCCTTCGCACGCCCTGCCGTTTGGAATTTTGCAGCATCATTGTGTCGAACGGGATCAAATATAGGCGCGGGCGCGTTTCGACAAGCAAATGCCACTCGACAATCAACAGCCAGCCAGTTGCCACAACGATACCGGCACATGATGCTTAAGTACACATACGTACACATACACACGATGCGTACGGGAAAATTGCTGATGTTGGTGCGACATGTGTCACATTTTGGCTGGTGCGGCTGATGGAAAATATCGCACCGGCATACACACTCATGCTCCGTGTTTCCGAAGGATACGAACGCGTCGAGCAGCATTCCGTCACACAGGGGTATGTTGTAATTAAGGAAAATTAATGTAAACATATCATATTTTAGCGGCGTCCCAAGCGAAACCAAAAACCGTGCTCTCAAACCCGACATGTTGTGCATAATGAATATAAATATGTGTGGGCCCACGGGCACCTGGCAAGCTAGTTATGCCCAGCCAGTCGGAAAGGTGTATTTTTCACCACTCGCTCAATATTTGCTGGCTTCAGCCATAATTTCAAACGATAATTCGTGTTCGTTTTTGTTTATTCCAACCAAACTCATGGTTATTTTGTATCGCGGAATATCCCTATAGGCAGCGTTGATTTGTGGTGGGAAAATACACACACGAACAGTGACACCTAATTTCAAACACGTATTCCTACAAACGCACGGTTGACATGAGCCACTGCTTTGATGCGATGTGGATGCTCATTCTTGATAACATTCCCGGATTTCATATTTCAATCAAATGCAATCGTGCATTTGATGTCGTAAAAAAGTTTAGTGTTTCGACTCGCCATATGGATGCATGGGATGCATGGTTTGACGGAGTGTTATTTTTATTCGCACCACCGTCAATCTACCATTAAATTCCTATGCATGGATCAAACCCGTCTGTGAAAGGCATCAAAGCTGCACACATTCCTATTTAGATTGAATCAAAAGCGATGAAATCACACTATCTGATGCGTATTTCATGTCAAAGAGATTTTTATCCTGTATCTATTTTTCAAATGGGTTCGATTATTTCTGATAAATAGCTAAAATCAACGTGGACCGAAAATTCTTCTTCTCGTTGGCGTAACGACCGAGGTCATGCTTGCCGTTTAACAGGCTTACGAGTCTAAAAAAATTGAAAAATATTATTACTAATTTTACAATAATAAGGTATTAGAATACTCTATACAACAAAGCAATAGTTTTCTTGTACTTCAATCATCATTTTTGTAGTTAATATTTTATTTAAAAAATACTCGATGTTTCCTTTCTCATGCAGTGTTTGAAAATGTTATGAAAGAATTGCTAAGTTAAAAAAATCAAGGCAGCGAGCAAACCACACCGCATAATAATCCAATCTTTTTGTCTTTCTCTCGTGAATCGCAAAAACTTGAAGAGAAAAAAGCTGTCATGGGGCATACAACCAAAATATGAAAGAAGATTGTATGTGATAAGAAAATAGTGCGTTAACCTGCTCCTTTGCTTCTTCATTTTATTATTCGCATAAGAGTTCTTTAGCGATTCTGCTATTATAAAATGGCTTTTGTGAATTTTCGAAAATGACGGTTAAAGAAAAGTGTATAAATTTTACCGGTTGTGAAATCGTGATCTAGTGATGTGTAGAATCACGTCTTGATTCCACGGTAGTGTTTATTCGACTGTCCCTTTTTTTCTAACTAGAGTTCATCCTTACAACTAGAGTTCATCGTAATTCATTTGAATAATGTTTGATTCATCCTACCCACTAAAGATTATAAAAACTTATTTCCCTATGATGAATCCAACAAAAAGATTTCTGCTAATGGTGCATGAACCCAGTACCTTCCTTCTCTGATGGCTTCTATTGTGCATCAGTCAACCGTAATTTCTATCCTTCAGGCTCCGTCATATACTCCAACAGGCTCAGAAACCAAAACACACATAATTCCAGTGAAAAATGTGCACCACTAAAGCCACAGCTAGATGTTTCGCCGGATGGCGAGATTATCATTCCGAAAACCAAAGATAAACACGTGTTTGAAAGCATTGTAACAGCTTGTTTTGGGGTGCACCGATGAGCACGGTGGTGTTTTTTCCTCCGTCCCGAAAACTGACTACTAAAAATGCTGCTTTCGGACGCCATTGTCAGATGCGAACGAAAGTCATCGTTTTTTTTGCCATCCTAACAGACAAACGAGACAAAAAACCGGCCTGCCTGCGTCCCACGTCTGTGGTCCGAATGCGTTGTCTAAACATATTATGAAATCTTTTATTACGACTTCTTAATCTTTCCAACCTTCCCGGGACCCGGGACAAGATGGAATGACATTGTCACATAAAATTTGATCCGTCAGCGTTCATCTGTCAGGTGTTTCTGTGTTTCTGTGTGTGTATGTGTGCGGCATCCTCGCAGTGGATAGAAATATGGTTCGGCGTGAGTTTGGGCTTTTGCCTGTTTGGTGATCGTTTGCGGAACCACCCTCCCTCCCTTCCGCCCAGTAGGTCGTTGTTTAAAACTGTATTTTCGGGCGAGTCATCAATTTTCGGCTTCGTTTTTATGTCCCTCGTCGTCCTTAAGCCGTACACGGATATCAACTATTCCCAAGAAAACCGTCCGGACGGCTTTGCAGAGGTTCCCTCCTAGTTGTTTTTCGTTTCCCAAGGTGTATGTATTTTTGGGTGCACAAAATGGCAGAAATAGTGGATGGAGACGGATGGTCGTGAGACGGAGGTAGTGACAAAGCAACACCAACATCAGAATGTAAAGAAATGAACATAAGGATCATAATAACATCAGCAAAACAAAGAAGAAAAAAGTCCACATTCAGAGGGGTTTTGCACTGCTTGCTCCCTCGGTAACATCCCTCACTAAGGCTCGGTGGGTTTTGCACGCTCGCCCGGACCTACATTTCATATTCGGTTATCTGAGCTGTCTTTTCATTTTGTGTCTCGGATCAGATCATCTCAGGCTCGTATGGGCACGAGATGGAATGGGAACAAAACGTATAACAAGAAGGATAGCAAAAAAAATAACTAAACACGAAGCTCACCGGCTTACTCCGTGTGTTTCCACGTGTTGGAAGGACCGGAAACACCCCGCCATGTGCTTGTAGAAGTCCATTATTGTTCGGTAACCTTTTTTCTCTTGTTTTCCACCTGATGATGATGGAGCCGGTTTCGGGGGAGGGCGCTCGTCCCTTCACGGTGCATGGGGCTGGGCAAATTTCGTGCTGGTGTCGATAAAAGAATGAGGAACGTGAACACGAGATCCTTTTTTTCTCGGAGCGAACCCGGCTCGGAGGCCTTTTTCCATAGGCTGAAGGCTCGCAGGCAACGAGATTTAACGTACGGTTCGAATCAGACGAAACAAAACAACGGGCGAGCATGAAAAAATACACCCTTATACCTTTTTTTTGTTTCCATAGCCATGCTCCGAGCGCACTTAATTTCATCGGAATGCTACATTCGACAGGGAATCAATTTGAGGCTTCGTTAAAAGGGATGAAATGAGGAAAAAGCGTAATCGTTTTCCGATCCAACGCCGGTCGGAACCGAACCGAAATCAACAGAGAGGGGATTGATTCGTTATGGGCCGATGAAAAGAAGGTCCGGCCGACGGTACTTGGTGCTATGAAAAGGCTTGAGCAAACAGTATGACGAGAAAAAAAAAACACCCATAATAATGCTGAAACACGTTCATGTATCACGGCTGAAGGGGTGAAGCAAAGCGTATAAGAACAAGGCTCCAATCGACACTTTGGGTGGTTCTCCATTTTCTCTCTTTTTTCCTATCACTCACGCACACACTCACTCCAACATCGTACACGGTTGAACGCATTATGATTTAAAGATTCAATTACACGCTGCTCGCATCGAGAAGCCAACATTTGCCCATGGGTTGGCTTAAAAACTCAATGGATTGGGACTGGCAGGGAGCAAAGTCGAGCTGTTCGAGCGAAAACGCTTGCACATTTTAAGTATCCATCGATGGAAAGCTTTTGTTGGAAGTGCTTTCGGTTGCTAATTAATCGGAGGCGTAATGGGAGCCAATGATTTTCGGTACCTTCAGTTTTTGTGCGGACAGGAAAAAATAAATTCGTAGAAGGGATTAATTGGTAGAGAGAGGTTATTTTGCATGAAGCTAGGAAGTGTAGGCTTCACCGTTAAGTTGAAGGTAAATGTGCTCGAAAGCTGCTTCAGTATTGAATGAAGTTGTTTTGGGAAATGTGTTGGGAGGCTTTTAGGGCTCTTGCTGTATGGTACTTTAAAAAATAGATTGTTGTGTCCAATTCAAACAAAAGTTTTTCGACAGAGAAATAACATGACGTTTTCCAAAAAATGTGCAGAAAATCGAAAAAACTTTATATTTTTTATTCAGACCTAAGTTATTTACATGCTGGTTCCATCATAAATAAGGTGTAATTTACATCATAAATCAAGTGTAGCCAAGCGTCCTGGTCACATCATGTCAATCATATCGACAGGTTATCTTATTGACGAATTTGGCCAAACGAATAAGCGCAACACACTACTATTATTTGTTGTTTGTCTAAGCTTTCTGGGAGCTGAAACACGATAGGCACCGCTAAATGCAATTGAATTGTAGGGATAAAAGAAACATATAAATCTTCCTCTAAATTTCGTTCGATTTTCTCTGTATCCAATATCTGTCGCAGTAATTTTCTCGGACGCTTCCGGAAGAAGAGCAACATAAAAAACGACCGTCATCCGAGAGACCACCAGCGTTTATAGCTCAAAAGATTTATCGAATGGTTTGATACTGCCGTCATGCAGTACCAGAGTACGAGCAAAGGGTTCAACAAAACTGACAAGCATAATGGTAGCAGCAAGCGTAAACTACTACAGTGTATTTGCTTTCCCATCCACTCTCCCTCGAGGATTCTGAGGAAAAAAAAAAACAAAAATGAGATATTGACGTAATGTTTCCGCTAGAAAAAAATGAATCCAAAAAAAGAAGGATGCGAAAACAGAAGGCCTAAGCGAGACGTAAACACACACACAAAAAAGCGAAAGCAAACAAATCAAAACGGATGCTCGCTTAAGCTAAGATCAAATACTAAAAAGGGAGGTGGTGAAAAAAAAATATGTAAAAAAGTTCGGAACAGAATGGCATAAGGATAAAGAGAGAATAAAATCTCGCGGGTAAAACTGAATGGCAGGAAATCTTCCCCCGTTGGTGGGCGTCTAAAAGAAGGGAAGCTTTTTTTTGGTTGCTTTTTTCTACCCATTCCTACACACCCCCACCCCACTCATCCACTTCTGAGAATGTCCTTGGGCGGAACGCCTCCACGTCTTCCACGGCGGCAAGCGCAAACGGCAGTGTAATTTATGAAATCATTCAATCATTTCTGATTACTGTTCGGCGCGAGTGTCGTCACCGAGTGTTGGAAAGGAGGAGGTCTTACGAAGGGCCCCCGATTCACCCGATGGTGTTGACACCCCGCACCCGGGAGCAAACATAATAATCAACGCCCAACGTGTGTTGCAGTCAGCCTGGGCAGCCGGCGAGAAGGGCTCCTTGTGGACGAAGTGACGTACAATTTATAGCATATTAATTTCCTTACCTTTTATGCTGCCCACTGAAATATAGACCCAATTTATCGCCGCTCGCTCCGTTCCTCCCGCGATGCGTCATTTCCTGGTTCTATCATGGCGCCCGTACCCGGTGGATGAAACCGTTCGGTGTATAATCGAACGCTGTGCGAGGAGCTTTGAGGTAGGCTGGGACAGAGGGTTTTGGTGGCCATTCTCTGTCCCGGATATTTGGTGATGGGTGATTTGATGCATATTCGCACGATTCGGGCGGGTGGCCACGAGCTACATTGGGTGGATTTGCAATCGATTTCCGCAGGCGGAGGAGGTGGAAAATGTAAAACCGGACGATGGGAAGCAGCGGGACAGGCGATTAGTAAATTATGGAAGAGATTTCCAGCCCTCGCCCTCGGCGTGCCTCCTCGACCCGGGGAAAACCATTTGCATCGCGGGTGCGATTGATATGCATCCGCAAGCGTAAGTTGGCAGCGGATTGATGGAGCGTTTGATTGGATGATTGATTGAGTGGTCTTGAACGGGGCCCAAAACCCGTCCGCCTAGAACCTAGGTGATCGGTGACTTTCACCAGCACCGAGCGCCGAAGGAGCTGACGCTCGGAGAAGCCAGGGAGGCTTTTGTTAATTATCTTACGAGATGTCCTGCTCCCTTGGTCCCATTATCTGCACGTAAACCGCAAGTGGTTTGCGTCAAACTTAATGAGCTCCCTCCCCGAGACGGGCTTCCGCGTGTGATGCTGCGTGGCCCGATAAAGGGCACGGTTCGGTGATTGGATTGGGTTTTGTTTGTGACCGCACCGGCGTCCGGGGAGTTTCCGGGCCGGGCCAGCGCTTGCCTGCGACGGATTGAAATTAATAGCCGATCAATGCGTGTTTGCGGCCAGATTGGGTAAATTATTAGAAATTACATCGTACTCGATTCGCTTGAAACCTGCGGTAAGTGAACAAGACAGCTTGGGTGATGTGAAGAGGAATTGGAGACAAATCCGATAGAATGCGATTTATGATACAATTTATGACCAACCGTTCGTTTTGTTTTTGATGGATGGGAGCGAGCGATTTATGTTTTGAAGAACGATTTTTGTTCAATTTACAGTCGCACTTGTATCGATTGGGGTTTGTAATTTAATTATTTATTCTGATTATCCCCGATTAAGTATTCATTGCGGTTAAGTTGATGCCAGTGATGGTTGATTAAGCGTTTAATTAACATAAACGTTTTTAAATGATATTGCAAACAACAATTAATTCATTATATACAATTGAAGGAAGATGAATTTCATTCAAATGATTGAAATCTAATTTTGGAGTTTGAAAAAATATGAAGGTATTATTAGTTTGGTCAAAGATTATTTAAATATTTTCGTTTATTCGCGACCCATAACTCATCATTTCTCGTTGTTAAAAAATCAATATTCAATAAGTTAAGATTCTTACTTTAATATTGCAATTTATTTGACTTATTTTTTTTCAAGCAAGAAGAGCTGGAAAAGCTTCATGAGACTCAGACAACGCACAATAGTGACTTCCAACTGTGCGCCTTACCCGCCTCTCTTCGTTTAACATTTTCTAACAAACTAACTCGCAATCTGTTGCGAACCAACAGTTGTCAACTTTATCCCACACAATTCGCTTGCCCACCCTTTTACTTTTGACATTTAAATAACACTCAAGTACTGAAGGAGTCTTCCAACAAAGTTTAAAGCAGAAAAATAAAATAAAAATTTCATAAAAGCGCTGATGATGTGAGTTTGCGGAAGCGCGAAGGCTACGCGAGGCACCTGTAACGAAGTGTAAATAAGTGAGGCGAAGAAACTGTCCCCAAACTCCCCGCTCGCGGAAAGAAAGCCGCAAAAATAACCGTTCCCAACCGTTCCCACCGTACCGGAACCGGTTCAGCAATCGGAACAGTGCGCACAAACTTTCGATATTTCGGAGTTGACTGTCCTGAGTGGCGCACGGAGTCAACACTCGGAGCGCTTAAGACACCTCGCTGTTTGTGGCGTAAGTTAAGTTGCACGAAATGAAATAACTAATTGTAATACCGGCGAGGTGGTGGAAAGGTTTTTTTCGTTTCTGGATACTGTTTGCTCCCGGGAGCATCCCGGGAAGGAAGCAAATAATTTCTCGACAAATTTTGGCCTACCGTCAAAAGGGGTAAGGCGTCCGGGATGGAAAACCTTGTGCCGGGGGGAAAGGGAGAAAAGCTTCATAAAAGGGAGCCGTGTGGGAAGCGCCATTTCCTCGACCGGACGGGGTTTTTTCCACTTCTGCCCGGTTTTCTACGCTGGTTGAAAAGTTTTCCGCCGTTTGACTTTTATCTCGTGCTCACACTTGGCGGCGGTTGTGACGTTGCGACGTTTGCACCTGGGCTGTGTTTGTGCCGGGCCTCGAGTCTCTTGCCGCCCCCGGGATGTGGGCGTGAGGGCGGAAAACATAAACTCACACTCGGTGCCGACTTCGGTGGCAGGATGATAATAATAGTCATAATGGCAACAGGTCCGGAAAAGTCAGGTTCTGAAACTCGCAATCAACTTCAGCTTACTATCTCGATAACTGATGCGCCAAGTGCAGCGGGTTGCCTTTTCGCGGCGCAACGCGTTATTAGCGTTTCCTTGCGTGTACCTGCGATTGCGCATCGTGCATCCCTCATCTACTTTTGCTTGTCTTTTCAAGCCTTTTCCCCGCCGCCTTGCATATTGCATATCACCTGCGAACTAATAATACACGATAAGCGCCGGTGCCGGTTTTTCGAGCGAGTCGAAACGGAACCATTTTATACGCATTTTGTGCACCTTCGGCCGTGAGCATTGTGTACCGGGAAGGTACGGGTCCGGGTGGGAAGTGGGCTTTGTGTGCCGACATGAATTTAATTTGCACCAACTCGGGATGAGTTTTCGTCGCACACAATTTTCCCAAAAGTTGATGATCACTCGTTGGCAGCAGATGGCCCCGGAAGTGGCTCCGTGTTCCGTTCACGCTCGGGTGCCTTTGTGATGAAGAGAGTGTGTGTGTGCGTGTGTGTGTGTGTGTGTATGTGTGATTTATGGTTGCTACGACTAAGCCAGCAATCCGAGCGTTTCATGTCTCGGTATGCGGCGGAAGGCGAAAGAAAGAAAAAGACAATAAATTTGTGCAAAATTAGACGCGTACGGGCAGGAAGTTGAAGATGATGCACATTAGACGCTGCATTTCGGGTAAAATCATGAAGGCATGGAAGCGTTTCGTTCCGTTGGATGGTGTTATTTCGTTGGAATGGAGCCTGAGGAGGACTGGTTTTTGGTGAACTTTGAACCATTTGCTTGGTTAAACGTGATACATGTCTAAATAATCAAAATATTGTTGGGATGGGATAGGAGTCATAATAATCAAAATATTTTGATTTCAGAGGAGTCACTTGAGGCAGGTTGATTTCATGAATATCGTATACCTTTAAAGGTTGATTTTTTTAATCAAAAAAATACTAATTAAATTTACATGATGCTTTTTAAAATAACTTTATCTAACGTTTGTAGGACATCCCTTTTGTTGGCCATTATAAGTTGAATATAATTTATTTATATATTTAGAATTTTTAACTTATTATTTTGTTTATATTCTTTAATTCAGGTTTAACTAATTCATCAAATTCTGGAAGCTTTATGTCGACTTCAGTTGTTATCACTTTTAGCATGATCCATAATCTTTTTATTGGTCTACATTCAGTAAATTTATGTTTTAATGTTTCGGTCTATCCACAATAAATAAAAAATAAAACGTGTCTCAAATAAAACGATTAAAAATTCTTATAATCTATATTTTTTATTTGAATAAAAATCCTGCTCGATTTCTTCAGCTGAAACATACAGTTAGGAAACTAGACGACCATGACTCTTGCTAATGTACGATATTGATTTCGAATGTAAAGTAAACAAAATTATCAAAAATTATCTATCAATTTAGCTTTGTTAAGACATATCCGTCTAAACAACAGTTGCTTTAAGTTTAATCGTGTGACTCCTGCCGAATATTCTTTCCTCACATGTAGAAGGACCCTAAAAACTAAAGAATGTCGCGCTCATGAAAATCGCTTTCCAAATGCCCTCCACCAACCGGTAGAGAGTACCACATTAGAGATAATTTAAATTTAGCTTCGCGTTTGCAGTTTTTCTAGAGAGAGACCGAAAGAGAGAGACCAAACGCTTCCGGCCGCTGCGGCTGCCGAAACTAAAGTCTTTAGCGAACATCCAAAATGTCACCCGTAAAAGGTGATTGTCGGTTGTGGAGAAGTTTCTCGCCCTCACCAGCCTCCCTCGAACCCATAACCATTATCAGGGCTAAGGCGACGCTAATTTTATCCTCTGCCGGAAATGGGAGTTTCTGAGGGTGTGTGTGTGTGTGTGTGAGTGACTGGATGCGGAAAAACCGGAAGACCTCCCGGTGCCATTTCATCTTTTGCCTCCTTTCACAAGACGCACGAAGCTCATCAGGGTGAGAACCGCTGCTCTGGCACCGGAAGCGTTCCGGCTTTTCCAAGTCATTTAAATGCCGGTGTCTCGTCGTCGTTGGCGTCGTCGTCTAGATGGGGGAGGAGAGATTTTATAGCCCGAGCACAAGTCGGGGTGTTTTTTTGCAAGCGTAAGCGTGGGCGTTAGAGTTAATTTCGGCGGCACGGTGACACATATGCTTGCTGGAATTAAGGACGCGCAGATCCTGCCCGTCCTCCCACGTTATGGTTGTGTAATGGAAGTTGTGGCAGGGAGGGTTGAGAAGAAAAAAACTCCAGAACTCCAGAATCTCTTACGAACCCACCCAACGCAGACAGCAGCGCTGGGGAACGGATGGTTCACCGAAAACTTAACGCCCTTGGTGGGAGTTGCAGCTTCGGTTCCTTTGAATTCGGTGCACTGAACCATGGCAACAAGCACAGGAAAAAAGAGGTGGAAAACACTCATATGCGATCGTACCGAAACCGTGCACGGGCAGGACGTGCGAATCATGTCGGTGGAAGAAATAAAAACATCTCGGGATTTACCTCGGCACAGGATTTATCACACATCGCGTAATCTTCACCGGAGCGGCGTGTATTTTTTTTCTTCTCACGAGGAGCTCTTTCAAAAATGTACCAAAAATAAGGTTCCTCGAACGTGGTCGTGATTGTAGCAATTTTAGAAGCTCCAAACCCCGTCGCTCGGTACATGTAATCCATCTTTAAACGGGAATGCAAATTTTGCACTCTCGTTTCTTTTCCTCCGTCGTGTCATACAACATCCAACACATCCCCCTGTCGGAAGCTATCGCCAAGGGATCAAAACTGCAACTGGTCCGCCGTAACGCTGGTCCTTCGCGCACTCACTGCCCTCCCGTTTTGTGGTCCCGGGATCATTCCTGTCCCTCCCCTGCTCCGACGATTGCTGCCACATATTTAATGAGCACGACGTGACAAATTTTTCCGGCACGCACCTTCTTCCGCAGCGGTTTGTTTGCTTTTCATTTCGGCAAAAGGATTAATGAAGTTTATGGGGCTCGGTGCTAGCGCTTCAGTGGAACAAATTGCGTACTTAGTCCGCACTCCGTGGGCGTCGTTCGGAGAAGATCGCCTCAAATGGGGAAAAAAGATAGCGCGTGGATAACGAAAAAGGGTTTGTGTGCTTACGCGGGGTGTAAGCGAAACGTGAGCGCATCGAGAAAATAGTGTTTGTTAAACGAATTAAGGACAACATTGGGGGCGAAATTTCATGATTCATGCTGGGGGGCTAAAACGAGGTTTAGCTAAGGAATGATTTGAAAATTCGAAGAGAAAAGGATTATTTTATTAATAATGAAAAGGTAAGATTTGATTTAATTATACTTTATCTCTAGTCTAGAATAGTTCTTCAAGTTAACCAAGTATCTAAGTAAGAAAACGTAAAGGCTTTAGTTAAAAATGTCCTAACTTTGCATTGTAGAAGACTGTTTATTCTAATCTAAACATTTATAAATACCACTAAATCTTGTAGCCATCTTTATGATTGAAAAGTGATATGAAATTTTTTATTACAATATTTGGAGTGTTTGTTATTTTTCTTTATTTAAAACGATTTTAAAACTATGTGATTAATTTGTTCAAATTTCAGCTTTACACCAAATATATTCACCAGTTGAACGTTTAGTGAAAACCAATGCAGATGGATCAGTACATTTCAGATTCGTTGAAAAATGTTCAGGAATTAACGATAAACCCTCTACTAAATAAGTATTACCAGAGAACTGGAGCTTATAGAGAGATATGTGATAAGGCGAAACCAGCTAAAAAAATAGATAGAAGATAATATCGAATCTGTTGAGAGAACTAGAACTAGAGCGAGGATGCAATAAAGAGAGTAAGAGAAAGATAATTGAAGAGGGAGAGAGGTGTTAATGTTTGTTTACGACAGTAGGGCTAACAAGACCAAAAAGTAGATAATAGAAAAACAATCCCTATTCACCCCTGAGAGAGTGAAGGGATTTTTCACATTTTTTTCATGTCCCACCAGGAAATTCGAAGCAAAATTTAGCTTTGCTTTATTTGTCATGTGGCATCACTTCATCGGTTAGCTTTATAGTTCATATAAACTCAATTATTCAACGAATGGTTTGCCATTATCGTACGAAAAACTTCTTATACAGCTAATTGCAAGCAGACTGGTGAAACTTTACTAAAACATTTCAAACGTATGCATTAGTCGCAGCTTCATAATACTTTTTAGTACACTTCGGCACTTTAGTACACTTTCGTTAGATATACCAACAGAAATATAATCCACTCCGATGTGCTTTTATTAAAGAAGGCTTACTTATAAAATACATTTGCGTTCGCACCAACTATCTGAAGCACCAGTAAAGATTTTTAGGCAAGGATGGATCTGAAACTCATCATCAATTTAATTGAAGCAAGCGAACTGTTTACTTAGCTCTAAATTATGCCATAATCAACGAAAATTCCTGCAGCAAAATATTATGATATGATTCATCATTTAAACTAAAGCAGATGGTAACATCTGAACCCGGCACATGAATTCTGCAAAGTATCTACACAAATATTTGTGTTTGCATATTAAACCATGCACGATTGGGAACGGAACGCATCGCTGTCAGACCCATCCTCAAACGCAGTCCGTGAAACGCTTGCACTCTAAAGCTCCGACATGCTAGTTACATTCGACGGCACTTAGTGCTTCTCGACCAAGCGTGGAACGCAATGAATGTGGAACATAAAAAGGCTTTCCAAGCAACGAATCGAATTGAATTTCGCTCCTCAAATTGATGATTGATAAAAACAGCATGCGCACGAAATGGATATCGATTAGTTTAAATATATTGCTAAAATGTTGTCCGCAAAACTCGTGAGGCCACTTGTTTAGCTCGGCGAAAACCCCTTCATTCCCTGGACCGTTACCACTTCATTTTCAGGACATCTTCCTTGCCCACACCGGGGCACTACAGTTTGTAATCTCCACGGTCTGCCTGGACGAATCCGCAACGTCAGCGGCAGCGTACGTGCTCTCCGGTGGGATGCAAATTTTAAAACCAAGTGTTTGCGATGTAAATTTGAACTGCTCTCTCGGTCGCTCGGTTGCCGGCGCTCACCTCAGCCCCTGCCCGATGGAAAATACTAAAAATAAAATAAACACCCGGCTCGCATTTAACCACAGGCAGCGGTCCAGGAAGCGCCAGGCCAGCACCGCTTGGTCGCTGTTTTAATGATATCTTCCTTCACCCAACTGATTGCAAATACTGGGGTTGGATGGTTTGCTTCCTGGACCGGTTGCTTCGTCGGTGGACAGCCAGTCAACAACTTTGTCTTTTCCACCGCAGTGAGAGCAATTAGTCCGAGCAGGGTGCTTTTTCCACCCGCTCCCCCCCCCCCCCCCCCCCCCCCCCCCCGACCGGCCCCGA
Source organism: Anopheles farauti (assembly GCA_000473445.2). Taxonomy (NCBI): domain Eukaryota; kingdom Metazoa; phylum Arthropoda; class Insecta; order Diptera; family Culicidae; genus Anopheles; species Anopheles farauti. The sequence goes on from KI915052.1 coordinate 1,173,910, forward strand.
ATATCGAGTGTTTATTCGGTCTTACTTCGGGCGATGAGTTTTTCCGAGCAGCCGAGGCCTTCCGGGCGTTTCTGGTGCCCGGCACCGAGTGCGAGTACTTATTTCGGTACCGACACTTTCGGCCGACAACAGATAAGAGCAAATTGTTTACCGTAATCATGAATGCAAAAATTTTAACAACATTCACAAGTTTTCGGCGTGCGCATTAGCATCGGAAAGTGACTATGCCTAGAGACGATGCTGGGGCCATGATGACGACGACGACGACGATGATGATGAAAATGGCACTCAGATGAATAAATGTTTGAAATAAAATTTTAAGCACTCAACCCCATTTTGCCGTCAACCCCCCGTCGCGTCTGACGGGGCCAGTAAACGACGGGCTTCGTACGTCGCTAGGCGTCAGGTAAAGGCCGTTGTGCGATACGAATTTGACGTACCTTGTGGGTTGGAAATGCATTCTAGCTGCGGAATCGTAATGCCGAGTGCCATCTTCTAGCTCATGCATATTACTGAGCGCTTGCCTTGCAGGCAGGGTTTGCGGTTTTGTTGGTTTAGTGTATGATAAAGTTTTCGATAAAAGTCATGGCCAGTTGAGATAAAGGCGGCGAGATTGCACAAACACTCTCCCCTGCCCTCCGTCCCACCAGCCCTTCTTCTGAGTGTTTGAGTTTAACGTTTCCAGCAAAGGGCAAGTGAATTCTTCCGAGTTTATAACTGAAGCAGACGTAAGTCGACCGGTTGCTAGTCTATTAAGTTTGCTAAATTTGCTTGATGAGAGCGGGCGTTTTATTTTATTTAAATTATGCATTCTGCTGAACGATTTCGGAATTGTTTACGGTAAAGTTTTGCGGAAGCAGATAGAAGAATTTTAGCTTAAGGGTTTTAATTTGCAAGATTTATCTAGAACATTTTTATTATTATAAAATGGTGAATTTATCAGATCAAATAAAGCTGTCACATAAATCTAAAAAATAAACCGGATTATTTGAGTATGTGATATTTGAATCAACAAATGTGTGACAAAATTTTAATAGCAAATGTAAAATAATGTTAAGAAAATTTAAATGTTTTTCAGAATTTATATACTTCCGATCGCTTTGAATGCTGTAAAATTTATCATAATTTACTAATCCGAATTCCCGATTCACAATAAATAAGAGCTTTTTAAATCATAAACTAAATACATTCAATTTGTTATTCTAAAACAAATTAAACCAAAAAGCAGTGTCAAGAGTTATTGTGTAGCAAAAATAAACCGGCATAAGCATTTTTAGCCAATAAAAAAGATACCCCGTTTGGGTAGCACTCAATTAAAATTGCTCACTTGATTGAGCCGTCTCGATTAATAGTTGCGGTTTGTCTCGTTTTTCCGCACCAACAATCAAACTACGCAAATAAAATTGCATTTGCCAAACATTGAGACCGGCAGCGGAATGATTAACAAAAAAACCTCCGTTCGTTTGATGCACACGCTCTGTGAACAAAATGGTGAATCAAATGAAAATATTTGCCATTCGTGTTTGCCCGCTGGCATTTGACGGTGTGCAAATATAAATAACTATATTTTTTCTCCCCCAATTTCAAACTTTATTCCACTTTTGAGTCTTGCAGGGGAGGGTGAGTTAGACTGGTAGCGGCATTGTGCCCGTCACTTGACCTCATCGAGTTTGGAATTGAAAAAAAGCTTTGAGGCTTTCTCCATCTCCTTTCCGCATCCTCGGACGATTGATCCAACGTCAGTCCGATTCGCTTCTCTTCTTGCTTTCCCCGACACAACAGCGTGCGCTACCCGGGTGTGCCTCGGTGTAATTTTTCGACCGATTAATTTCAATTTTATTCAACTTCGGTAAAAACTCTCGAAAAACTTGCACAATCGAACGGTCACTGATAGCAATTTGCAGTTCGATTGCAAGCCGGGTAAAAGTTCCGGCACTGGAAAAACCGGCACGGAACGTTAACTGAATTGACCACTTGAGCCGTTCTCGCTAGCGGTGGCAGATGGAAACTAAAAACGAGGCTTCTGTGCTGAAAGTTCCACAATACATTTGACTGCCTGGCGGTCAGTCGGTCCAGCGGGAAACCGAATGCGAAAGTTTTTCATTCTTAGTCACGGCCAACGTGGGTCAACCACAGTGGCGTTGGAATTCGGGATAGTTTCAAATGAAGCGTGAGAAGTTTTCTCTAATGGCAACTTTTTTTCGGTTTTCACTTACGACAAAAAGGGTTTGAAGATGCGAGCTTCAATTTAAATACTCTGGCAAACCATGAACAGGGTTGTACTGTTAACAAACAAAGCACAATCAAGTTTCGAACGATTTGGCTTTCGAGTTAAAGAAACGATCATTAATTCAGAAAAGGAAAATAAAAATTTTCAAACATCTCTGGCAAGGCTAAAGTGCAAGAAAACGCCCTAGCCAGGGAGACATCCAACGCACAAAAACTCCTTCATTTTAATTACAATGATCGGAAGTCTTCGGTAATTGAAAATGAAATCGTTCGGAAATTAGGAAGCAAAAATGAGCGTACGCTTGTTGCGGAATTGATTGTATGATAATGATTTCAAAATTGAGTTGGTGGTTGTAAAAGTGTACGTTCGCATGAAGATAACTGAAAAGGGACGTTTTTTTAAGAGTGTTTTATATTTAGCGTGAAAAAAAAATAATAATTTTACAAAAATGATTTTGAAAGGAAACTTACAAATGAATTCAGGATAGATTAGTATTTTTTTGTTTTTTTTTTATTTTTATTTTTTTTTGAATTGCCTGAAATATTCAAGGTGTGATTGTGCTTACAACGCTTATGTGTATAATTTTCTTTAAAAATTTAATTAAGATCGTGGACTCAATTCAGTTTATTTATTTAATTAGGGAAGTAATGGCCTGGTAACCCAATTCAGTTTATCTTTAATTAAAAAAAAATAAATAAATAAAGTAAATTAGTGTAAAGGATTATTTAAGGATCGGTATCGCTTAAAATGCTTAAAAATCCTACCAGTTTTACTAATCCAGCTTATATCAAGCACATGGAACCACAACATAATTGCAGTTTCTCATTTTCTTATATATTGTTTGATATCTTACAACATCTAGAAGGTCCTGAAATGAAATAACAAACAAACCTGCTCCATTTCTCATAGAAAAAATCAAACCATCGTTTGGCTCGGTAGATGCCACATTGCAACCAATCCACCTATTGATCGATTGCAGTTGCGGTTCCCTAAACGATGACATTCTTGGATTCCATTTTTACTCCCTCGTTCATGTGTTTGTTTGCCCGGAAGCTCACCACTACCGAGCTGTTTACTAAGCACTTTAAAAAGAGCTCGATCATGGGCAGCGGCTGCAACACCTAACCCATATGGCTGGAAGGTGTTAGAATAGTGGAAATTACATTCACCACACACCCGGACTAACCAAGCGGATGATGCAGCGGGGTTGTTTTTGGCGCCGGGATGGGTGAGGAAGGGATCGAACCGGGCCATCGGAGATGTTTGCTGCAGTTCAAACAAATTTGGTCGCAAGCTACCACTCGGGGGATGTCCGCAGAGTGTGGCTGCAATCCCAAGCAAGCAGCGTCGGAAAGCATAAACACTTAGCCGTACGAACCGGACGGGTTTCGGTTCTCGGTTCGGGAGAATCTCGGCAAATCAAAGCGAAGGCAATCAGGTTCGGTGTTCACAGTGTGCCGCTGCCCTGGTGCGTGGTCCACCGTGTGGGAGCTCATGAGCTTTGTCGCTGGCGGTGAAAGTACACTGGCTTCCGGACCCGGCACTGTAGTTGGTGTAATATGTTTCCTGGCGCGGGGTGGTGGGTGTGTGCAATCGGCACCGATGTCGACTGAGCGAATTTTGATATCCTCACACACTGTTAGCCGAGCTGCCTTATGGGCTGCCCTCGCAGCGCCGAACAATTGAAAGCACTTTCCTCAAGCGGACGGCGTCGGGTGGACGGACGAAGCGAAGGAAAATGTTTATCTCCGTACCGCACCGGCGGTAGGGTTGACTGGCGCCATCAATGACACAGGCTGGTCGAGCGATGGGGTTTGCGAAAGCAAGGCGAGGGAGAAAATGGCCGGGTAAGCCATAAGAAAGTTTGTTGTGTTTAGGAATGAGAGCCGAGGGTGGAGGGTTTTCCGGTCGGTTCTAGCAGTTGCACCGGTGGCAAAAGTAATTGTATCGATGTGATGCTGTGTCACTTCGAAACAGTGCGGACCGCATCTGGAAGAACCACGGGCATGGTGAGGATGACCGGGACGCAGTGTTTGTACTGAGGATGGTTTGCCTGCGCTCAGGGATTGGCAATTTGCTATGCTGCAGTCGGATGCTGGTATTCACCGGTAACGAATTATTTATGAAATGCACTACAAAGTAACACTTTGTTTCGAGCGAGGCGTGGTATATGGATTTTACACCAATGCAGAATTTTTTATTTTGTTGCAGTTCAACTGAGTGTGGATTTGTCTTTCGAACAAATGGTGTTGCTCAATTTCTGACAAATAGTTACATTTGTCCACACACCACATTATTATAAAGAAGTTTTAAGAGAAATAATAAACAGCAATGTTTTTTTAGCAACACAAAAAATCGTATTCATTTATTGATTTTTTAGTATTAAAATTAATTTATTTTTCGAAAATTAGTAGACATTTTGTTCCTTTTCATGTATAAGGTTCTTTTTACCATCTCTACTTCCTGTTCCACTTGTTTGTGTGATATTGTATAATTCGTTTTAAGTATTTAATAGAAATGTAGAACACCGTATCATATATGCATTTGTTTCTTCAACAAACTGCATTGAATTTATTTTTAACTCTGTGTGTAGTTTGATTAATTTTTCTTTAAATTTTTGTGCACATCCTTTTATCTTTAAATTATCAATATTTTCAGCTGCAGAGTAAGAATTTTTCGAATAATGATTTGTAAAAATATTATTCAATTGAAATGCTCGTTCTTTCTTCTGTACATCTTCTGCATATTTAACAGTAAAGATTTTGCATACTCTTTTCATACCGATGTTCATAAACGCTTATCGATAGAATTCCAAACATTTTTGTATAAAACATATGTATTTAACAAAACAAAACATAAAGCACAATATTGCACAATGATAAGTCTAACAAAATAATTACATAGCATAAGCTTCCTATTTAATTGTGAAGTAAGGCCATGTATACATTCAAAATCCATCCGCTTAACAAACCCTGATGATGAGTCGAACAAGTTCCTGCTTGTGCGTGATTTTGCACCGGAAGAAGTGCCACCCCAGCCAAGGGAGTGGGAGAAAAACGCATCGCACAGGGTTAGGGCGACGTAGTCAAACAAATGGAATCGTGCTCTGGCCAAGATAAATATCATTACCGAAACCATCTCCCAGCATATCCGCAAACCCTTCGCTACCACCATCAGCAGACCAGCTGTCCGGCGTGTGTAACTGATTGACTTTGTAGAGTTAGAGGGAAACATTACGGACCTTTTCCTCCCTCCCGGCGACCGGTTTTGCACGACGGGTTTGAGGAAGATTTTGACAAAGTGATCACAAAACCTAATCAATACGAATTTTGGTTTAGCACCGGACGATAGCGGCCGCACTTCAGTGCGAAACGACCGAGCGACTACAGCTTGTATTTTGTGTTCGCTGTTTCGTCGATTCCGGGGCCATCCCCGCTTGTACCGGCAACCCTTTTTTCCGCCCCATTGGCGGTCGCCTGAAGCGTCCCGCCAAACCTTGGGTAAGTGAAAATCATATCGAACGATCGCCCCCAAGCGTACGAGACCCTTCAATGAGCGTGTAAGCCCCAAGTGTAGGGGAGTAAAAACACTTGCCGCCCAACAGCTGGCCTCGGACGGGGACGAGGTGGGCGAGGGTTTTTGGTCGACTTCATAAAGATAATGTAAATATTATGTCATCACATCTTGCTCAGTTTCTTATCCCGGAACACGGAGCCCAGACCGGTCCCGTCTTGAGCCGTGAGCTGAGAAGCGTGATTATTTTGTCAGCTGTTTTGACGTTTCTGCCGTCCGCGTCGAAGGGACGGGTGGCGTGTATGTATGCCGTGTCATAAACGCCCGCATCCCTCCTCCCCCCAACAAACGACGTCCGCATGCAGATAAAGGCTGCTCGCCCGTGTATAAACGTGTATATGTATGAATAATGAAGACCATGATCCCTGGATCTTGCCGTTTCCCCTTTTTTTTTGAGTAGCAGATGCAGCAGCGAGCTGTTTAGCTGTCTATTCTGCCTATCGCCCTCGCTCTCGCTTTTCCAGCCCTCCTCCCGGTTCGCCGCGCTATCTTGCGTGATAAACAAAATTTTCCACCCCCCGGCAGGGAAAAGTGGCAAGCCCCGGGAAAAGCCGAGGTCAGACCGACCCATCAAATGATGATTGCGGATCTCGGTTTCATCCAAGCCACTCGAGAAGATAGATTTGCCTACGGTGTTATCTGTGGCTTTGTGTGTGTTTGGGGGAAGCATTTTCCTCGCTACCCGAGAATCTATTGTGTGAGGGGTGTGTGCGATCCAACATCCCTATTCTTCTTCACGCTTCCGCTCGTTACACGCTGAAATGGCACATTTCTTGCGATATACACACGACGTGTATGCCATTCATGGATCCTGCCGCTTCACGCCCCAAATGGGGAAAGGGGTACGAGAAGGAGAGCATCCCGTCCGCTCGGCCGAAAGGGAAGAGAAAAAAAACAAACCCTGAATTGTTTATTGAATGTATGCGGCCACAGATGATATGATACGGCTCGACAGCAATCAAGCAAACGCTGTCTGGCCGGAAAACCAGGCAACCGGAACCGCGTCAGGACGCGGCGGGGCCCAATCTGTCGGGAAGATCTGTTTGCACGGCACGGCTTGCAGGTCGAATGCGTTGATGGCGTAGCGAGCCCCGGGTCGGATCAACATATTTGTCGAGTTGGGAAGGTTGCTGTTGTTTTGTTGCTGGTAAAGTAGACGAGAACGAGCCGAAACAAGCGATGGTTTAATAACTGTTTGTTTTTTTTTTTGTTGGTGAACTCGCAATCGGATAGATGGATCTTTGGCAAGAGCAAAAGAGATAACATTTTACCTAACATTGAAGGAAGAGTATTCTTTATAGAACATTTGTCTGCAAGATATCTTACAGCGTCTCGGGAATCAAAGATGCATAAAGGAATAAATTATTTTGTTTTGTATTATGCAGCTCTCATGAGTGCTTTTCGTTATTTTAAGCAATCAAAAAATAAAATAATGCTGAAAATTCATCTTTGTTACTTGATAGAAAATTTTGGGAATAAAATCAAAGAGCGAGTCAGCGAAGCGTTAAATTTTTATAATTTTAATAGATGGAGTATGAATTCAACATATTTTTTAAAAGAATTATTTAATACACACTGTTTATTCGACATGTAGGTCTAATTGATTAATGAATGAATAATGCCAAACTAAAAATTAGGCTTGTATATTTTATAGCACTTTTCGGTAATAAAATCAAAATTATCAGGAAACTGTTTCGATCAAAAATGTATTTTATTCGTGTTATCCAAGAGCGAGTCAGCGAAGGGTTTAATTTTTATAATTTTACTAGATGGAGTATAAATTTAAAATATTTTTTAAAAGAATTATTAAATACATTTTGTATATTCGACATGTTAGGTCTAATTGATCAAAACTGTTTGTATGACTTGACGAAACTGAGTTGGTTGAAAAGAAAACCCAATTAATTAGTCATAATTGCTTTCACTCTATTTATATCACAAATGTCACCAAGACAATATTCGTCCTCTCAAATAAAAAATTGGATGTCTCCCAATTACCTGTAAATGGCTTCAATTAACAATTGGTTAAAACTTCCCAGAAACGCTCTGGAACGGCGAGAGGTCATACTAGCTACATCCATTACGAGCGATAAATGTCGCTACGGTTACAATGGGCTTCTGTGGCAAAAGGGTAAGCTTAATTTGCTTGTCTCTCTTCGACTGACATCTCGTGCATCATACAAACTGCCGAGGGCCGCCGGTCCAACACTAATGAATAGTGCCCGTACGGGTACGTGTGAGCGATAAAACTAGAGCGAACGAAAAACTTCGCTCAAACAATTTTATTCACGAAAAGGTCGACGAGTCCCGGCGGGATGCCCTCCACCGTCCCAACCTTTCCTCCACCACTCCCGCGTACGATGGCGTGCGCGGTCGCGCTTTCGCGTGCGATGTCGCTTTGTCACGTCAGACGTCATTTGTCTGATCGCATTACGTACGACATGCACGTCAGATGCCGTTTCGCGCACTGTTTGTTTCCCCCGGCTGTTAGCGCACTTCCGGTGAAAGGATCTTGTAGGCTTTCGGCACCGGCGGAAGCAAACCCCCGTCCGGTCAATGGGAAAACGAGGGTGACAGCGAGCAAAATCTACTAACGACGCATGATCGATACGTGAAAAGCACTCACTCACTCTGCTCGTCCGGACGTCATCGGACGTGTGGACCGGGAGGCTACACAAAAAGAGAGCAAAAAAAAAAAATCCGCCCCGAATAACAAAACACGAACGAGTCGAGTGGTTGAGTGCTAAGCAAGCGCTTTTATTATTTATTTTCTTATAGCTACGCCCTTGCCGGCGGACGGATCCCATCGTCTGCAACAGGAGCCCGAAAAGCTAGTGTGGAATTTTCGCCCCGAGACGCCACCGTCGCCTCGAGGATAAGAGGCGGTCTTCGTCGTCTTCGTCCCTGGGCATAATTTACATTCTCCGCATGAAGTGTATCAAAAATCATAAATTTCAATTTCGTCTCTCATGAATGTCAGGGAGACGCTTTTCGGGGGAAGCGGCGCAAGATGGGGAGGAGTGTTGGGCAGAATGATACTTCATCGTTAAGCTTTTTCGGTGTGCTTTTCTCCCCCTCCCCGCCCTCCTACCCCTCTTTGACTCCCACTTTCTCCGCCCTCCGGGCCGCTCGTCATCGGGATTGGCTTTCGCTGTAGCTAAATTGATAAATATTCACTTTCCGGCTTTTCGGTATCGGTGCGCGATTGCTTCCCGATAGTGGAAACGATGCGGAATGTGGAAGGTGGGAATAAAAAAAGGAAGACGACATAAAAATAACGAACGAAAAATCAGCATCATCACCGGGGGCACGGGATTCGCTGCGGAATGCGGAAACAAGTGAATCGTGGAACACTATCCCCGAGGGACGCGTTAGGGATGCACGGAAATCCCCGTCCCGCAGTCGGGGGAAGCAATTCTCCCGGGCCTTTCTTGCGTACGGAGGCACCAAGATGGCTATAAAAATAAACTCACAGCAGTGTGTAGAGGATAAGATTTATTCCTTTGCTGCTGCATGATCGATTCCGGGCAGGCTGTGGAGAGCTGTTTCTTTTTCTTCATCCCGCATCGGTGAGTAAAAAAGAGTGGGCCTCGAAAAAAAGGGCTTTCTGGTTTGCTTATCTGCAGTGGATCGCTGCATCGGGAGGCATGTTTTTAAGGCGCCGAACGGTAGTGCCGGCAAAATTCAATCGCATCTTGCTTTTAGGCGCACCAGCAAGCAATAGTTGGTGCTGGCGGTGGCAGCAATTCCAAGCGCTTGATTCAGCACACTGAACGATTGTGTTCCGTTCCACTTCCGGCTCCGGCTCGTTGGTGTGCTGTTGCATAGCGTGGAAAATTCGCTCCCACAATGCGTCTCGATGCATCGACGGTGGAGCAAAATGGGAGAAAACATATTCCATCCGAGCCGAGCCGGCTCGGTTGTTATGCCACGGCTTTGATTTCCAAAATGCTTCCCCGAGCGATCTGCTGATTGATGTGGTAATCGGCCGTGATACGGGAGTTTGTTTGAAATCAATTGCATATCGCTAGGTTAACTTTACGTCCAGACGGTGAGATAAACAGCGAGCCTAGCTTCAGCCAAGCGATGGAACGAGTTGATAGTGTAGAAATAAAAGGATGATTTTTTTTCCCTCTCTCTGAAGGTAAAAATTGCTCTTATTGCGTTGCGTATCATTTATTGAATTTTAAATTAATGGAAATTTCTAATGAATCCAAATGAAAATAAACCTGGAGGGAAGAATTTATATTCTAAGGACAGAAAAACCCGGTCGCTACCTTGTCTTAGATTTCATCACGAATCTGTTAAAGTTACGCGCTTTTAAACAACAAAATTTCAAAGACAACGGTGACAAAGACTTTACAAGAATTTCTAAGCAAAATTTTTAGCAAAGGATATAACCTATTATGATCAGGTATATAATATCAAATTAAAAGGCGATGAAATTATTCTTCTCACGAAACCTTTTATAACCACTCGGAGCAACACCTGCGCCGTCGTTTTAATTTGTTTTTTAATAAGTAATCATTTTCCATTCCAGCACCACACCGGGAAAAGAAACAACTTCGTTATGACAGTGTGTCACTCAGCAGACAACAAAGCACACAGACACCTTGCGGAGATTGAAAAGATGCACCACAACGACGACCTCGCATTCACAACACTGTCCACCCTCGTTTGGAGGCGTCTGCCCTTCCCGGGGGGTTGTGTAAAATGGCTTTAATTTATTCTTGCCAGTTTCGTTTAATTTAATCAACCCCTTTTGCCAGTGCGGCGTCCTTCTTCCCGGTCGCATTGCGTATGACCCGTTGCGGTGTGTGCGCTTTGCCTTTTTCGGCTCCGATGTGCAGCATAATTTTCCTGTGAGGTTGAATTGAATATACATAAATTTAAACAACAGGCACCGCCCGTGTGCCGGGACATGGATTTTGTGGCTGTAGCTAATGTGCGCTCGGAAGATGACGGCAATGATGGCTTCTGCTGCTGCCACCGCCTCTCTCAGCCGTGATAGACACAATGTGGCCGGTATGATGTTTTGTAAGCCGACACATTGCTGACATTGCATCAGCCTTGCTCAGTTGCCGGCCCGCGGTGGGTTGGTAAGCCTTGATCTAATTTCAGCAAGGAATACTTTTCGCTGCTGGCGAAGAAATCAAGCCCGTGGCTCGGTAAAGCATCTCACCGAAGCCTTTATACACACCGGAAAGCATCGGTGTCGGAGCGAGCCGCACATTGCACATTGACGCATCGACGCATCATTGTAGCGGCCACAACCCGCTCGATATGAGCCAGGAAAACATTCCGCACTCATACTTTTACCGGTACCGGGCGTGACGACGGAAACCAGCGAAGCAATCACACACGCGCGTACTCAGCTAGCGTGGCGAAAAAATGTGAGCGAAACGCACCGGAGCTTCGCTCGTCCCAGCAGCTCACACGCTTTACACGCGCGAATGCATCGAAAGTGGAGACGACAGGCGCCATTACTGTGGGCTTCTAGGCGTGATCCGATTTTCCTTGATGCAGCCGTTGTGTGCGCGTATGCCGGTGGTGGAAAACAACTATCCTTGAGCCGTTGAAAGCGCAAATTCGATGCACAGTGTGTGAGAATAAAGTAAAAGGATAAAATTTCTGAAATGTAACTGATGTGCTAGTGTTTGACATTTTTTTAAATATAAGATTAGACTGTCCTCAAATCCTTTCCGATTGCTCTAAAATTTTAAATAATTTAGAAAATCTGTCTTTTTACCGCACTTTATGAAAGTGTTTTTTATATTTCTTTGCCTTATGGCTTAAGATGAATATACAATGTTAGTATTTTTGTTATTTGCATGGAAATGTGTTTGGTTTATTAAATTGTATTTATTCTGAATATTGAAATAAAATTTTGTGTAGGAAACAGCAAAATAAATAAAAAAAACATGAAGTATGTGAAGGTGACGATTGGTATTAATTAAAATAACAAAAATAATTTATTTGCTTGTTGAATTTTTGATAGCAATAAAAACAGCTAAAAAACATGTTTTCAATATGATTTTTTCTCATTTCTCATGATTTTCTCATAAATTTCTCGTGATATTAAAACTAAGTTGTAAAAAAACGGTTGACATAATAAACCAAAACAAAATTGAAATTGCTGAGCTACATTGATTAAAAGATGGGTCAAAAAAGCCACATATTTTTGAATTTGGTATCTAAAGAAGGATTATTCTAATATTTAGTATACGGTAATTTAAGTATATTTAGAAAAATAAGGATAAATAAGCATATCAAAATTGCATATTTTTACAGTGTTTTATTTGAATCAAAATACAAAGCAGAACTATTTCCTGACTATCGTATCGATTTTTTTGGTTCTCCCATAAAACTCGTGCACCAACACACCGTGCGTTGATGTAAAGGTTCAACGCTGCCCCTAAAATCTCCCTGGTCAGGTACATTCCCGGAAGTGGGCGAGTTCCGCTCATACATGACCGTGTCATCAGCGCTCCGTGGTCGTAGTCGTCGTTGTCGTCGTTTGTTTGGTTGCATCATCTGTGTACATCAAAATTTTGCAGCAAATTCAATTTCGATCCTTTCTCTTTCGATAATGAAATCACCGTCTTCAATTGTGATAGATACTTCCCGGGTTAGGGCGGGTCCGCTGTCCGGACCGGGCATTGGCTGGTTGGTACGCTAGTGCCGTGCCGTATTCGCTTATCTTCGCTTCGCAGTGCCGGAAACCTCGAGCGGACGGACAAACGCTACCCCATCCCCAGCCGTGCTGCACCGGAAAAAGCATGCAAAACCGTGGCGGGTTGAGCGACCGCGACGTGCACTGGGGCGCTCCTGCCAATCCTGGAACCCTCCGTTCATGCCGTTTAAAGTTGGAACGGTCGTGTGTGCGTGTTTGCTACGTGATGGGAAGTTGTGGGTTCGAGCAGGCAAGCGGGAGGAGGTTGGAGGAGAACGAACGTCAATGGCAGAACGACGCAAGTCAGCAGTCTGTCGAAGAAAGTACCATTTTATGACGATAATCTAATAAAGTTGCTCTTTCCTTCCATTTAATTCATGCACGAAAACGGCTGAGACGCCCCGGCCCGGTACCAAGACGCTGAAAGCGATACCGGGCTGGGCCGAGGTGATTCGGGATGGGTATTTTGCACACAAAAAATAGGTTGCACTTTGCCGCCCGGCACGGGAAAACTGGCACTGATGTTGGTGGCATAGGACGCAACAGAAAAAAGAAACCTTCCCCAACAACACCGACAAACGACAACTCTAACGAGGACGTACACAGCGATGGTATAAATCAATTTACTGATCGTAAGCAGCAAATGGAACCCGGGCAAACGTTCCGCACCGCTCACCATCGTCAAATTTGTGTCCTTCGCCCGTGTGACCCAACTGCAAGGGCGATCCGTACGGTTTGCCCGGGACTGCCGCCATGATTGAGCCATTTGCATTTTGTGCGATGGCCGACGCCGGCACGGAAGAGAATCTGTTTTGAATCTGCGTCAAATGCGTTTCGCGTTGCAGTGGCGTTTTCGCAAACGTTGTTACTGCATCAATGTTTGAAGGCCGTTGCGAGCGAGGGATGTTTTAATCTCTCTAGCCGTGGCCCTTGGCGTGGGCCGGTGCCGGGGTTTGATGATGAAAGCGATGGATGTTGTTGCAGTCGGTAGCACTTTATCGCATGTTTTCCAAGATCTGTAAGTTTGGGTAGTTTTGGAGAGCAAATTAATAAATAATTTGGAATTGAATTTATTACCTCTTTTGACGTCGAGAAAATTGTTTAAGTATCAGCACTTGAAAGGAGTATTTCAAACGGAATTGCTTATTTGTGATGAGATTGTTGAAGGTGCTTTCCATATCATGCAATATACAAAAAAGAAACAAAATAACAATCTGTTAGTAAAAAGTAACTTATTAGCTCAGAACGACTTAAATTATTTAGATGTAACTTGTAACATGTTGAACATGTTGATGTTGAGAGAAGCTGTGAAACAAACATCAAATGTTTTACGAAAAACAAACTTACGTCAGTTTCCATATTGCTGAAAAGTAGCTAATGCTAACATGTATAATACTATCTGATATAAGAACAACAAAAATGCATGAAATTTAAACGGTTTCTAAACGAAACAACCTTTTCCCTGTGAGTATTGCTACGATGTAATGTTGTTGCAGAATACTCAATATCTTACGATAGCATTAATTTCGTCTTGCTTGCTTTATCTTATCGAATCCTCGCGAACTTCTCCAACAGTGAACCATCATATTTCACCCAAAAGTTCCTCAGTCGATCAAAAGCTAATGCAAACAGATGATTCTACAAACCGTCCGAACTTCCTTCCGCACAGGGCCGAAACCGTTCCGTCCTGCCTTCAAATGGCGCCGAAAACTTTCAACAAATTAACACAAACGATCGGATGTCGTAATTTATTTAAAACACTTGCACACTCGCCTTTACGCCCCGAAGCCTCCTCCCCATGATCGATGATTTCTAACCGTGCCCCGGCTCGGGGCAAAGTTTAATCGTTCTTCTTTCGCATATTTAGGGAAAAGTAGAGGGAGAGAGAGAAAAAAGGAAATCGAAAAAAAGAATCTCACGGTACAAATTTGGACCCGGCGTTGACGACGCAAAACGTAAATGATTTGATTACAGCTTAATCAGATAATCCCAACCACTCCCGGGGAGGTGGGCGTGGTGGGATGGCAGGGAAAATGCGGGCCTTCGCGGATTTTCGGGTGAGACGAGCGAAATTAATTAAGAATGATTTAACCTGCGCTGCGCAAGCGGGATGACAAAAGGGCCCGGACCCCGACGGACCGATGTTCGATACTCGGAGGGTGGCCCTAAATTTGTTAGCACCTCATGGTGAACGTGTCCCATCACGTCGCCGTAGTGTTTTCGGTGATGGATGAGATTTGAATTTTTCATAAATGATCGAAGCCCCGTTTCGTTTCGGGGAAGGGCAGAAACTTTCCACTCCTTGCCCGGTTTTGGGGAGGCGGGCGTCACGGGGAAACAAATACCAACGGTTTATCTTCCCACGGTTGGACAGCTAATTTAATGCGAATTTTCGACGCCCGTGTTAAGGAGAAGGGGGAGTTTAACGGGGAGGAACCAATTTTTGTGTCGACCCCATGAAAAGATAATCGAGCGTCCGCGGCGGGAGGGTACGAATGCCGCGAAACGCTTCCTGATTCGGTGAAAGCTCCGGAAATAACCGGATCTCCTGCAAACCTGCCACCCCGTTCTGACCCACCGCCCTTAACCCACCGTAATGAAGCGAAAACCTACGAGTGGCGAGAACTTAATTCGATGAGTAGCTGCTTACAGGCAGAACAACGTTTCCATCCTCCACCCCGCACAGAATAATCGAAGGGAAAAAAAAGAACGAGCAAACCGGAATGAATCCGGCGAGAGACGGCGACGAGAAAGAGCCAGGTTCATCGAGGAAAGGGGCATAATTAATCTTCTTTTCGTGTAGATTTGTGTGCTCGCGATAAATACCCTTTCCAACCGTGGATAAGAAGGTGGTTTGAATGCTCCTCTATTATTAAACGGCTTTAATATCGTGCGAAACAATGCACGCTCCGTGGCAGCGTGTTTCTCCTTGAAAAGAAATCCCCCTCCAAAATAGGCTCGAAACCAGGAGACCTGGCGTAAGTAAGTTATCGCGAAAGGATAACTTGGGTTTCATAAATTAATTAAAAGTTGTTCGCACCAGGATGCAATTACACGGTATGTGTGTGTTTTCTAATTTTACAGTGGCAGCTATTTTAACCCGAACAACCCGGGAGAAGGTGAGATTACTGCAATTGAATTGAAATCGTTTCTAGGAACTGTTGCCCGCCTGTTGGCGGAACATGTGTGTAACCTGAAGTACGTCGTTCTCGTGTGCGGACTTGCCTGAGTCTTTGTTTTGAGCATATTTTCAATGGGTGTCGCTTTTCTTTCGAGCACGGCACGGTGTTTTGCATGCAAATGAGAAAATTGCGTCGTTAAGTTATTTGTAACGAGCAACTCTAACTTTTTCTTTTCTGCTCTGTGTGTCACTCAACGTCCGCGTTTAATACGTGACATAAGTATAACGTAAATGTCTTTATAGAAATTTGTTCAAAAGGAATTTCCAACTGTGTTACGCTTGTTCCAGAAAGACAAAAGCTTTTACATTAATTTCTTTTGAATCTCCACTCCACATGAACTTCAACTTTAGATTTTATTAATGGAGGATTAGCTCTGAAAATGTCCATTTTGTAAAGCAAAACCCTACGTATCCTTTGTGCTTTTATGGATAAAGATTATTGAAGGATTGTTTACCAAGCATAAATTCCGAAAAAATCACTGATTTCGATGACATCTTACCATGGTGAGAGGAAGCAAACAATTCCAGAGATAACGCATCATGTAAAAGGGGTTTAGGATTTAAAAACTCGCCAATGACCTAATTACATTAGATATTACAAAATAAACGACTTGTCTAAACCGTTGGAGTAAACCTAGCTAAAGGTTGAAAGTAGAATCTTTAATGCTTCTCAAACAAATATTTTTACCTATCATTGAAACATGTTTCATGTGTTTAAAAAATAACATAGAACCAAAGGAAATATTTTTTTGCTATAACCGTAGAACCTGATTTTCTTCGTAAAATTGTTTTAGCATCTTTCCCTCAAATACGCTTTAAAAATACATCAATTTCGTTTTCTCCATATTCTCAACCGATTAGACACCACAGCTGCTTGTACAATCCAGCACCCTTCCAGGTTCGTTCCGAGCAGTAACCAGCGCAACATGCACCACATCGTTCACGTCGCATCGTGCATCTCATTAGCATAGACATTATTTTGCGGTGGCAATCTTCCGAATAGGTGAAATATATTTAAGAACCCTTCCCCACTTCCTAACACAAATAAGCTTGAGCATTCCAGTTCGTACTCGAGCGAAAAATAAGAACCCATCCGGTGCTCTCCACCAACAGGTTCGGTTTGCCTGCTGCCGCAGGAAGCTCGCAGGAGAAAGATGGAAAAAGAAAAATGGAAAAAAACGGACGGTGGAGGGACGAAATACATCGTGTATGCTAGAGAAATGTCCGTCCGCCCTTCATGCGGTACATTTTAGCCGTTTGTCGAGCTGGAAGACATCACAATAAGTATAGTTTGAGTGGCATAAAAAGTACCGCCCCGGGAGTAAATACGTGCCACCGTGCACCATTGGTCTTTGCAGCGATGATGATGATGATGATGATGATACCACGTCCTGTGAGGTGATGTCCGTGAACATGCAAACAAACGCGCGCTGCAGGGATGCGTGCAGGGCTCTCCATGCGTGGGATGCAGAAAATCTTGCCCCTGTCTATTCTCATTAGCACAGTGGTTCATCTTTGGCCATTATTACATTTGTTAACGTGTATTTTGAAGTTTTTATTTGATTTTAGTTTAGTGTCAAAAAGTGCCAAATTCATCAAAACATAAAAATATTAAAAAAAATAAGAAAAAATTTTAAATAATCACCATAAATGTCATAATTATCGTAATTGTACTAAATTATGCAAAAATTATGTTAAAAGAAGCACTAGCACTAGCACTTCAATTATGTAAAAAAATAATTGAAAATATGTTCAGATGATATGGAAACAAGTATTATGAATAAGTACAATAAAAACAAAACGAAATTGAAGTTTTATTTTTTAGGTTTGTTAAACATTGAGTATTTTAATACCTGTTTAAAAACAAAGTTGCTTTATAAATCTATAGGCAATAACATGTTCAAACAATTGTCCACCTTTTGGATCCATTGTGCCGTGAACACGGGACGGGTGTGAGAAAGATATCACAAATTCCACTCAGGGCATCTCGAGCGTTTCCCGGTTTCGAGAGGGCAAGCATCTTATCCCTCCCGATTCTAGGTAACCCTGCCCCTTTCCCCGGTGTCAACCACGCGCTTTCCACGCAACCACACCGATTGAGATGACAGACAAGTCAAAAGTTTTCCGGTTTTTACTTCCACCCTCGGCGGTTGAGCTTAAGTTGGGGTTTTGCTTTTTTGTACGTTTTTTTTTGCCCAGGAAATAGCCAGGTTGCGTCTCAGGAGTTGCTGGCATGAAACGTCTGACAAGCGGGCAGGTGGGACTGTGGACGAGACAGAGCACTCCTCGTCGTACAAATTTCCCTTGTTCGTTGGAAAACGGTGCGAGGGTTGGAGGGAAGGGAAAAAGCCTAACCGAAACGTGGCACGTGACAGGCAAGGGAACAAAGAATGTGTGCGTATGCATGTAAATGCCCGCCGCACACAATGGTTGCATAAAGTAATAGCAAATGGTTGCGCGGCGAAAGACAGTTTGAAATTGTTCGCGCGGGTTAAAGATCAGCGATGCTGATGCGTAAAGCGAGGGAAACACCGAACGGAAAACCGCTTTGTTGGTAAGTTTTAATCAGCTAAACGAACGTAGCCCACCTTACGATTTTGCGTTATTATGTTTTATTTTATTGTTTTCCAAGCGAAAGAGTAATGAGATGGTGGTTGGATGACATTTGATGTTTTGTTTGCCGGAAAAATCAAAGGGTTTATTTCAAATGTTTCGTTTCGTTTTATTCGTTACAAATTAACCTGTTTTAGAATGTTAAATAAAGCATCTTAGCGCACTGAAGAAATTGGTTTGCTTTTTTTCTTGGCGCAATTCAGAGAGAATTTTATAAGAAGATTACAGGATTCGTGAGAATAAGAACATTTTATTTTGCTTATCTATTCAATCGAATGTATTATAATTTCCGTCGCAACATTTTTCAACACATTACATGAAACACATTTTTTTAGTATATTGAAACACTTCGTACGCAAGCGTTGTTTGCTTCTAACCCTGCATAAAGTATGCGGCAGGAAATGTTTAACACATGTGCAAAACCAGGTACATGGCCTGGTATCTCTTAAAAAAGCTACTTTTTTATTAAGGGAGTGAGTGAGAGTAAGCTGCAGTATAGCGATTGAGGTGGTTTTTTCGCTCCCGACCCGTTTTTTCAATTTTTCTACTTAACTACTTCTACTTCTACTTCTTTCTAAATACATGCGCTTGACATATTTTTTATTGTTAAAAGTTATATCAAATATTTTATACAAAATGTAGCCAATAATAAACCAAATATAATAATAAACCAATTTTTGTATAATATTTTTATGATTTACTCTCAGTTATCACGATCTCATTATGTTTTTTTTGTAGTCCTGCTGATCTTATTTGTAATGGAATGATCGAAGCATTAATATAAATTGTTCGATTTTTACGATTTTTACATAATCACGAGTTAATCTTCTTTTGTCGTTCGGTCTGAAAATGAGGTTTTCCATTTATCCTCTGAACCAGCACACACAACGCTCAAAACACACAACGAAGACTTTCCACTCTAACTTTCATCTCACGCTGGAAAAACATATCGCTTTAGCGCATAAGTACTTCTCGTGCGCCCCCAAAATTCAGGATGACGAGCACGCGTTTATCTGTGAAAGCCTTCACGGTGGCTGTGTTGGAAAGGGGAAGAAGCAAAACTTTCACCATGATATCCCTCTCAGACACACGTGTACGTGAATATACGGTTTTTGCAACGGTGTGTTTCTGTGTGTTTGATGTTTAACTTTACCGTCGCATCGGTTTCGAAGCGATCCGTTCAAACCAACCCGAAAACGGAATGCCAAGACGCAGCCGAAGCTGGGTGACCGAACTTTCGCGCGGGAGTTTTCGGAAGGCGCTTCGGTTTTCACCTTCACCTGAAACGGTGGCTACGTGAGCGTTTGCATACAAGCGTTTGGCAGGCTCCCGGATCCCGGCGACGCTGTTGACTTTATAAATTACAGCCCGGGAAAAGGCTTACCGGGCAACGACAATAGCCGAACGTGCCCGGAATGTGGCAGCAGCAGCGGTGGCATCGGCGGCTTCCACTCCATGCCATCAATATGAAAAACGGTCAACGGACCGATCCGTTTCGTGTCGACGGTGGTGGTGGTGGTGGTGTAATTTAGCAAACTCGGCACACCCTCCTCACCCGCTTGCCACGTGTGAGTTCATCTCTTTTTTCGGGTGCATTTATCGGGCGCTTCAGAGACGGATTTTTGGAGGAAAGAGAAAACCGAGTGGGGTAGGAAATGTCAACAGGATCCGTGAGCCCTTGGCGCGTGCAAGCGAACGAAAAACATTATCAAGAACATTACCCTGCCCCTCCTCCCACCGGTCCCGCGGGGAGAAGTTTTTCCCCACGGCACGCACACACGAAGGGGTAAAGAAAGTGCGTGGGAAACGAGGTTTTTCCACCGACACGGTAAGTGTGGTGTGGTTTTCCACCTTTCTTTCTCCTGTTGCCCCCCTTCCTTTGCAGCCGTGCGTTGTTTCCACGTTGTTGGAAAATTGATGGTCCCGTAATATGCGCATATACGCACTTTCTCCCGCCATGTTTTTCCACCACCCTGGCGCGGTTCACCGAAAAAAGGATCGCTTCGCCCGTGTTTGGGAATTTATGGATAGAACCCTTTGGCACGCTCACACTCGCTCACACAAAAACTGCACGTTCCAAACAGCAGGAAACACGAACGGGGTGGAAAACCGGCGGCGGACACGAACGCCCCGGCGTATCAACGTTTGTGCAAATATTATGATGTGCTAAGATGTTATCATCTGGATTTAATGTTGTTTCCACAAGCATCAGCTTCCCGTGTGCGCTGGTTTCTTTTTTTCCTTGGTGCTATTTCCCTTTTTATCTCACTCGCTCTTCCTTTCGCTCTCTCGTTCACGCACGCACACACTCGAACCTCCCGTGTTGTTTTATCTTATGGAGCAGCCCGCTTTTACTCGCTTTCATTTCGCGCATGGCGCGTTTGCATTTCAGTCGGGGTGTTTTTCGGGGTGGCATAACGTACAAACCGGCCATAGCGTGTTTTCCTCTCCTCCTTCTCCTCCCCCACCCCACACCACCCGGAACGTGTACCTGCAGTTTGTTTTTCCCCGCTGCACGGGCACTGATTAGCTGGTTCGGTGGTGAGCAGCAAACGGGCCAAAAGAAGACACAGGAGAGAAACAAAAAAACACAACACCCAACAGATACCCTTTTTCCGGAACAACCACCGAAAACCGGGTGACGACGGTACGACCGTTGGTGCGACGATTATAAATTAGTTACGGTGGTGCGGCCAGCACGGACGTACGCGTACGTGGGTAAAAGTCTGCATTTAATGTCCTCGTGTGGTGGTTGTGGCGCTTGTTTTACTCGATTGCGCCCAGCTGCCGGGTTGGGTGCTGGAGCGAGGCAAGACGGATGGGGTTGAGTTGAATGGGACGGGAATTTGTTTTCGTGATAAGAGATTGCGGTGGAGTCTTTTAGTGTACGCTAAGTCATGGAGTGAGATTACTGACTTTTTATAGTTTTATTTTAATGTAATAATGTTTATAATTAGAAGAGATTATTAGGAACACATTTTATGTAAATAACAAAAATCTATGGCTACTAGATTCAAAACTAGAGCATAAAACAGCGCTAGAAAAAACTCATAAAATCATAGCAACCATAATAAAAGTATTTGATAAAACTTATATTCTTTTAACTCAAAAATTCTAGTCCTATGATATTTTGGATATTTTACTCAAAAACTACGATGCCAAAAAAAACATAGCTTTCAAGTAAATAAATAAACCGGCTTCCTAACACGGAAGCCGTGTTAGGAATTTTTGCTCTGCCAACGCGTTTATCTCTCTTCGGAAGCGGAAGCGCAAGGACCCTCGTTAACCTGAACCAATCAAAAACTGTCAATCGCCGTGCCGGTGACCTTGCCATCCTGGATCGAGGGCCCACTGGGAGCTAAATTAGATAAAATAACGACTAGTTTTGGAGCACCATTTTTCAAAATCCACACGCACGATTGAGAAGGAGAATGGATTGTTTTTTTTTGCCCTTACTCGCCAAGATGAATACGTTGCCGCTAAACGATGCGATTTATCTGGCACGAAAATGGCGATAAATCGTGGTGTTGGACCCCCATCCCGCACCGGGGCAGAACCGACCAGGAACACTTGGAACGGCCTGCCTACTTGTTGTGGCTGATCAATTTCCTGTTCTCAAAATTCATATTCCGAAACGCTGCCGCTGCCGCTGCCGATTGTCCCACGTCGAATGCAGTAAAATAAAACCGTATCAAACCTTGCCGCGGAAACCTTCTCCAGCACCGAGCGCCGAGATCGAGCGTGCCGCATTAGATAGGAAATTGATTGTCTTTTGCGTTTTCGCCGAAACACGCGGGCGCGCTCGCGCTATCGCCGGAACGATTTCCGGTCGTTTTTCTTCACCGCCAGCGCCGCCGGAGTCAACCTGTTTGGGGGGTGGGTGGGGAAGAAGGAGCGGAGAGCGAAGTGGAGATCGGAGACGAAAGCGATCCGCTTGCCTTGTGTCGCTTCCGCAACGGCGGCGGAGGGTGTCTTTCAATTTTCCAAATGAAACACCATCAGCTAATGTAAATATTGCAGGACGCCGACTGACGACGGAATCGGTCGTCCGGGAAGCTCTCATGCTGAAGGCACACCGGCCTTTTTCATCCACGTTCACCACCAACCACCTCGCACACACACACACAAACACACACTCGTATAATGCCGCAAAAGAAAATGAGACAAAATAACCTTTGGCCCGGGCGGTCGCTTTACTCCGACACCGAAAGACAAATAAACGCGAAAGAGTTCTTGCTCGTGTCGTTCGGCGTTTGTGTGTGTGTGGGTGGTTATTCGCTTTCCGAACACTTTTTAGAAGTTCAAGTTTGTGGTTCATTGGTTGATCCCGTATAACCCAGGCCAAACCGGGGGTTTTTCTTCCATCGAAAATTCGGAAGCTCGTCCCGGGCCCCGGCCAGCTTCCGGACGGGAAGCCGACGAATGAAGATAAAACGTCCTTATCTTTCATTCCAGTCTTGTCACATCATTATCATCCCCGCGCTGCCCATCCGTGCCTCCCGCTGCGCTGTCAGGCTCTGGCATGCCGGTGTATGTGTGCGGTTGTTTTTTTTGGCGCTTTCACTGCGCCATTATTTCACTCCACCGCCATTAATCCAAACCGAGCCGCAATAGCCCTGTCAACATAGCGTTTTTTCCCGCCTCTATCCACGCCCACGAGCGGCTCTGGTGTGTATGTGTGAGTGTGTGTGAGTGTGGTTAGATAATAAAACACTCGCACCAGCGATAGGACATATGCAAGCCGTGGTGGTGTGTCACGAAACCGGATGTTTTCCGGCTTTTCAGCTTTGCGCGTGGGCCACCGAAAAGACGGCGAGGACACGGCCGACGGGGGGAAAACAAACACCACGGGAATATTATGCACCCCAGAGTGGGGTGGGCAATGGTGGGCGGCGAGCAGAAGCAGACAATAATAAAACCGAACGAAAAACACAAACCCAAACCGGGCCTAGGTTTGGGCAAAATGAAATGAATACACTGCGCTCGCTTTCGATTTGTTTTTTTCTTTCGCTTCCTCGGATATCGTTTTCACTCACACGAGCGGGCTGCTTTGATCATCAACGGTGGCGAGGTGTGATGTTGGTGTCGGGGAAAACTTCAAACCCCTCCCCCGGTTCATTGGGCCACGGATTCGGGCCGGAGACAACTTCTAATTTAAGGAATTTTAATTAAACAGATAAATATGAAAATGGAAATTCATTTACGCAGATAGGATGTGCCGAACGGGGCCAAGGGCGAGGCTTTTCTGTTTCATCCTGGAGGTTTGCTTTGGGAGTGATGGAGGGGGGGGGGGGAGAGGGAGATGGGCGTCCGGTGGTTTGTGTCTTGCGTGCACACAACATAAGAACCGAGACAAGCGAAGAAAAAATAGAAGATAGATTCCTTCTCGAGAGGATTTGTTTGACGTGGTAGGCGAATTAGGGCTAAACCACCGACCGGTCGAACCATCGGAATGTGGACCTCCATTTTTGGTGTATGTGTGAGTGTGAGGGAGTGGTGTGTCGCGTTGGCGGAGAGGAGGAGGGTGGATAAATCAACAACGGTTTTTGTAAAGTGGGCACATTCTTCGCATCACTACCGGAGGTCGACCGAATGGGCAACAAATTACCCGGAAGCTTCGGGCGCATTCTTGGGGCCACTTAGCGGTGGAAATGGAGCTCGGTTTACTGGCGCTTACTAGTTTAGTTACGCCAAAAGCGGTACAGCGGGAAGTTTATGTTTTGTTTCCGGTGAAACTTTCGACCACTCCTTCGTCTTTATTATTTTTTGAAAAGTCGTAGGAATGCTTTGTCTTCTTTGTTTTAAACGGAGGTTTGTTTGATATCTTCAAAATTGTGTTGTTACATTATGAATAATACTTGAGTATTTTTTTCATTTAAATTTTTTTCATTTAAAAAAAATTTAAAAATAAATTTTACTATTCAAAATATAAAAAGGTCTTTGCTTCAACTTCTTCAGGCACCCAATAGCGTCTGAATGATCTCAGTGGATTTATTTAAAGCTACTGAATTTAATTTGCAATTTTTTCATAAACAAACATTTATGGTACCCCCGATGTACTGCTTTAGTTCTTCACCTTTGAATTGCAGGAAATTCATCAAATCGTTTAAAGCTGCTACGTTTTGATGCCTGACTTCCCGTCCATTTAAACGAGAAACATAGACTGCTTGGCACAATCCTGAAGACAATTCGTTCGCCTATTTTAATTCCTTCACCAAAATCGCCTCTCGTCCCGGAATGCTTAGCAAACAGCGTGAAGCATCCCGGTATTAGAAAGATGAAGTACTGGGAGACGAAAACAAAACATACACAAACGCACAGGCATACACAAACGAAAGTAATTAATCCAATTAATCTTAGGCCCAAACGAAGCACTTGTTCATTCCGGTCGTTGCTTGCTCTCTTATGGTGCAGATCGTGGCGCTGCCACTGGGAGCTGTTTTACATTTCCCGCTGGGGTTTTTTCCGACAAATTGGGTGCGCCATTGGCCAAGAGCGTTAGCTAGGTCTATTTTCCACAGACAAAGGCTGTCGAGTGTTTATGTGGCTGCGTAAATAAGTTTACGCGTGTGTGTACCTTTGTGCGCTAGGAATTTTGCTACGATACGGAGCAGTTGCAGTTTGTGACTCAACGGAGCTGGTCCATGGTTTCTTAATTTCATCTGTCAGAGCTCAGGATACCCAAATCGAGGGCAGGATCTGCTGTGCGCTTAACGAGACCAGACCGGTTCCTCCGACCGTGCGCACATTCCTCTCGATGTCACCGATGGGGAAAGGCTTGGGAAACGCACAGTGGGACCATTACAATCCTCACCAAATCACATCGTTTCTGTGTTGGTTTCCGGGAAAATTCATGACCAACCATACGCTCCGAGATGTGGAACTCTTAACGATTTATTTATTATTTCGATCCAGCATCGTTGCACAATTAAGCAATATTCTAGCTTTCGCCGGTGGGAATGAATCTTTCGAATAATTGCTAAATGAGCCTTATTTGCGTAATTTATTTTGATTTGATTTACGTAATTTATTTTTTCATCCTTCTTTTGGTGTTAGTATGGTATTCTTTATGGTTGAAACAATGAGTGAGAGAAATTTGGGTTTCTGTTTTGAATATCTTGACGTCAGAATCAATTAATACATAAATTTCGAATATAATATACAGCAAGGCTACCATGAAAAACGCAAAACATTTGGAAGCACTCTAGATACAGCGTACGGCAATAAATATTCAATAAATCTACATAACATGACAACTGTCTAAGTGAATTTAAGGGTCAAAATTAGCCTGATTTTAATCACAACATAAATTGCAAATTCCACTTCCTTTTCTTTTGGCAACAAATGCAATCCATTTGTCCATGAATAGCATTCGATGGATTTGTATTCGTTTTGTGTTAACAAACGAACGAAAAGAGGCAAAAAAAAAACATTCGTAAAAGCATATTTCAATTTACTGGATGCAGTGATACGTCAGGGTTTTGTTTTTCTCTTGGAGTAGTAAATCATGTTGCATTGAAACAAACCTCGAGTTAGAACAACGATCGTTTATTATATCGTTGCCAATTTACACTCGCCCGAAGCGAGCGAACCGTTGCGACACAGCCATTTTGTCGGGATAGCTGCAAATGAATGGGAAACATTCTCCATTCCGTTGGCTGGCTCCATTCCCGGGTAGCCGGGAAAGCCGAAAAAAGGAGCAGCAAAAAGCACGTGTTTGTGAGAGGTTATTTCGTATTCGACCAGGGTCATTTCCGCATTTTCCACGTGCTTCAGGTTTCGGGATTTTTTTTTTCGTCTTCTTTCGCTTTCTATCTCTTCCGGCTTCTTGTTAATATTTGCTAGACAGTTCATCGGGCAGAGGAACTGGATGGGACAGTAGTTTCTAATTGAAAATACGAACACCATAGCTGCATCGGAAACCATCAGACGGACCCGGCTGGTTGGCCCGTGGCCAACACAGACACGCGGGTCCCATCTTCCCTGCGCCCATTAGAAGAGGACAGAAAACACACACAGTGAGAGAAAATGACCTTGTCCCATGGGCCGGCTGCCTGGTGCATTATTTTTCCATCCAACGCTCGGTGCCTCTCGCCACCCATTACGGAGCGTTTCGTTAATGCTTCGCCGTGGAACATGGTATTTCACTCCGGGGGACGTCCCGTGTGGGTCAAGTTGGGATGCTTACGCTCTTCCGCAACGCAGGCGCTTAGTGCGGAAAATCAAACAGCTTTCGCGTTCACTAGCGGACGGTCGAGCCCGCTTGATCTTGGCACCTCTTTTGGTTTCGGTTTCCGGATGGTGCCGAGCGTTACGCCGGAGAGGACCAGCGACCGAGCAAATAATCAATGAGAAATATTGTATTCATAAAAACTTCATTAGCAACTACGTGATAAGAATCCTCGAGTCCGTTCGTTGTCTGCTGCGTCCGTCGTTCGTGCTCGTGTACTTACTCGTGTATTTTCTTTTTTGTATTTTCATTCCCCAGACCTTCTTTTGGTTCGATTCGTTCCATGTCATCCAAAGGCGCCCGCTTTGCACCGAGCAGCTTTTCCGTGTTCGCTTTTCCGCACGCTGCAAGTCGTTGCAGGTCGTCTCGTGACACGGGCGGAGTTTTAAATAAATTTTTATGAGCTGTACGGCACTCCCGCGAGCGATCGCACTAAACGACGGCGGAGAAAGAATCGAAATTGCTTCCCAGGCTCGTGTCCTGCCCGTTTTTGGAGCGGGCTACCATCGCATCGTTCCATAATCGACTGTAGTTAACTGCACGTAACGGAGCTGTCAAGATTGGGTCTGTCGGTCGGTCGGACGGTCGTTCGGGCCGACTCAATCGTTCCGCACTTTTGCGAGGACACCACGTGCCCACGTCGTCCATCCGTCCATCGAAGTCATCGGTGGATTCCTGGTGGGTAGTTTGCTGGCCGGACGAATCGGAATGATAGTCATACCGCGCTGGGGCTTTGCATAATTTCGGTAGAGGTCGGGAATTTTAAACAGCTGCGGCGTCCCGTGTGACATGTCAAAGTTCCGCATGCAGTTGACGTCGCGCGTAATGGATGTGGTTTTATTATACTTGAATGCCTGGCCTTATGAACTGGCCGGCGGCCGTGATGACATAGATGACAGACGTTCAGATGTGAAGATGTGTGGATCATTGTAAGCGGAGAGCGATAGAAATATAATGTGGAAATTTTTAAATGAAAAGCTCAAGTAAAATCAAAGTGTCAGGGTTTTATAAAATTTGATTTGCTGATGTTTTTTTTTTGTATCAATATTATTAAATGAAAATTTACCATCCACCAAATACACGTTCTCCGGGGAAAAAAGGGTTTCATGGAATATTTCCAAATTCTTTGAAAAATCACAATAAATTGATGGTCATATTTTTCTTACAAGGAATAATTTTCAAGTATTGTCAAACACGTCTTATGTCTTCCAGCTGTAAACCAACATTTAAAAAACAACAAAGAATAGGTGCTTTATTAATTGAGTGATTATTGAAATCAATTAAATTTTGGAATATCTTGGTACTTGGTATTTGCCAACTATATTTGGTTTTATGTTTACTGAAACTTTAAGTTTTTTAATTTAAATAATATGACGATTGCCCTGGACGTATTGCGATTGTGATTTGATTGAGAACTATTTTAAGGAAAACTTTCCTTCAGCTTAATGTTCATAATTTCTCCCAAGCTGAAAAAAATCCAACAATATAACAAACAGCCTTTGAAATATAAAACTTGGAAAAGGCTTCGAATTCTAAAGTTAACCCCGTTAAGCAAGAGCGGATACATAAACAAAATAAAAAAAGGTTTTAAACTACTTATATCATGCTTTGAAGGAAATTATGCTTCTACTTATCTCCACCAACTTCAACGTGGGATTTCATCAAGCTTCTTCAATCTCATCATTCCCACACTTCCATCAGCGTGGTGTTTAAAGATAAGCGTTTCAACTCTTTCGCTTTCGCAATGAAAACCCTGGTTTGGTCTGCTACTTGCCAACAATTATCATCACACTTTACACGCTCCTAACGAACCACTCCCAACCGGATCCGATGTCTGTCTCCGATCAGGCACAAACCGGTCCGAGCCAAGCCTGAACTCAGCCATCCAGCCCGAAACGGTGTGAGGTGAACCGTGAGCGCATTCATGCAGATAGTTGGTCGAATAGTTATGGCAGATGAACATAATTAAAATGAAAATTCTTCCCAACCGTTCCCATCCCACCTCTTCCTCCAATAACCCCACCTCAAACCGGTGCCGCTGGGCGTGTAAACTTCCGCACCGGCAACGACACGAATCTTCTCGCACGTTCCGGCCCGGTTCCGGTTCCGTCCAGGAACGAGTGTATTATCATGTGACCGGCTTCCCCCTCGGGCAGGCTTTACTCGCAAAACTCGGCCGCTTATTGAGAGCGGTGCCGCATCACGTGGAAATAGTTTCGATGTAGTCGGGAGGCAAACTTTTCCCCTTTCCAATTTCCTGCCGCGCGCGTCCGTGTGGTGGAAATGTTTTTCAACATCTCGGTGCAGCTAATCGCACGGCCACGAAAACTGAACGCCAGTGCATTCGGTGCCGCTGCGGCCATGTTTTCATATTGCACCCGGGAGACGGCAACATGGAGTCGTGTCCGTGTGGGCTGGCAGACTGGCAGCATCGTGTCGCAACATGGAACTCGCGCCATTGCCGTGCCACTATACGTTTGTCGACACTCGAACGGGCTTCAAACTTTCCTCAAAAAAAGGGGATAAAACCTTCCCACACATATCGAACGAAGGCCGAGTGGCCGTCGATCTGTTTTAGCCAAAACCGGAAAGGAAAAGGTTTTTGCAAATTCGTGTTTCGAGGTTCCGGCTCTCAACGCCCGGCAACGGATGTATTCTTCCTGGTGGAAAGTCCGACTGGTTGTTCGAAGGGGGTTTTTTTTTAATCAAAATCTATCGCTATTCGAAACCGGACAGGAATTTGAATCCGTTCATCCACCCATCGGCCCGTAGTGCGCCCTTGGTGGGAACCTTTTTGCACAACGGGCGAAGAAGAGGAAGCGAAGACGAAAAGCGGACACACCGAGCGCAACGTGCGCCGGGTTCGGGCTTCAATCTCTTCCGAGCGGGATTGGGAGCGATTCGAAATTTTTCCGGTTGAGTCGGTTCCACCCTCAAGGGACAGTCTTCATCATCAAATAATTTCCTACTTTCGGTTTTAAATTAATGCCGGCCGTGTACAATGGGGATCCCGGGAACACGATAAGCCGCTTGTAGTAGTCGTCGTCATCGTCGTCGGGAGTTTCTTTTTCCTTTCGTCTTGCTGCCGGACACGATGCCGGGTTGGGTGTGGGTCGAGCTCATCCTTTTATCGTTTCGGTTTTGTTTTGTTTTTTTTTGTTTTCGCTCCCGTCTGCTGCTGTCCACCCTTGAGGACAACACCAGCATGTTTTCCGGGTTGGCTGTGTCTTACAAACGCAGGCACAGCCGTCCGGGCGAAGATCAACAGAATAAATTAAAAGTGTCCTTTTTTTGTTGGGCCCATACCCACCCGGTCACCCAGGAAGATCTCGCTGTATCTCGCAAGGATTAGCAAACATTGCGACAAGTTCTGGAATTTATAATTAAAATTAATAATTTAACCAGCACCGAATTCGGGTGCGGGTTTCGGTTCCTTTTTTTCCTTTCTAGCTTCCTTTTTTATTTAAATCTGTTTCACCCGCACTCATTTGCAAGGTGCTGTTGTTTTCAATCATTCATTTGTTTATTTACCCGTAAGCGCTTCCGAATCGTGTGGGGACCACCGTTCCCATCCCTGAGCACTCGCAAGGAAACACACTAAACTCCCCGATGGTTTCCTAAGCGGAGCGGTTAAACGGTAATCGAAAGCGAATGTTTAAATTCCTAAGATGCTTTCAACCGCAGCGCTCGCCAGGCTGTTCGCCCGCGGTGGGATTGTTCTTTTTCGTTCCACTTCGCACGCAGCGGGAGCTGTTGAAATATTTACTAATTCAGCAATACGGTAGTTTGGCGGGACGCGAACGCCACCAGTTGTGGTTTTAGCGTTTACCGGCAACGCACGTGAGGAGGTATCAACTTAGGTGGTTAATTTTTCATGTCACGAGTCGCGGTTGTGGGAGTGTTGCTTGTGCCCAGGGAGAACGTTGTGTTTTCAGTTGAAGAAACTTACAGCTTATTTACAGTGTGTTGTTCGTGGCATTAAACGATGAGCTCTACTTTTAGTTTGCTTTGACATCAAAGCTGTAAAGTAAGCTGTATTTTCATTGGGAATGTTTCTTCTGTTCTTCCTTTGTCGGATTAATTATTATTTATTATACATAGCGCCTAGAAGATATGCAATCTGCACATCTTAAAAATCAAAAACTACCGCCACCGAGGGCGTAATCTAAGAGCACTTTAGTTAGTATAACAATACTAGAGAATTTGAGTGATATACTATTATCATTTTCACATAGAATCCAATCAAAAGTTAAGGGATTTCATATAAATTGACGCTATCTGTCGCTTATGTACCAGAACATCACGCAATCCGTGTTCAAAGTAAATAAATCAGGAGTGAAATCGTCTCAGGTTTTCTCTACAAACTCTTCGTCACTGTAAACAGACACTGTTTTATTTTAAATATCTCGAATAAAATATTTTAAAAGGGCTAATGAAGCGTCTTATTTTATCATACACTTTCCAAACCGTTCTAAACTAAATAAACTCGATGCTGTGACAGACGCTTTCAGATTAATAAATTCCATATAAAATTACGTAAAATATAATTTAAAGCAGAATTGAAAATGAATGAATTCTTGTCTTTGTAGTAAGAGTAGGGATATTCATAAATTTTCTAAGTATTCATTTTCAATAACGAACGTGTAAAGCGACGTAAAATATTTTAAAAATAATGAATATTTTCGTATCCTTATAGTTCCTCTTCTTAATAAAAATTCCTCAATATTTATTTTCCCACGATATAAAACGCTTATCCCATTGTATATGAAAATGTTTCGTCCACTCACGATGATGCACGATACGAGCTTAGATGCGGAGCAAACAAACAAGCCTCAACGTGCGGCAGAAGAGCCTCACACGCACAGCACCAATCTCATAAGTTCAAACCCAGAACGACGTCCACTTTTTGCTACCCATCGCCCCACGAGTCACTTATCTTCTAAAACACCACTTTCGGCGTGGTCGGCCTTTCCGCACAGAAGAGTGCATCTATATTGGGCGCGGTGGGCTATTGTCCTGGCAACGGAAGCGTTCCGGGCTTGAAACCACTTCAAAAGCACGTACACACACAAACATCGCCGTCGGTTACAGCCGCTCAAACATGGTCACCTTTCGGTGGTTGAAGGATTTTTTCGTTGCGGCCTGTTTGGGAGCCACAACGCAATCTTCTGCGTATATTGACACGCTTCTCGTACTTGTTGACCGTTTGATTCAGCCCTAAAGTCGCCGTGGCTGTGGGATGTGGCTTTTCGGTGGCAAAACATCAATTGCTGGAAGGTAGACGATTTTTTTTTCTCCCACAAAGCGTTTTCTTTTATGCACAGGCTGCGTGTTCATTTCAGGGTTCAATCGTCGATGGTAAGTTTTAGAAGATTATTGAGTAAACCATGAAATAATCGATTCTGCAGTTCCGGTAGAACTTCAGTCGCCTGGTTAATGTAAACTGTGCGCTTCCACGGTAGTCCGAAATGAGAAAAAGAACCCCGTTTCCATCCACACAATGCGACGCCTCTGTAACAGGAATGAACGTGAGCTTAGCGAGCGTAAAAATTTAAAACCAATCACCACTATCCGAGAGTAGAGGAAAGTTGGTCATCAAACGACCACATCTACTGGATTTTCCAGCGACCACCAAATCGAACGGCTGGATCTTGCCGGCACTTTTTGCTGTTGGACTTTCCATTTTGAATGTTTTTTTTCCCGCGCCAGCCTCGTTACCGAAAAAGCGGAGTTTCTAACCGTTTCGAACACATAACTGACAATAATCGAACACCGAGGGTGGGAATGTCAGAGTTTCGCTCGATCATCCCGGTGGAAGGGTTTGGCGCTTGGATACTGGCGTGTTGAGCAACACACAAAAGGCAAACAATATTTTGCATGACATGATTTTCGAGCCGAACGCAAACACACGCCGATGAGCGAGAGATGTTGTGGGAAAGAGAAAACAAAAAAATAGCAACATGACATTAACCAGATAAAATATGGAAATCTGACCGAAAATCCCCGTCCTTCGCTCGCTCCATCGGGTGGTTTTTTGTCTCCTCGTTTTGAGAGTGAGCATGCTAGGCCCTCACACATACGGCGACAGTTGTGACAATTTTTGTGGGGATGTTTAGAGGCAATCACCTGCTACAATGAATTTTGATTTATATTTTGGCATTTTTTTTGCAGGATTAAAAAATGAATAAATCTCTGGAAAGGATGAATAAATGAAAAATGTCTGCATCAAATGATAATAAATTATATAAAAAGAAATATATTTTGAAAGCATTCTTATACATCAGATTAGATTAACAATGCATTTATGGTGACTATCTTGATATAAATTAAAACGATTAAATGATCAAAGAAACACTTGATGTTTAATTAAATCTATATCTTGACCTGGAATCCTTTTTTCCACCGTGAACTATAGCAAACGCAACCAAATATAACAACATTTTCTCAACTATACCTGCGGAAGCGACCGGTAGTGTACGATGCCCAAAAATCTTTCAACAACCCGCTGCTCACCACAGCCAGTTTTCACCAAAAACTAAACCCCATCGATGATGTGGGAGAGCCAAAAAAGATTTTTTTGCTCATCTAAAAACGGGGCCGCTTTTCGCTTGTCCAAAAGCGTTTTTTCCCTCGTTTGGCACTCCATTTCAGTACACTTACCCAACACATGCACACGGACACACACACTCCAGGCGGGCGTCGAAATTTGTGGTTGAGTATTTTCGGTCCCGCCCCGGTTCGCTTTTTCGAGGGAGGCTCTTTGGGTGGCGAGGGGAGGGGGGGGGGGGTGGTTGGCTTTCATACCCCTTTTTCGAAGGGGCATGAGAAAAAAGCACCCGAATATGTTCACCGTCGGTTAAGCCTCAAAACGCCGCTCGCTGGACCAAACACACACACACACACACACACACACACACACACACACATACACAATCATGCACGGACGGGCCACCAGGATGACCACTCGTTAAGTCCGCTCGAGCGGCAAAACCGAGCTGTGGCTTTTGCGCCAACGCCGCAGCGCCCGTGATGTGGCGGTGGGAAAGCCCAGGAAAAACCCCGGGAAGCCAACGTCACCACGAACACGAACCTATCGATGACACGCGGGATGTTGATCCGCTGCGAAAAGCTCGCCCCATGTGTGTGTGTGTTGTCTATTTGAATCCTTGTTGGCGGGGGGAAAAGGTATCACGGGGTGGAATTTTCATGTTTTTCTCACCCTCCCCTCAAGCGCACCTTTTTCGGCCCGGCTTGTGGCATCCTTTATTTTTCCTTATGCACAAATCCTGACTCCTGATAAACCCTCGCCACACGTAAAAACCCTCATCCAGCAGCCTTCTTCATCCCCACGAGGCGAAGGGGCGAACGGACCCAAATGATCGATGGTAGCGCAGGGCCTGGGCAGTTGTCAGGTGGTGATGGCGATGATGATTATGTCGAACGTGAAAACAAAACGTTGCTTTTGTCGGCCAATGAGCCGTCCGCTGTTGTTCGACCGTCTCTCGAAAAAGTGGACCAAGCCGGCGGTGTCGGTGGCCGGAAAAACTCTCAAATCCGGTTCCGACCGAGCGCGCCTTTGATCAATGTGTGTGTATGTGTTTATATGTTTGTAGATTTATTTTTCACCGTTCGACGGGTGGGAAGGAGACAACAAAATAACCTTCCCCCATAGAATATAATGATGAACGAACGGCAAACCAATCCTTCCTCCCGTTTCCCGCGCCGACGTTAGGGGAAAAACTCGGTTTCGTCCGGTTCACTGATCATTGTTGATGGTGGAGCAAATGGAAAAACAAACTTTTCCCTCGTTTGTTTCGCGTATCCTAGCCGGACTGGGCCGTGTTTTGTTTTCAGCGGCCCGGCCGCACACCGCTTTCCGCTCGGGTGTGAGCGAGTTTGTTATGTTGCAGTCACAAAATTGACATTTCCACGCTTCTCCCGTTCGGGGTTCGTACCCTCGCGTCGACCGGACGTATATCAGCCCTATCGGTGAATGGGCTCGGGTTTACTGTAACTATTTTGTGGGGAAATTTATATGCGAAAACATGCCGGGCGAGGGCTGCCAAATGCTGGCGACAACGCATAATCCGCACCAGTTTATTTTATTACACTTTTTTCTCCTTCCTGCTACGCGCCAGCACCGTTTAATACATGATGGCAGCCATAATTAGTTTTAAACGTGATGCGTTGTTCTGCGTAATTGTATAATCGGTGCTTTTTTCCCTCCATCATTTCGCGGTCGATAATGAGCAACGCAGGCAGCACGCACGCATCAACGGGCGGAATTGATATTTTACGATCGGGTAAGAATGAATTATAGTGTTGTTGTTATTTGGAATGCTAGCACAGGTTGTTTTGCATTTGTTTTTGTGTTGTGAGTGATTTTTTTTTCGTCGATTATTCGCCCGAGGATACGTGCGGATCAGGCATTATCGGTGTTAAATTAATCCGGCATAATAAACCGCTTACGTGGGGGTTAAAACGTGTGGCATCGATTGCGATAGGTTTTGCCGATGTTTAGTGAGATGTCAGCGATGAATTAACATTATGTTTTTTGGTTTTGTTTTATAATCGACGTAGTTTTGCTCCTTTTTTTGGGAAAATTTTTGCATAAGGGTAATTAAATTGCACGATAGAATTATTTTGATTATTTGTTTTTTCACAGTATTGCAATAAAAAGCATAAAGCAATTCAAATTATTTTTGTTTTCAATTGTCCATCTGCTATTGGATTGTATTGTACCAGGTCGTTCATAATAAAAAAAAACAATTTATTTTTTAATCAAATCAGTGCGGTGTATCATCCACAATTTAATGGTTTTCATGGAATATAAATTAATTAGAGGGAATTACTTTTCATATAAATAGTTATTAACAGTTAACATGAATTAACAACAAAAGTTTGAGTTAACAAAAGTTTTTCGTTAATTTTTGAAAAGAAAGAAATCAAGTTTAAGTTCTCAAACCTATAAATTTTTAAAAAATTCATATAAAAATTATGATATCAAAAATCCCAAACAAGAAAAATGAATCAATAACTTCACACCGGCGGCGGCGAAAGTTTTGAAAGCTTTATTTACCTTTCTCTCTAATAGCAGTCTAAACGTTGTAACTTTAAAACTATCACTTCATTCGTTCAACTCCGCATTCTCACACACGTCCGCTAGCAAAAAAAAACTTACTATTTTATTCCCTGTCGATCACATACATCGTAGCGAAAAGGGGTTAAAAAAAGCGTCCTCCACACCGCTACACAAACATATTCAACATAAACATCTTCCAACGAAATCCTCCTTTATCAAAAACTTTACACCGGCACCGATACTTTCGCTCTATTTTCTCTCTTTTTTTCGATCCCTTTTTACAAGAAAACCAAGTGAACGGGAGGAAAAGCTTCGAAGAGATAAATCTTTAAAACAAACTACGCTGATTTAATACCTCACGGGTGGAACGGGGCGGGCAGCTCGTAACCAACGAATCGCATTAGTGAGAGGGAAAATAAATCCCGCTCAGAAACAATGCGCCAGATCGTGGCGCCCGGGCGCGGGCGTCATGAAAATCGCCTCAAGTGAAAGGAAAAAAGGACACCTTCAATCGATGCGAGCCTCGGTCGGTGTTGCCGTAGCGCTGATGTGACACCAGTCAAAGCAGGCGACGAGAGCCGCGCCGGCGATGAGAAGTTTCAATAAGCTGCTTTTCTTCCCGCCACCGCTTTTGGTCGGCACCGGTTTGGGGATGGGAAGGGAGGAGGACAACTTCTTACAAAATGAAAGGCAACGGTGGCGCGAGGTGGAGTCGCCTCCATCGGATGCATCGGTTCGTCTTTAAAGTGTAAAAAAACTTTTAATGGATTTAGAAAGTTTGCATCATTTTAGCTCTATCATCATTATCGCCATCCTTTCGCCTTCCGCTTTCCGCTTTTCTAAGCTCATCACGGCGGAGTGGGCTCTAGCCGGCAAGACAGGGCGTGTTGCGATAAAATCGAAAGAACCCCCGGCCGCTCTCTGCATACGAGAGACAGCAGGAATGCATCGCCGTGAGCCGAGCGAGATCATTACGTCCCATCCTTCCCGTGAGTCCTCCAGCGGAACGCTCAAACGTCCTGTTAAAGCGAGGAAAAGTTGCCATTCGGAAAAGTTGCTTTTGGGGTGGAAGCTCAAAAATCAACTGCTACCGATTTCTCGCCGGCACCGGGATAACTATCGGAGCCACTGCTTTCCTGGTTTGTAGCCAGCACTACAGAAGAACGCTGGTAGACCAACTGGTAAACCAGCATCCGAGTTCTTTAGCATCCCGCGCCCGCCCGCTCGTTCGTCCGATCCGTGAAGGTTGCACCGGCAGCCACACGACGACGGATAAGCATACGGAATGAGGCGGAAACATCTGCTTAGTGGCCCCTCTTTTGTTTACTCGACTCCCACACCGCCCGGAACAAGCGAAAGAAGCGAGGAATTTTCAACTATTTATGCAGGAATTACAGCGCAAACTTATTCCGCGCGCCAATGCTGCCCCTTCCCCCCCCCCCCCCCCCCCCGTCTCCTTGCTGCTCGAGCGGAGCTGTTTTGTATGTTTTCCAGTCCACTCGGACCGGGCCCTTTATCTCGCTCCGAAAGCGCTTCAAAGTCGGGCCAGGGCCAGGAGGAGGGCGAGCGGCCGAAATGCAAAGTTAAGTCCACTCCGAGAGCGGCCCCGAAAGTTATTTGGTTTCCTTTGGCCGAGAGCGCCGGAAGAACGGTGGGGTAATGCCGGGAGGTTCGCAAAGATGCCACCGGTGGAAAAGTGGAAAACTATCGGAAACATTCAGCTTGCAGCTTGATTATTCGCGTCCGAAACCCAACCCGAACAACAATTTTTCGAGAACGGGCGACGCCGCCGCCAATCGACTGCTGAAGTTTGCAAAAATGTTGCACACTTTAAATATTTATTCATTCTTCATGCATCATTCAGTCCAGGAGGGCAAAAGGAGAGCGGGAGTGGAACAAAGTGGAGTCCGTGTTGAGTGTTTCGTTTGGGGTTTTCTTTCTTCTTTTGACCGTACTGATAAACAAAGGCGGTTTGGTGCAGTTGGTGCGCACCTGCCGCACGTGCACGATGGGTACTTTGATTTTTATTTTTCATTTTTTACACACTGTTTGTTAACACGCCCGTGTGCAAATTTACGGATGATTTGGGATTTTTGTACCGTACCTATTTTTCCCGGGAACATTTGTTTCGCTGCTCGTGATGTGATTGTTGTAAATGCGATTGGTAAGCAAAATCGCAGTAAGCTGCACTTACAGTAAGGAATTCTAATCCTTATGCTTTTTTGCTTACTACAAGTAGATCTTTGAGGTTTGCTAAAGAAGCGGGATTTGCTTCTTCAATAAAATAAAGAAGAATTGACTTGAATAGTTTACCGTGAGTATTTGTGAAAAACTCTATTTAAATTATTCAATGACACACATCTTTGCCGACTGTTTCTGAACAGAGAATGGTGAAAAATCCGATCAAAATTACATTTTCCTGCATCCTGTTGATGCGCACAATGTCAGACTTAACAGAAAGAACATCAATGCTGTCGTCGAGATGGGACAGAATAGTTTTAATACGCTTCCTGCTTGCCACTTCGACTACTTCGAATGTTTAAAAATGCATCCCATTCAATTACTATTCATCGTCTAGTTGCTTTCACCAGTTCTTGACCGCTCTTGTGTCACCATCGTCCCGCGTCGTCGCACGGACCGACACGGAAATGTCTTGGCAGGATAGAACCTTCTGGGAAATGTTTTTCCTTCACCTCCTCCCCGGCATCCTCGGTCCACATTGCAGCGAAACAAGGCGCGCTGTTTGTTAGCTTATGGTGGTACGTGTCAGTGAGCGAAGAAGCTTGTACCGTGGCTGGCAGAAACACCACCGACGACGAAAGCGACCGTAAGGAAATTATTCATTCCCAACCCGATGCGAAGGCGCAGTCTCGGGTTGATTTTTTACAAAAAAAAAAGAAGCAACCAAGATCCGATCGTTGCTTCGTGTTGCATGATTTTTACATCCCGGCAACCGGGAGACAGATTGTTGCCGTGTAGCTTTGTGGCGGCTGGCGGGTTAAGTTTTCCCCACTGGCTGGTTCGGTGCAAAGTCACGGTTGCCACCGTCCCGGGACGCTTGTTTGCAACCGAAGTGACGGCGACTTTGACAGCAACCGAAACACTTCGCTACGGAACGCTCCGCCGGCGAAAAGTAACTCCATCTGTTGGTTGGTTGGCAAACCTTTCGAGGCAAACCGTGACGGGGCACTATTCGTGCCCGCTTTCTTGCCCGAAAAGCGCCCCGTCACCGTTAGGAGAAGGGGGTTAAACGTAAAGAGAAACTACTACCGTGAGCGGCTGTTTTCAGCAGGGGATGCAACATCCGGTGCCACTAATAACAAACAGCGAGCAATCGCGTACGATTTCTCCCACGAAAACCCAATAGTTGTGATGTGATAGAACGATTCTACGCGCAAGAAATTGATTCCTGGCGTTCTTCCATCGCTTCCATCCATCAAACGCTAAAAGGTAGTCCCTCGAATGGCTTTCCCTTTGATCAACAAACACCAGCCGCAGTGCTTATAAAAAATACCCCACCCAAAGCGATTCGAGATGACACACGCGTGTCAAACGGGGCACGGGGATTTGTGATTTGCAAACAGCAGGTGAGTGAGCTGAGCAGGAGGTGGACCCTTCGGAAAACCATTTGTCACGAAACGGCATCGATTTTCGCACGCGACGGGTTCGGGTGGCTAATGTTTGGAAGGCTGAAAGTGTTATGTTGGGGTGGAACAACTTTTTTTTAACCTGCGAGTCATCGCGTTTGAGAGCTGAAAGCAAAGCCGGTAGGACATTTTCACTCAGACGCTCCTTTGTGCGACACTATGCGCTTTCTCACTGAAAGGGTATTTCCAGCGACAAAAAGATTCATGTGAAGTGAATTCCACGGTTGACAATCGGGAGTGCTTTGTGGATTAGTTTATATAAGAGAAATATTAAGTTTTTGTAAATGCATGTTTTACTTGAATTTATTTTTTCACTCATTTATTCAGCTTACACAACTAACGTCGGTATCGCATACGTTTCTCAATTTTTTTGGGTGCAGTAGGTACTTATTAACAAGAAAATATTGTACTCCATCAGTTTGTCTGTTCGCTGCCAACTAACTTACTAATCAACATGAACCGACGTCGCAAGCGCCCTCTTGCAGTGTACTAATACGCGTAACACGCGTACTAATTTTTTTTTTATAAAAAACATATTTATTGATAAAAAGAAGACATTAAGGACAACATTTTACAATGCTTAACCTAACATAAAAAATTTACAGGTAACACTTAAGGACCTCTAAATCAATCATGTCATCGTTGTTCCCAACGATGAAGATGATGTAGTTTGAAAACGATTTCAGAATCAAACTACGCTTGCCCGTACTAAAACCTGTTAGCTCAGGAAAGCGTAGCTGATCGAAGGACAAAAACAAGGAGGAACGTTGACACCCTGCCATCTCTACTGCTCTTCTGATATGTTGCTGCAGAGCAACCCAAGCTTGGGCAACTCTGCTGCAGCAGGCAAACTTATACTAATAAAATGTCAACCATAGTCAATGGTCAAATTTGCGACACATTTCGTCGAAAAACAAAAACTATAACTATAAATCGTATGTAGATAGCAATAAGGCCAAGCCGGAACTTACCTTAAACATAAATAAACAATAAATAAATCGTATGCAGATAAAAAAGAAAATAAATAAAATGCTTTTAAATGTGCTAGCAACAGTTTGTTAATCTTAAAATAATAACAGAATGAAATTAAACCAAATAAAACCCGAATATTAAGTCAAAAGTTATCAAGTAATGCAAATTAATTTGTTTTTTATCACATCAACTTTCATATAATGATTGATCGATTCAGTTTATTGATCTTTTATTTGATACTAAAAGTATATAGATTCTATCCACCATTATTCAGACGAATTTAAATTTTAAACAGCTTCGAAGACTACGACTGATGGTAATTTATTTTCCCATCCCCTTCGATGTCGCACAGTAAATACGTGTGTAACGAAAGCAATTGCCATACGATACAGTCAAACCAGAACGAATCCTCTGCCAAGTATGTGCAAAGTGTTCCATATCGATTACTTGCCATCCTTGACGATGCTAATGACACCACCGTGTTGCGTAAGCCGCCTTGTTTGTCTTCCGTTGCGCCAATGGAATATTTATTCTGTATGGTTGTTTCGCCTCAATCAATAATCACAACCCAGTGGCACAAACACACGAATGACATCGCAGTTCGCTACCCCGTCCGGGTGTACTCAACCGATTTTTATTATTTCGCTCCGTCATCGACATGTCTCGTGTTTTTTTTTTTGCTTCCTCATACCTCGCTGTTGTCATTGCGTACCATGTACTTACGGCCAGCTAGTGGTTCTCAGAATCCGACCCCGACCCCGATCCCGTCCCGAGAACACTACACGATTGGAGTGTATCATTTGATTCGAGCATTATGAGCGATGAGTAAGCAGGTCCGTTCCGAACACGGTGTAACATAAAATCGCACCGAAAGCCTTTTATCGTGGCGTGGCGTTGGAGTGGTTTTTCTTCATAAAAACGTGCACAAAAAAACGCGGGTTGCGCTTGGTTTTTTGTTGCCTTGTAGAATTATCATTTGTCTAAGGATGGTGACTACAAACGATCGAGCTAGTCGAGTGTAAATGGGAGGAGAGCGACGGTGAGGCAAACAAATGGAGCACATAAAAAAAAACACACACACACAACAAATCGCACGAAAGGATACTGCTCAAGTCAAATAGCAAATTGAAAACTGCTGTCACTGCCGGTTAATCCCTCTGTCTTGCTCGGTGAACTCGGTTCCTTCCGTCCGGTCCATTAATAATTTTCACCGCACCCATCCGCCTTCGAGTGGGCTTTTCGCTTGTCATTGTCAGACCAGTTTCCACCGGAGGAGGTAGTAAGAATTTAAAGCAAGATTTGTATTATTTTTTGTTTCCTTCGCTGCCTGCTTCCATCTGGCTTGAGCTGACCGGAACACGGAGATTACCAGACGCGCCGTGCACTTTTGAATAATAATCTGACGCTTTTTTCTTTGCTACCGTCTCACGATCAATAAATTTGCCCTTTTTTGGTGGCCGACGATGAAGGCTTTTTTTCTCGTTTCTACCGTCCAAGCCAGCCAAAAAAGTTTCACCAGCCGAACACAATTTAAAACCGCAAATGAATGGTGATATATTGCTGAGAAAGGCAGTGAAAGGGCAGGGTTGGGGCGGCACAAAAGTCACTTCAGCATATTCTTCGCTCTTATCTGCGCTGAGCACAACGATGATCCTGCTATTCATAAGAATTACTTCCTGCGTCGCTCATCTCATTATCCGCTGTGGGCACGGGAAGGGAAAGAGAAAAAAAAGCTAGCTGCTTTGCGATTTTTTCTTTTAATTTGTTTCCATCAATTTTTTTTCTACTTCGGAAATGGAACGAGTGAAGATGAAGTTGAAAATTAAAGAAATTTATGCACTTTTTCAGTGCATTTGACGCGCGCTACGATGGGACGAGCTAATGGGACGATGCGATTTTGGTTTTTGTTAAAAGAAAGACTACTCCCCCGTTTAGCGTGTTGGGAGGAGCTGAAGAAAGGTGGTTAAAATTTAGTGACTGCAAAAGTTTGCATTCCAAAGACGAACTTAGGGTGAAAAATTTCATTGCATGGGAGTTGAAATTGAAATATGTTCGTAAACGGTTGGAAATATAGTTATGAGTCATAACCCATCAACATGTCGGTTCATTCAACACAACGATCATCTACCCTGGCATGCAGAATACACCAGACACTACGCCAGCACATTCATGCGCTGCACCACCTACATGCACCACCGTATCTTCTTACGATAACCCAACGATAAGTCCCATGATCATCTATCTTCGCATACAGAACCAGACACTACGCCAGCACATTCTTGCGCTGCCTACATGCATACCACCGGATCTTCTTACGATAACCCAACGATAAGTCCCATGATCATCTATCTTCGCATACAGAACCAGATACCCTGCATCGCACAAATGCGTACCTACACACCCCCTTATCTTCCAGCGCGTACCCCGTTTCTCATACCTACCTTCCTATAAATTTGTTACATTTAACGGAAATAAAGTTAGTCTTTGTACATCAACCAAACAGACAAGGTCTCATTCTTTTCGTTCTTTCCGAACACGTAATTATATGTTTGCAATTTAAAACAACTTAAATATTTATTGATTATTTTTATCGTCATCAAAATATGTGTAGCAATAACTGGTAAAAATTAAAAAATAGAACTTTAGGTGAGTTTGGTTTAGATACAAATTTGCTGAACGTGAATGACAAAGCTGGAATAATAAAGCCCTCTTGAAGAGCATAATAACTATGAATACTTTGTATTACAATTAAAAATTGGTCTGACTGACAGCAATAATATCTGTTTAAATTATTTGCTATGAATCTAGAAATATTTAAAAAAGTTTTAAAATAAAGTTTTTGTGAACGTTTGTCCAACATTGCAGTCAAACTTTATTTTGCGTTTTGATCTAAAATTTAATTAATCCCTTACTGAGCAAATTTCTATAATCATCCTTAGTTTTGAATTTAAACCACTGTGCGTCGAAGGAAGGTGTTCGACAGCATTTCCACTAGCGAACCCTCCAGACATAAGCGTTACGAGCTTCGGCTAAGTTTTTCCAAGCGCTCAGTGAGAATTACGAGCAAAAACAGGGAGCATTTTTGTATATGCGCACACGCTCCCGTTCACGAACAATTGAACCGAATTGCAAACCGATTGCAAAGCGTTGCGTTTTCCTAGTTGAGCACAATCGGGTGCGCCTATTGTTTTAGTTAGGTGCGCCGCACAGTGCACAGGGGCAAATAGAAAACTCCGAAACCGATTGCGGAAGCAAATCAACCGAAGATCAGACAAATGAGAAACCAGTGAGGCAACTAACCGAGGCTACTTCTACTCGCACTATACGGTGGAATGTGCAGCGTTTTTTTTTTCTTTCGCCCTCTATACTCACCAAGACTGTTTCGCCTATCCACTTACGGGTGAAAGAATTTTCCGGAACGCAAAACCGAGGGGAAGAGAGTAGCAAAAGAATAATTTGCCCACATTCAGCGCTGTGGGAAATAACAAAAAAAGGAAAGTGCTTTTCTCCATCCCAGCCAGTGTTGCTCCTTTTTCGTACCGCACATTCAATTACCACCACCGGAAATAGTTAAATTGCAGCGTTGGTAAAGCGAACAGCAAAGAAAAGTACCCAACCCGGCACCGAACTCGTGCGAATTTCAATTCCACAACCCGTGGGGAACAAAAACGCAGCGGAAGCAGTTCGCTCCCCTCCCCTCCCGCCCCAGCCCCGTTTTCACCTGCTCCCGGCGTACTGTTAATTAATATTGAACAGCTCGCTTTTTGATGTTTCAATACCAGAAGTTTTCGAATGAACAAAAGAAGAAAAAAAAACTCACCTCCCCGAGCCGTAATCGAAGAATGGAATGCATCCCGCCGAAAAGGGGAAATCTCGTGCTTTCTCGTGCCCGGTTTTCGTCTTCCGAAGCACCGGCTTCCGGTTCCGCCCGTGGGGTTTTCCGTTCAATTGGTGATGGCCAATAGTTTTTTCTGGTTTTAATGCAAATTAAATAATGCATAGAAGCCTCACCGAGCCGTAGATTCAATTCTCGTCCCGAGGATGGGGAAGGGGTTGCAGTGAGGCGTTTGAATTAAATCACACTCGTAGCATTTTTAGCATGCACCACCGGTGAGCAAATTAATGCGGTGCTGATGGAAATTGGCAGCGAGAACGCGCAAAAAGAAAGCATATGATTCAAATCGAATAGATTTCTATTGAAATACATACATTCAATTTTTCTATTGAATAAAAGACGGTAAAACATAAGTTAAAAGGAGCGAAATTTTCAATTATTTTTCGTTTATTTTTTTTATTTTTACAAAAATAAGAGTAATATCTACAGATAAAATGGTAAATCACGCACACCTTTTTTCGGAAAGTAGCTAAATTATCCAATGCTTCTAATTTTCTAAAACCAAATCTCACAGTTGTATTTGGAAAAAAAGTATCTTACCCATTATATGGACATTTATTTTTAACGTCAATTATTCATAGCTCAAACCTCAAAAATGTCTGAGATAGATTGCTTTTGTAAAATAAGTAAAATTTGATTGTATATCATTCATTTAAATGTTTCAATCAATTCTCTGCTTACAAGAAACCTGACGTTTACTGATTTATCTATAATTAACGCTCTCTTTACCGCCTTTTTTGTTCATTTCACAGTCAAGTTTGTCAGTTATGTT
Source organism: Anopheles farauti (assembly GCA_000473445.2). NCBI lineage: Eukaryota > Metazoa > Arthropoda > Insecta > Diptera > Culicidae > Anopheles > Anopheles farauti. Next base: position 1,218,778 of record KI915052.1, read on the forward strand.
TGACTTTTTGTCTTTTTTGATTATTTTTCAACAAAATGATTTGCTTTTTTCAGTTTTCATCATCTGTTGATCACTTTTCAAGTTTTTGGTCATTTTGATCATTTTCTTCTTATTTTTCATTGATTTTTTTATTTATTTGAGTATTGGTGTTGTTTAAAAAAAATGAAAAAGACGTTAAGTGTGATTTTGTGCTATATAATCAAGGAAGAATTACAGAAACTTTGGGTAATTTTTGTCGGTTTTACACTTTTGCATTTTAAGATCCATTATGTTGTGTAGACAATCCGTATTTGTTTCTGCTGGCATATGTGAAATAGTTTTCCATCTAATAACAAATACTGCCTTTATCCCAATTTGTAAGGCCAGAGTGTTTTGTGAAGAGATATAGTGGACATGTATACCAAGTTATAAAAATCACAATAATGAAAGCTCGCTCTGTGTGTGGTTCCCCAAAGTTAATTACATTCGATTAACCTTTTTCAACCTTTTCGCAAAACCATTTAATGTTATTTTTAGGTATTTATCATTCAACCCTTAGCGATGTAACCAGACGCGGTCCTGTTCCGAGAACTCTTTCTCTTCATAATTACGTTTGCCCTCAGTTGTTTGAAGTACAGCAACAGAGAAAGTAACAACGGGCCAAAAAAAACCATAATGGAAATCAGCTCAGTCTGGCCGTGTGAATGACGTGCCTTATCTGCATCGCGAGCGCGTCCTGCACTCGAAATAGCACTGATTGTTGACAGATTCCGGTTCGGAATGCGACGGAGTTGACTGGTTGCCATGGAAGTTGCCATGGCCAGTTGGCTTTCGTTAGGCAGCGCAATCCATCATGCCCGCCCGCGCACTGCCAGGCCGTGGATTATTTTTGTGAAAATCATCATCTTTTCTGATTAAGTCCTTTCCGCACGGTGGTGGTTGTAAATAATGCGCGTGGGCCGAACACCGAGCGCACATTTTTGTGTGGCAAATCCATTTTAATTACCTTTTGACAGGCGCGCTACGAGTCGTGCGGCCAATGTGTCATTTTATTTCCGCTCACGGGGACGCGTCGGTTTGGGTTTGGAACGAAAATCTTTCCCGTGGCGTAAGAGAAACTTTGGTTGCGGTGAAAAATAACACACGGGATGTATCGCATAATATTCAACTTTAAACTCATCCATTTATTTAAGAATGCTTTTTCTTTTCCCCTGCCCAGCATGCTGAAAGGCACAGTCTGACTTCAATCGCCTTTAATCGGTTCAAACCATCCCAAGCGGTCAAGCGAGCGTTTCTGCAGCGCGTTAGCACACGGTTTTGATCCATAGAAATCTCGACATCCGCCATTTATCTGCACCCATTTTGCGCTCCTACCAGTACCAGTGAGCGTCGTCCACCGTCGGCACGGGTGAAATGCTCGTTTAAGAACAAAGTTATGCCACCACGCTGAAGGCACGATCCATTCCATTGGCATTGTCGTGCCAGTCGCACGCCACGGTAAGGGTTTTACGAAGAAAACTGCTCCGTTCCACCGTCGACCGGCGTCCCGCGTCCAGGGTTTGGCTTCTTTTGTGTGGCTTTACTGCTACTCGCCCAGGGAAGTTATCCGTTAGCTGACCCAACCGCTGTCAACAAGGGTCAGCATGGTGTGGCACGGTGCGGCAGCAACCGGACCGAAGACAACACTTCCGAGATTTATGCGCCCCGTACTCGCCCGAACAAATGGATTGCGCGCGTACGCCGGTCAGCACTCGCCGGTCGGGCACATTTATAGTTAGTAGCAGTGTAGCCACCAATGGCCACCGGCCACCCACACAACCGGTCGACCGTGCCAAGTGTTGCACACATTTATTTTAACCGTTCGCCACGGTTGCATGCGTCTGGAGGGATTGCTTCGGAGGTGATTTTAGATGGAAGCAGCTGCTGTTACTTGGGTGCTTCACTGCTTGCCCTCTCTTTCTCTCTCTCGGGCGTGTGTGGGTGTAGAGTTTGACAGTTTTCTTTGCCGACACGACTGGCTGCACACGGTGCGATGCATCAAGACGAAGGAGAAGTTTTGTATGCGTACTTGGTTGGTCAGACTCGTTCCGTTGCATGTGATTCGGCATGGAGTTAAGAAACTAAGATGTTGCATTTTTAATGACTTGCCATTTCCTAAGTATTATACGCAAATTAGTAGTCTCAATAGAAATAGCATATGAATGATTTTTTATTGGAACATCGAACGAAGACTTATAAAATAAAATTTAATTAAATATACTTACAGGATCTGTATTTTATCGATTCGAAGCTATTTTTGATGTTACAGATGTTTTCGAAATAGTTGAAATGCGTTAAAACTGCATCAATTCCATTCATATGAAATTGATGTCGACAAAATAGAAACGTGTTTCAAACATTGAAAGGCTGGACCTTCTCACATATAATGACTGCAACACATAAAAACATATAAATAATATAAGTAGAGTACGCAAAAGTAATGACAATATTTTTTACTCAACGTAGTAAGTTGCTTTGTGCTTGGTACTTAAAGCGTTGACTTTATAAAAAAAAAATATTTTCTTTGAAGATTTATTGAAACGCTATTTTAATCCCCGATGAAATATTAATATTTATTTAAATAATAGTTTATAAATTTACTCAAATCGATACATGTACATAGCATCACTATGAACATTTGTTTGACGCATTTCGGGAAAGTTCAGTTTATTAATAAACCGTTTATAAATAACGGCTAGCACGTGGTTTATAGTTTATTCATAATCTTTTAAGTTTTAAATAAATTTATAATTTTCGTCCTAAGCCACATTCTGACGAGTACACTCATCTTCTCTTCGAATTTACTGTCTGTTAGAAATCAATTAACGTTGGTTCACAAGTTTTCTATGTCATGCTTTAAAACATTTTTTTTGAATGTCATTAGCTCTGAAATTAAAAGAAATCAAACAGTCTTTTGTAAATAAATCATAAACTTTGACGAATAGCCTGCATAAAAGTTGAGCAAAATAGTAGCGAATTTCCATTATTTTTGCGCTTGGAAAATTTTTAAATATTTGCTTGCCTTGGACAAATAATTACTCTTTAAAGAACACATCTTTTGAAGGCAAATTACCTTGATAACTAATTCGTTCTTATACATTATGATTTAAATTGCTCATTTTGTAGGGAATTATTTTAAAATACAAAATTTAAATAAAAAAATTGATTTTTATCACTCTACAAACATATCAAATGCTACTTAAGAAAGCATTGTAACTCGAACCTACTGTCCAGTGCAACACGAAAAGGAACACAGGTTGAAAGCACAATAAAACAAAACAACGGCTGCCCGCTGGTGCAAGATAAAACGATCGCTTATTTGTACAATTTTCTTGCCCCTTTTCTACCAGGTGTACCTATTTTCTTTATCTTTTGCGGGCAACCAACAGTACCGTCGCGCATTTTCACCTGCATCTCTATCCTTTGCCACCCCGACGGGTCTTGGTTTGATTGCATTTTCCGGCACGATCATCGAGGCCACCGTTTTACTTGACCCCGGGTAGTGGCGAAGTTTATGGCGGTTCGAGTTGCCCCGTGGCCTCCGTGCCAGTGCTTTTCATCGAGGTGCTCCGGTGCCCCGTATCCGATCCTCGTTAACGGCAGCAGTCAAAGCAGTCTGTTTTGTTTTTTTTTTTTGGCCGGAGTCTGCTCTCTGGTGCCTACCGCTTGGTCTGGACGCTTAGGAGATAGGAAGAAAGCGGAAATAAAATATAAAAAACACATCTCAACCAGTGTGTCTTCTTCCGGCTGGGACTGTGATTTTCTGCCCCAGACGCATATGCCCTTTTGTTCCGCCCAGACCGACCACCGGTTCGTGCCGGATTGGCCAAAGCATTTCGCCCAAGATTTATGTCCACACCCGGGCAGGAAAGTCTCGCGCGTCCGGCAGACGGAGACTTAGCCCGGCACGGCGAGAAATCTAGTCCAAATCCGACGGCATCCTTTCGGAAGTACGGTAGGAAGATAACACCCGTCCCCGTCCATTGGATGCTGGTGCCGTTGGAAAGCAGACGTCGCGCAAAAGCAAGGCACAGAAAAAAAAACCCGAACACAGACAGCCTTTCTTCCGCTGCTGAGCTGCCAGCGAGCTTTATACTTCCTGTCCAGTAACGTACGCCGGACGAATTTCGCACCAGCCGAGGCACGTTCCAGCCTCTGGACCGCTCCACCCGCCCCAAAATGGCACCGAGAATGAACTGAACCATTTCGAACCACTTCCGGACGCCTTACGCGAATGGGGCAAAACGACAGTCTCTTCCGGGGTCGCCCGGCGTTTGTTTAGACGACGGGAATCGAAACGTGAAACACGCGAGAGGATGCACCACACAAAAAAAAAGTCCAATATTTCTCCCACCCTTGTTTGGTATAGGGCGCGTCCACTAGGAAGTAGGAAAGCGGGTAAAAGGCTACCAGCGCACGTCGCGAACTGACCTCTGACCTTCCACCACCATTCTCTCCTTCTCTCTCTCTCTCTTTTCCTCTAAATGTACGCTACAAAACCCTTTCAATGAGCCCATTTTTATGCGGTTCTGCTGCAACCGATACCGAAACCGTGGGGCAAAAAAACGAGGCTGATTTATGCATCATGTGCGCTTTACGAGCGCTCGATGAGCGTTTCCGATTTCCGATAATTTTCGAAAGATTACATGTTTCGTTTTGTGATACCCTTTTTTGCTGGTTATTGCATGCAGCCGTTCGGAATCGATACTCGTTAAAGGGTCGATGGCGGTGCTATGGGAGATATTTTTGCATTGGATGTCTTGTTTTTTCGCATTTTTTAATCATGTTTCCTGTATGTAGATGAGGGTGATGTTCTTTATAAAAGAAGTGAACTCTTTTTCAATATTTTGTTTTTATTACTGATTTGCTGCTCTGAAAAAAGCTACTTTAGAATTACAGAGCTAGTTTAGAATTACATAAACAGAACTTGCTGCACAAAAGATCTAGTACTTTTATATTTTTTGTGCTAGTATTTAGTTAATTATGATCATTCTTAGCTATGGCGTTGTTTTGTTCTAAATTGGAGAAAGAATACAAGTTGCCTCTTTTTGAAATTAAAAGTGGTATTTATAAAAATAGAGTTAAAACAGAAGTTTATTTGTCTTAATACTTTTTGGTTTCTATTTCAGTGTAAAAACCAGCCTTTAGGTACAAAATTGTACTAAAATGTAAACAATCCTAACTTTTTCATGAATATGAACGGAAAGTTGATACGCAACACTGCTAGAATTTAAATAGTACTCGAACAATGTAATGCTCGAGATAGACATCTGAAAAACAAGCAATTGCAAACAGACAGGCGTAAAACTTTATTTAGCTAGGAATTCTATAAATCACACTCAGTAATTTGTTGCATATTTTATGAAAAATCAATTGAAATACACATGTTTACAGTATAAAAAGATCTCTAGATATTATTTAATAACATAAATTCTAAAAACACAAAAGATAAAAAATTTTAAAGAGAAATTGTAACATAAATATTCATTTTTCATATGTTTTAATAATAATAAACGTGCATAACACCAAATTTAAATAATAAAAAAAAAATGTCAAATTCCATAGTTTTTACCCAAACAAGTTACCCGGCATAGCCTCAAATGCTACATATTTTTTACAATTTTGTAACGCCAATTTAATGAGATAAATATTTATAAAATTACAATATACTCCTTGGTTTTGAAATTTGTAAGAGCATGATTTGAAATTGTTTGCACATTATCACAGCAGCAAAGGGAGAAAAAAAAACAACTTCAGTCACTTTTCCTCGGTTTGCAACAAAAACTTCCGGTCCAAACTTTCCCTGCCACGGAAAAGCTACACCAACGCAGTGCCGACACGAGTTTGCATCGGAACCAGCAAAACAGAAACAAACAACCATAAATGAAATGAGTTGTCAACATCACACCATGCAGCCACCGCCCGGCGGTGTCGCATTCCCGTAATGGGGGACGAAAAAAAAACCCCGAAACCGAAAACCCCCGGCGCCGCGTTGAGAAGAAAATTAAAAATTATTAAAATTTAGTTTCAAACATTTTTTTTCTCCCTCATTTCGGGGAAAATTTTGTACGCTCGCTAGTGTTTTCTTTTTCTCTCTCTTTCTCTCTCTAGTGTTTACTTACCTTTTGCGTTTTGGTTGCTTCACGTGACGCTGGTTGCCAACGACGGTGGCGGCAAAAAGCTTTCGGCACGACTGGACAAACAAGTGCGCTGGTGTGCTCTATCGCTTTCATCTCCGGAAGCATCCATCCCGGGGGAAGAGAGGGAGGATAATATCATGTCTTCTAAACCCGGTTCCGGAGCTTTCGAGGCGTAGAAGGACACTCGGCCCGGCTCGGTCAGTCCAGTGCAGCTTCCCGCAGATGGTGCTGATGGTGGAAGACAATTTTCTGGAGCCTGAAACCGAGTCTGGCAAAAAAGGAAAATTCTGCTTTGGTCCCTCGAGCGCCCCGAAGCGACGCTGTTTGTACGTAGTGTGAGCGAACCCACGAGGTACGAGGTTTTACGAGTTGTTTTAGATTGTTTCATAACTGTTTCGGGTGTTTCGGAAAGACCCGGCACTGCCAAACATTGGGCCGGGCTGCTGCAGGTGAATATCGTTCCTTCCGGGATGATTGTTTTTTTTTTTTTTTTTGGTAAGGACAGACGGGAAGCTTTCGTTCCCGGGGCACGGGGACGGGAATGGTCGAGCATCCCGGAAGCGCAGACACACTGTTTCTTCTGTGCCATTCGGTGAAACGTTTCCGACGAAAGTTCCGACAAACCAGAGGTTCATCCTGATTGCACAACGACAACGCCCGGCTGCGCGAGAGTCTGACTTATCTGACGCTTTTTCAGCATTGTCCGAAGCCATATGTATTTCTCGTTTCAGCTCTCTCTCTCTCTCTCTCTTTTTCTCTTTCTCTCCTTCTCTCTGCACACGTACATGTCCACCACGGTTCGGACAGTTTCATGTTCTTCCCACTTCTTATCATCATTTCTTCAGCAACTGTTCGGTGTGTATGTTGTACGCCATCCGCCTCACCCACCTTCACGTTTCGAGTTAGTTTATAGAAACTTTTCACAACACTCTCGCTTGCGGCCGTGGTGGACTTTTTCGTTCGTGGTGGAAGGTACCCGTCTGTGCCTTAATTTGTCACCATTTGAGTGAAAGTCACGTACCGCAAGCTCATTATATTCGCTCATATTTCGACGGAGCGCCCGGTCGGCGATTGGTGTGTTGTTTATTCTTCGGTTGTGGTTCGTCGCGCCGAAGAGAGTCATGGTGGTGGGAGGGGGGTAGGGTGAGGGATCCTTTGGCGATGGGTTGGTCATTACGCTGTACGATTGAGTTATGGACTTCGCGTTGGACACTCGGTTTAGGCCGGTGAATCGTATCCCGGCCGTACGTGAGGACGAGCAACTAACTTTGGTCACGTGAAAACAGGAACATAGAGGCGGGTAACATTATTTTTCAAGCTATGGTTTTGTTGATATTTTTAGCGTTTCTTTTCACAGTTTTTTTTCCTAGCATTGTTTGGTTGTTGGATGGCTGGAATTGTAACATGTGACTTTTGATTCTAAAATTAAGAATAAGTGTTAATAACAACCAGAAAAATTCATTCAAAATTTTATGGTTGTGTAATGCTCATTTTTTGACGGCAGTTGTTTTTAAATAAAAGTGAGAATTATGGTTTCAAATATTTATGTTTGCGTCATACTTGCGATTTGGTCCACAAAATAAATAAAATAAAAGTATTTGTAGATGTGATGTTTGTTCAAATTAATCATTTCTTGTTCGTTTCTTTCAAGCCTAGAAATATTTTGATTTCTTTCTTGGTATTTTAGACAAAATTAATGATTTAACACCGCAGTGGTTCTGGAAGATTGGGTAAAATCATTTGATCATCTGGTCTGATGATTTTATCTTAATGGTTGCTACTATGATTTGTTCAACAAAAAATTAATTTATTGTAACTAAAAGAATATTTTTAAAGAGCTTTCAAGAGCGTGTTTTACCCAAATGGATTGTTTTTTTCAGGCGAGCGAAATAAAATCAATTCAGCTTTTCGGACCCATTCCTGTGAAAGACTATGACGATGAATTCAAGAAAAAAAAAATGCAAAATTAGGGAATGAAAAAACATTTTTATCTGGAAGTATCAAGAAGTAAGTAAAGAGGTATTATTAGTATTAGAGGTAGGTATTTATCAAAAAAAACTTGCATTTTGCAATTCCAGACTCAACTAACAATTGTACTTCACCAATGTTTAAAAAAACATTCCATGATCTTCATTTCATTCCATGCTTTCGTTTGCACAGCAATTCATGTTTCAAATTATTCACACTGCTTTTTACAGGATGTTCCATCGCTCAAGTGCATCTGTCAATCAATTAAAAATGGTAAATGACTTCAAAACAACCAACACAATTTGACGCAGCACAGTGCAACAAAAGTCAAATTTTCCCAATTATAAAGGGAATCCCCTCAATGTGCTTTCATGCAAGTTCTTTAAATGAAAAAAAAAATCAAACAAATTAAAAATTGAAAAATAAAACGCAAACACGCGGGCAGGCTTATGATTTTTGTGAAAATTTTATTTAAAAATGCTGTGTTTTATTATTGATCGGTCTGATCGCATTTGCGGTTTACAGTAGTTTTTTTTTGTTACGCCGAGTGTTTTGTTTGTTACGGTCATATGTTTGCCTGTTGTTTTCTTTTTTATTTTCGTCTGTCAAACCCTCTTTGTTACAATCAATTGCTCGGGTCCGTCCGATACGCGAATTTGGTTGTTTTTTCACTTTCTCTTCGTTTTTTTACCCCGTTGTTAGCACGCTGGTGAGAATTGTCCCCACTTTGGTGCTGTGACTGTCACTTGATGGATGCTTTTATCATTTACACACTCTGCTTTCCCTGCCTGTTCGCATTATCAATTACGTTTTTACGGTAGTCAATGTACGGTTGGCGGAGTTGTTACAATTTGCAATGCGGATTTTTCTTTCCCCCTTCTGTTAGCCAGTTGTCGAGCGTTTCGATATCGCTGCGCTCATTTTTCGCTCATTTATTATACACTCAAACGCACACAGCACAAAAAAGCGCACGATGCTCGGGTAGCGTTTTAATTGATTCACGATTCCCGCACGCGCACCGAAGCACTAGAAGCACGGTTCGGAAAACTCAATTCGGTAGGGTAAGTTTGGCCCGTTTTTCGTGGGTATTTTTTGCATCAGTAGCTCATCTATTGGCTGGTCATTATTGCGGTTCGATGCGTGGCTGCCGAATGCCGATTCGTTCCCACTGGGCTAGTAGAAGTACTGGTAAATTTATTTCAATTGAACACATCAGTTTTAAAAATAGAACACACAAAAACGAAAAACGCTCCATACCCATCTCAAAAAAAGGACGCTTGCCAAAACTGCGTCCTGGAAAGCTGATCATGTTTGGTGGTTTCCAACCTTGTTACACACAATATGTGTCACGTTTTCACTAGGAACGTTATTTACGGTTCATTTATTTTCGTTTCGTTCAATCCAGTACTTTTTGTTTGCAACCAGGGTTGAGTTTGTGATCTGTGCGGTATGTTTCGCGTTTTGTTCATACATTAGCAGACCCATCATGCTGATTTTGAACGTTTGTTGGTTTGACAAGAATTGTGGTTGCTCTCTATTTATATCACCTGAGGCAAAATCCTCTACTAATATTCAGCATTCCGTGAAACTTTCTGGTCAATTCCAAAACGTTTATACAATTTTTAGTACTCTTTTGCGCTTACACTGTTAATGTTGAAATAATGATTGAATAATAAAATTAAACTCATGAGGCAGAAACTTTTTTTAAATTTTATAATTGTTTTTCCATAACTGTACAGTTTTCTGAAGATTGTTGACGGTTTTCAAGCTTTTTTAAAATCATTTGTTTGTGAATTGAAAAGATTGAAAAAATGAGTGGTTTAATTTGAATTAAACTATTCTTATTGTTTTGTTTCAAACATTTCTTTTTATCATTCGATTGCACATTAGTTTTTATGATAAGTTTAACTGTTATCTGCCTTTTACGTCCTTCTCTCATTTTGAATGAAGGAAAGAATTGTATCAGAAAAAATTTGTTTGACAAAGACTTTGTTAAAATTAATCTTAAATTTCAAATAAAAGACGAATTTAAAAATTTATACACCCTTAAAAGAGGCTTGAAAAAGCATCACAAATCTTCAAGACATACTGAATGAAGAAAATTATTTATTATGTGTTTACATTGAACATCATTTAAAGAACAAAGACCCTAAACGCTTTATCAAATAAATCGTTGTATTGAACCAATAATTTGAAAAAAAAAATTTTTTAACCAGCCAGTGAAACAATTATTAGCATTTTGATAATATCTTCACGTCAGTTCCAATTCTGTTCAATCCAATGACCAATTCCTCCGTGTATTTTGTTTTTGCTCTTTTTTCACTCGAAAAGATGGCTCAATTCCAAAAGCTGTATTTTTGTGGGTCTGTAACATCTTTCAACTGGCACCGCCGTTTGACACGTTTTATTTTTCGTTTTAATCCATCGAAACCATTACCACCGTTGAAGTAAACAAACGAATGTTACTATTTCTTGCCCCTACATTTCTTGCCTATTACTACAGTCTTATTAGTTAGCCATGTGTGTGAGTGTGGTTTTTTTTTATACAAAACTCTAGTCGCAGAGTGAGCAGCCATTTAAGCCGTTTCGACGGGCCGAAATGATAATCAAACCATAATATTGCCTTCCCACTGCTATGCAGCTGTCTCGTGTCCTTCGTCTGCTTCGTACGTTTCGCTGTGTTTGCTAACCACTAGTGTCTCACTCATGCCTCTTCGTCGCGTTTATGTTTCGGTCTGTATTTGTATTTACACTGGGTATATATGTGTGTCCGGGAGGGACTATAATCGTTCGCTAATCCCTCCCGTCGTTCGAAAAGTGTCCGTATTTTGTACAGCTGCTACGCGAGCGTGTTAAGCACAGGCGTTAGGGATACGATATAATACTTACAGCGCGTTGCTATCGAAGGTTCGGTTACTTATTTCCGCTCCGGCTGCACCGGCATTATTCGATTTATTATACTGTTTGGATGGAAAGACCCTCATCTCGCCCTCTCTTACCCACCCTTGTTCCATTGCTTGTTGAAGTCAGTTCATTCCCATCCGGTTGCCGATCCCTTCGGGGGATGGCGATCACAACCGGCGGGGGAAATAAAATCATCACCGATCGATCATCACCGGTTTTCCCTCGATCCATTTGCTGCAAATCCGGTTACAGCTTGTCGAGAAGGTTCGAAACGAGCAGCGGTGCGAGCGCCCCGTTCGGATCGAGTGTCGTCCCCGACTGTTGCCGTTTCGGTTTGTGCCTTGTTTTGGACCACTTTTTCGACTTTCCTCCGGCGGGTTTGCCAGTGTGTGAGGCCTCCGCGGTAGGGGAAGTGGCTGCGGTGGATGCGGATGCGGATGGGGTGGATGCATTCGCCAGTTTGCAGGCTTTTAACGTGCTCGGGAGATGCTCGGACCGGTTGCAGTGGGGCGTACGAAGGATGCGTATGCTTATTTCGGTTTCCTCCGTCGACGGTGTGGCTCTTGGGCGTTCGGCTGCGTTGCCTACGCGTGGCACAGCCTGCAATGGGGAAGAAATCAAGCAAAAGACATAGCAGTAATGGGAATGAAATTGGAAATGATGTAAAAACATAAAACTCTCCACCAAATGGAGACGCCCGGTGGCTCACGTAATACGCTCGAGCACGAAAAAGAAAAAAAACTCCTGGTGTCTCCATTTGGAGATGGGAGGATGGAATAAAAATCAGAAGTGAAACGAATAAAATTCACAAAAAATAGGAAAGATCCATCACGAAAAAACAAGCCCGGCCCGCCCACTACCCAGTGGCACCAGGGGAAATCACTTACGCAATCTTTTATGCTCCCGGCAGCTTCTCGAGTTTTGGTGGTGGCAGAGGCGCTACCCTTCACGATGCTGCTGGAACCACTGGTGCTGGTACTGCTGCTACTGCTGCTTCCACTGTCGTATATCATCGCCCGGTTGCGAAGCTCGTGCTTTATGCTCCAATCACGCAGATAGATATCGTTCTGTATCGGAATGCCACCGTTCGATAAGCGAACTATAAATTGCCATCTGCAAAAAAAGATTTATAGACGCACACGAGCGAGCGAGGCGTGTACGTGCGGGAAAGCGAAACAAGAGAGTAGTTTCAGTATGCTGGTAAGTCTACCGAGGAAGCGATGCTGCGAGTCACGAGTTGATTCACTCGTTGGGTCGGGTCGGGTGGAAAAGCATAAAATCAGCTACCCCTTTTGCTGTGGTACTCCGTTTCGTGTCGTCTGAACGCCGCGTCCCTGCTCCCGTCTGAAAAGCTTCCCCGGGCAAAGCTCTGCCTGCGTACGGCGTGCGAATACGAAATCCGTTGAATGGAACCGGATTTCTCGTCTCACCGTTTTTCCATTCCCATCCGTCCCGCAAGGTGCCCGTAAATCCTTTCTGCTGCAGTAGGAACACCCCGTGGGCAGCTTCCGCTCCGCAGAAATGAACCGAAACCGGAGCCCATCGGCGCGAAGGCACGCGCACCGAGCTGGAACCGAACTGGCGGCTACAAACCTCAACAACGAACCTTTCGGTGAAGTGCGAATCCGACAAAAAGCGAAACCGGCTTTGGCCAGTCGGCACCGGCGGAAAAGCACGGTGTCGAAGGATCAAGAATGTCACCTCGGCTCGGTACCGCCTCCGTTCGTGGCAGCGGAATGAATTATAAATTACTCCCGCTCTATTCCGTTCGCTCCTTCCGCCAACTACTCGACGCGTCGCACAGTAAATTCAACCTTCTCGGCGCGGTAAACCACTGGAAGGTGCAGGAGGCGGCGTAAGAATATGATTGCTTTCGTAAAGCGCGGTCGCTCTGCGCTCGACGCTCGTTGGGTTTCTCTTTATTCCCCACAATGTGATTGAGTGCTGATTTTACTGCGCCCGGAGCTGCCGTGGGCTCCTCGCCAAGTTTCAATTTTCTCGGCTCAAGTGGTGGATGATGTTCAGCGGGATGATGCATTTCATCGTAACAGTGTTACATCGATTGTCACAACCGGTTTACTTGACAGGGGCGAACGCTTGGGCGCTTTGTGTTATCGGCATTGCTAATTTGCTGGAGCAAACCAATCGACATGGAAAGTGGTCGTGATGGGAAAGTGAATGAAGGGAAATTGATTTTGCAATTAATGTGACCAGCTAGCCATGCAAACAACCATGCCGTTTTGGCTCATCTTGATAAGAAAGGTTTGAAATTTCTATGCATCAATTTAATAACTCAATAATTAAATAGTTATTTTACACATTTCACAAAAACTTGCTGAAGTAACTAAAATCCTAAAGTCATAATTAATATGAAAAATTAAAAAATCCTACCAAAATGTTGTTTAAGAAAAAAAATATACAAAAATGTATGCTTTATGGAAATTAAAATTCGATTTTGTCCCCTCACCGGTTATTTTCGAACCCACGAAGAATAGATTTTAATCTTTAAACTAATTTATCGTGATATCTTTGGAAAAGAATTTATTTAATGCATTTTTAAGGTTTGTATGATAAACAATAAAATCGTTGACCATACTGTCTTTATTCAGAAGAATGATTTTTTAACTTTAAAGTATAAATTTTCAAGTGTGTACAAAAAAGAACCCAAGTAAATTTCAGTTTAAATTATAACAAACGTGTCTACCTCTGAAGAGCAATTAGATTCCCTATGGTTCCTATTTTATTGGTTCGAACGGAATTGGTTTTAAGGAAGAATTAAAAAAAAATGTTCAGACAAACAGGAACCAACCTGACTGACGTTGAAATTGTTTACAGGCACTTTCCTTTATTTTGTACATGCTATCGCTACGCTTACTTATCCGAATAGTTCTGTTCAATAAACTTTCAAAGAAATCTTCGTAGCATAGTGAAATATTTCATATTGCAACCGGTTCTAGGTTAAAATTATCCTTTTTGCCAACCGAGATGGTTCCGTCCAAATTTGTTTCTCCTTCACTCAAGCAACGAAGGTTACAATCTGAAATCTCGAATTCATCACATTGAGCCGAAATCATCTTGTCCCCTAAAGCCCTAAAGATTCGAATGTTTCCTACCATTGCTCTAGCTGAGCTCACTTTTCAATCAATCAAATAATGCTACCCACCATTGAACGTCGGTCCCAGCAGGGTTATCATTACCGATGAAAGGAATCTATCATCCAGCATACCCCTTTCATCTATCTCCAGCCGACACATTACACGACACCCCGCTGTTTCACAACCCCAAAAGCATCCCCCGCCGCCACCCACGGAAACTCCCTCACCGGGGGTGGTAAAATTTGTTAAACAATCAAAATTATCGAACCATTTAACCCGCACGATACGGGAGATGCCCCGATTGTGTCGTCACCTAAGCAAATCATCGGCGCAGCACGGCATTTCCCTTTCGCCGGAGCGCTTCGCCGATTGATTAATGTTTCGGTTGGCGGGCGGGTTGGTGAATTGGAAATGAAATTGTATCTTCAACACCGACCGCCACCGACGTCACACCGGCAGATTCACCTCTCCCGATTCCGGTCCGATTGGTTTTGCCCGAATGATACATATCGCACTTACCTCAGCACCATTTGATGTAATCGCGACTGCTGTCCCATTTTGCGTAGGCAGCGGCAGGCACCAATCACGGATAATTGATGAGTTTCCATTATTTTGATCCCTTCCTGGTATTGTTTGATCGCCTCGACCAGCAGATCTGTAAAGGGAAGACATGTTGGAAAAAGTAGGAGGAAAATACATAAAAGGAGATAACGACTGCCGCGTGCCGGAGCCGTATGCTCATTCAATCGATCATGCCCTTACGCTCGGGCCCTTGGTTCACAACATGGCCTCGCACAACAAAAGAAAGGCGATAAAATGTACGAGGCCACAGAACGCCGAGGGCGCGCGGGTGACGTGGGGATAAATAATTTACACGTACTTTGCTCCACCAGCCAGTCGCCGTACTGACGGCGCAGGTCCGCGTTGTAGGGGTTAAGGTGGACAACACGAGCCAGCAGACGACCCGCGGCCGCCGGTTGGTCAGCGTACAGCTTCACCAGCTCCAGGTAGGCGGCCGTGTAGAGCGGTTCCAGCTGAATGCAACGTTCCAGCATCCGGATCGCTTCCACCGTGCGGTTCGATTTTCTGTGGAAAAAAAGGAAAAACGAGAGAGAGAGAGAGAGAGAGAGCGCGCGTGAGGAAAGCAGATAGAAATTGATTAGAAATGGGGTTCCTGCTCTGCCAAGAACGGCGGCGGGTGAACTTTGCCGACAGCAGCATACTTATGGCAAACAGCCAAAATGGCAGCACGAACCAAAAAAAAAGCTACATCCCTTGCCTAGCTTGCGAGCGGAAAGCGAAAAGCTTGAGCGCCTCTTGCTGGCGGGTGATGAATATTTTATAATCCTTCCTCCCCCGTTTTATGTTGCTCACCGGAGTGTACACATCCTTTTAACTACCACACTCATCGCAAACCCATTAAACCAACTCAAACAGGGATGGAAGCAAAGGATGGGTGAAAAAAAAACCTCCGCACACACAAACACACAAACACTTCCATCACACCGAGCACGTTCTGGGCCGTGTTTTCGGTTTTATTTCCCCTCACTTTTACCATCATTTCCGATACATTCGGTCGGGAGGGAGAACCGGTTGTTTAGTGGCGCGTTTCGGATTCGCGTTCCCGACCGATGACAACAAACATAAAAACACAAAAAAGGGCACCAATAACGATGACGATCATTATCGTGCCGATGATGTTGTAAGTCGGGCGGGGCGTTTTTTTGTTGTTGTCATCTCTCGAGTCGTTAATTTTGATGACACACGCTCTTGACGGAAACTGGGCGCCTCCTTTTGTTTTGCTGTGATGCAAAGTTTTCCCTCTGCGGCTTGCCGGAAAACTGACGCACCAAAGAAACGATGCATTGAGATGCCCTTTGGGGAAGGCGAGCTCGTAAAATGTTACTGGCAGCCTGGGAGAACAACATTTTGGCCACCGATTTCTTTCTTGGAGCGTCTTGGCTGCAAAAAGTCCGTGAGTAAACTTTCCGCTCACGAACTGTCGCCGGTTTTGCTTGTAATTGGTTTTGCGTCTGTCAGAAAAGCGTGTGAAGTTGTTGATTCGCTTCTGTATTCCGCGCTGGCAACTGCAGTTGTTTGTGGCTGCCGTGAAGTGGTGCCTTTTACGTCTGAATAGATTGTTTGTTTATGTTTCGTAACGCTTTTGATGATAGGTTTTTTCTGCTTTTTAAGGATGAAATTTTTAACATTTCTAGGATTTCAATTAGATTCGCTTGCACCTACATCTTTTTAACATAAAAGATAATCATAATTAATTAAACAATTATGAGGAAAAGTTTATCAAATTGTTTTGTTTTCGTATATTTGTAAGAAACGCTTGAAGCCATAATTGTTGGCTAATTATGTGGTTTATAAATTAATTGTTTGCCAACCACTCTTTCTCGAAGAGTATTGAAAACTTTCGAATAAATTTAGACGCAATTGCTATGGATTTCAACATTTTTTAACAGCACCTGAATTATACTTGCAACTACCATTGCATTGTTAGTTTTTATTAATATTAATGTTAAAAACAATACCTATCAAACTTCTCCGCAGTTTCATTCTCAGATTAGCATCGCTTTTAGCCGTCAGACAAGCTTTATTCAATGACTCACGTAATCAGCTTTACTCGAACCGAGCGCACGGCTAGCAAGTGAACAGAACAACGCAACAAACTTCGGTCCAACTTCAGCTTATCATTTTACAGCCATTGAGCCGAGCTATTGAAGAAGTTGTGAATTATCCGTCCCTGAGGAGTTTGCCACACCGTTCACCGTACCATAAGAAAGGCAATGGGTGTGTGTGGTAGGTGTTTCGAAATAATAGATTCAACATTTACACACGTACACAGCCCGCACAGTCCGTAATCTTCATACGCGACGGTACATCTGCCACAAGACATCTTAGCGGCGGCTTTTGCTGCCCCAGCGCTTGTTGGATGAGCCAGCAACGGGCACGGTGTGAGTTACAAGATTACATAGTTTGCTGTTTCCCGGGTACGATCCTTTCAAACGGCTGCCACTGTCACCGATGCATAAAAGTGTCAGTTTCATTCTGGCCACACGCGGGTTCTCATGGCGGCACCGTTTGTCGCGTGAGTTGTGTGCGCAGGAAAAAGCGCGTCCCACGCGAAATGGACTGTGGATGTCTTTTTGCGGGCAGCATTGAGGTGAAAGCATCAGCAGCAAATAAAGCGCCCGTCACGGAGAGAAAGAGGGAAAGGAAGAGACAAGCATCTCCACGAAGGTTCCGTCCATCCGGAACTGGCAGCAGTTCGGGTCGTAAGAAAAGGCCACATCGTGAGACGTTTTGGAAAAGGTCGGACAGGCGGAAGGCCACCCTGCCCCTCACGGGTAGGGTTCCAAGGGGAAGGAGAATTAATGCAAACACACCAAGGGAGCAATTATAATTTCTAAGCTGGTACTAATCTTTTAAGTAGCAGAACACCTGCTGTTGGGCACGCTACGTGGAGCGTGTTTCTTTCGCTTTCCCGGGAGATGTGGCCCGCGATAAGGTGGTGCAGGGGATGGGGTGCAGGGGGTGTTGCACCCGCATCTGGATGGTACCCGACCTGCCACGAAGTAGTGATCCCGCAGGAGCGGTTGGTTCGTGGAATGAACCCAAGCAGCTTGAAGGGTGCTTTTGGGCGATGGGGCGCTTTTCTTTTACTTCAAGCAGTCTTAACGGTGCGAGGTGCTGGTAAACAAAGCAGCTAGTGAAGAACGAATACCACAACGGGGTTTTAAATGGTAGGAATAGGTTTCATTATGATGGATGCATCAAGAGAGCATGGAAGTGGTTAGAATAACAAAATTTGTAAACAACGAGAAATGTTAAGCTCTGTAAAACTTAACATTTAAATACTTCATAACACATTCAAAATGTAATAAATGCGCATTTTCAACGTTTTGAATTATGAACGAATTATAAAATATATTTAGAAAGATAAAGAATAATTTTCGTCAGAAGTTGATTAAATTTTGCAAGATAAAAAGAGCCTAAAAGATTGTTATATTATAATAAATTAAATAAAATTTTAATACCGATCAACTTTTTATGTAAATAATAAATTGTATTGCTTCGATTTTCATTTATTTTCTGTTTTCACTTTGGTTGCCAGGTAACAAAAAATGCTCAAAAAATGTCCACCGACTATTCCACAGTGCCCGAACTGGTAAGGAGCAGCATTCTGCCCCGACATTTCCAAGACGCACACGAAACATCGCCATCTCACGCCAGCGAAACCGAGCAGTCGGGACCGATCGTGGGAGATTTAAGCAAACGATAGGATTAAAGTATAATTAAAGAAACGTAACAGTGACTAGCAGAGCCCGGGCTTTGCGCCAGCTGCGACGCCAAACCGGGTAGCGCTTTTTGAGCGCTTCCGTGCAAAAAGGATAAGCACGGGAAAGCCTCCATGGTGTGAAGGGGAAGAGAAAGGGAGTTGGGGTTTGCCGTGCCGTGATCGTGCTTTTAATTTTCTCCATCACAATTACAGCCAGCCAGCCTGGCTGTCTGCCTCCAGCGTCTCTTGTGGAAAGAGGGTGAATCTTCGCGGTGTTCGGGCAGCATTTTTTTTGTATATTGAATTTCCACCACGCCCATCAGCGTTGTGCCGCGTGGCCGTCGCAAGGCACGGTTTAAGTGCCATCTACGCTTTTAGTCCGTCCGGCGAGCGAAAGAAACTCGCGGGGGAGTAAGCATCCTTTCTCCTTCACCGGAACACACACACACACACACACACACACACACACACACACACACACACAGGGTTAAGTGCCGCCGTGCAATTGAGGTTGAACGAGGCAAAATTAATTGAATCTTATAAATTGGAGAAAACAGTTGACCACGTTTTCGAAACCGTTTCGAACAAGTGAAGGGGAAAGGAACACTCACATGGGCGAGTGGGGAAAAAAGCAGACTCGCTCTTGTACCGGCATGCGGTCTCTTGTCAATTGAACATTATTTAGCCGAGGCCACACGCCATTGTGATGAACAATAAAATGAAATTGGGAAAAGTAGTTCGGTAAAAGTGATTAAGTACACCATGATCGTTCGAAGCAGAGTGAATGAAAACAAGCGACTGGAAGAGAGTCCTTTAAGTGCTTTAATGTATGAAACAATTTGTTCAGTTGGCTATGAGGTTAATCCATTTTTCGAAAGAAAAAGAAATTGTTCACAATTTTATAAATGGGCTCGATACGATTTAAATCGATTTAAACGATTTAAATCATGCAAAAGCAAAATCTCGAGCAAAATTAAAAATTGGTTGTAGAGATTTTCAAAGGATTTTTCGTCTCCAGAATTCTTCGAATTTTGAACAGTCACGGAACACATCTGTAAACGAAATAAGCAAACTTTCAAAGACAAGCGAATATGTTCTGCTTAAAACGGTTAACATATCATTTGTACATTTTTATCAGTTTTTTAAAACGTTACGCAGTCTCGCAAAACTTGCATTAAATTTTTGATCATGCTTTTTCCGCAATTATTATTACCTTAAGCATGAAATCATTTCCCGGCTGAAAAGGAAACCATTATGCGGGTATACTCCCATGGATCATTGCCAAATCGGAACGAAGCATTTCGTCGAGGGTGTGAAAACAAAAAGCGAACGGAAAAATGAACGAACAGTCGGTCATTCGGTGACGGACGACGAAATAAGGAAAAAACCGCAACGCTCAACGATAAAGAAGCAGTAGAAATAACATTTAATGTACCGTAATCCCAATTCCCTAATTAAATTCCTACACTCGGGGCAGCCCGGTGTGCCGAAAGTGGAACGAAATTTTCGAAAAAAAAATAAAAACCAAAACCGAAAGACTATGGAGACAAATTGGTTGTCGTTGTCACCGTTTTTGGTGGGACGAGAACAAAAAAACGATCCCAACCAATTTCATCCATCCATCCGTTTGGACGTCTGGCTGGACGGACCACCAGGAAACCAGGAAACGAAAACTATCGATCACACTCAGAGTGGCCTCTCGGTTTCCCTTCTCCCTCCCCCTCCCCCCTCCCCACTCCCTCCCTTGGCGGTAACCACCACTCACCTGTATAATTGGCCTAGATTGTAGTGCGCGTTAATGTGCTCGGATGCATATTTGATAGCCTCCCGGAAGTGATACTCGGCCGTGGCGAACTGCGGCATCAGCGTGCCGATGTTGTTGTGTGCGCTGGCGTACGTCGGCCACAGCCGCAGCGCCTCCCGGTAATGAGCGATGGCCGGTTCGGGTTGCGCCGAGTCCCGCAGGAAGTTGCCGAAATTGTAGTGCATTTTGGCGTTGTGCGGTAGCGTTTTCAGTCCGGAGCTGCGTGGGAGGAGGGAAAAGAAAACGGCATGAGTGGGTGGTTTTGCATGCGTTTAATTGATTTTCGTCGGGTGCACTCACCGCAGCAGCGCCTCGCGTGAGCTCCAGTCCTGGTTCCGGACGATGGTTTTCAGACAGCCGGCCGCCAGCAACACGATCGTTAGCAGCAGGATTGGCTTCCGCAGGCGCTCGGAACGTTCCCACAATCGCTGCGCACCGTACACCACCAGTATCAGGCAGCCCATGCTAGTGGAAAAGTAAGCGAAAGAGTAACAATGAAGAGAGAAACATAAAGTAATGTTCACTGCGTTGAGTTGAGTTGAGTTTTACATTCATTTGAACAAACTACCCGATACTCATTTGAAAGCATTTCAGCAGTAGTATGTTTTAATTGAATTTGGTCCGATATCAGGAAGGTTTTTGCGCAAAAAGGGAACCTATTATGCAGTCTTTGATTCCTACAGATTATTTATTTCAATGTGATTTTGTAGCAGAGCCTTTATGTTCTTGAGTAGCTGACGTGATCGAAATGAACCGAATTTACAGCGAATCTTAAGCGGCACTTTCTAGAACTTTTAGTGCGGGTTTGAAACTGCTAGCCTTTTTATTTATTCTTTTAGTTTATTTGGTTTATGTGGCCGATGTTTTCAATTTTTAATGCTGCTGGTTTTTTATTAAATTAAGATGTATTTATTTTGTAAGCAAACTTGCTTGTTTCAATCATTGCTTAATTTATTCGAAATGTTTTCAGAAAGCATACAGTATATTCTAAAATTACAAAGTTTTGTTGTGATGAAATATTTTAATTTGTATGTAATGATAGTGTTTTTTTTTTCCTTCCTATATTCTCTTTTTGGGACAAAATCCCAGTACGTGAATATTTTTAACACCAAATTTGCTTCAAAAATTCATTTGAAATCAAAACCACACAACAACAAAATTCTGCCCTAAGACGCGTTGGAATAGATTTTTCGAATAATTTCTCAAAACAGCATTCATTTAATGGACCCATTCTAAGAGTCTTCATGGAAGCAATCAAAGTAGGTACAATTTCGACCACATCAAAGGGAGTTAATTTTGAAACTCTTTTATAACCCACACGAGCCCACAAAAATCACTGAGTGTCCATTCGAACCTGGCAAAAATTTTAATTCATTATTCATACGAAAATAATTTACTTCAAAGCTACTCGTTCCATCGTGGGTGTAAGTAGTGGTAGTTTGCAGTTTGATCACTTTTTTTAATGTCTACTCCTGCCATCATGATAAATCATTTCACTCTCTGTAACGAGCGTCGAGTGTGGTTGAGGAGAAATGAAGTCTTTTTTTGTGTAAGAGTGCAAATGGAATAGATGAATGTTTAATTTTTCTGGTCGGCCGGCAGTAAGTATACGCTTCTGAAAGCGTCACATTTAGAAAGTGGTGCCTCTAATGCTGCACCTGTCACCGAAAGAAGCCGATCGTCTGCTGCTCTGGTGCTCAATTAAAGTTCGTACACTTTTTACCAGCTCACCCGGGGTAATTGGTCTGATTTGAAACTTTTTCCTATGTTTTTTTGCGGCGGTGTTCGTGCACGCCATCGCTGCTAATGTGGTACGATGTGAGGCGGTTTTGGTTGGTGGGAAAAAAGCTTTTTTATCACTTTGCACAGAGATGGGAAAAGAATTACACCGAACCAACCGCACACGGGTCAGGTAGACTCGTGTGTGAGTATGTTTTTTTTTTGTTATTTTTCGCATTGCTTCCTTTTGATGCGCCACGGTCGTCCTGCAAAGGCACGTTGTTTGATAAGGTTTTTCTTCCCCTAGCTTACCATCAGATGGACGAAAAGACGGTTCAAAATGGTGAGAGAAAAAAAACTGAGCGAACCGAAAAGAAAAGTCCCAACACTTACCTCGGAATGTAGAGAACTCGCTCGGCGACGACGAAGCCCACCGTTACGACTAGATTTGTGGCGGGCAGAAACGGCAGCACTAATAATAGAAACCCTAATACCACCGGCACGTGACGTTGATGCTGCAAAAAAAAAACAGGAACCAAGTTGAACATGAAACGAACGCACACTGGTGAGAAAGAGTAATAAAAGAAGAAAAAAAAAACTATCGGACACGCCTAGAAATGCGGGTTGTCCGGGAAAAACGGAAGCTCCTTGCGCCAGACGACCATCGAGTTTTTTTTCATTCTTGCCGTTTGCGTTTTTCGACAGAAATGTCGATGCCGGCAACCGGAAATCTTACAGTTGCAGTTTTTCGCCCGGAACACCGAAATCAGTGCTATTTTCCATTGGCCAGTTGGGGCAGCTAAAAAAAAAGCAAACAAACACTCTGCCGTTTCAGGCGAACCGAATCGTGCCCCGATCGGAAGGCTCAAGCCAGCTTTTTATGTTTTTTTTTTCTTTCATGTCTCACCCGCCGTTTCCGGCGCCTAAAAACCGAAAACAAACCCGTTCGTGCAAAGCGAACGCTTCGTGTGGGGTTAGGTTGGTTTGTTTTTCGCCTTCTTTCACCTTTGGTGCAGTGATGGTCAGTAAATTAAGACCATGAAGAACAACTCCGGAGAAAAGGAGGGTAATATATAATTTCAAAAAAAATAAACATGGTCTTTATTACAATATTTACTTTTTTATAATCGTTTGCAAAGATTCCTGTCCTTTCAAGTGTTTATAAAAAACATTGGGTGTTCTATAAAAAACTAAAAACATATAATTACTTATCTGTTACTACCTTTGACCAACTCACATATACCTTTGATAAAATATTCATCTTAATCAGAATCAGTTAAAAAAGTTATGCGAAAAGTCATATTATATTTGAACCTCTCGCAACAATGACAAATCAGAGACAGTTCAGAATGGTCTTATTTAATTCGCCACCACTGTATGTTTACTTGCTTCTGTTAGATGCCTCCTAAGAGAGTTTCGCACACACTCACATTTCCAACACATAAAACCAAAACCAATAAGGAGCGGTCCAGCATCCGGCGATGGTAATGTTAGTTCTTCATGGTCTCCTAAAAAAAAAAACAGCTTCACCAAGGAGTTCGCCCAGCGAACACTTCTCTCGCAGCTCACTCACGCGCGCACCGATATATTACCTAATGAATACGAATGAGATACGAAAGTTTGCGCCCACTGAGCAGTCGTCTTAAGTTGAAAAAGTATTACAACGAAAAAAAAAAGCTCACACTCACATAAAAACCAACTCCGGCGCTGTGAGAGTCATTGGAGGAAAACCATAATAGAGTAATGATGGCTGGTGAATCGGAAAACAGAAGTCCACCACCGCCACCACCGTTCGCCGCGGAAAGGGCTTCGGTTGGCATGTTTGTCGTGTCTGAAGATGTCGAATGCGGTGGAGCTGCGTCGGGGCGTTGAGTGGAAGGAAAGTTTAACTAAAAGTTTATTTAATTTATTCATAACGTAACACGCGTGCGGGCGGCATTCGTTCGGTTGGTCTCGTGGCGGAAAATTGGAACGAAGGAATGCGTTGTTAACAGAAAGGGAGACAAAAAAGTGTGTCTGTGATAGGGAGGCGAGATTGTGGCCCAAAAGCAGTTCCGGAAAGTGACTCGAAACCGTTGATTTGAACGCACCCGGCGCTCGAATTATTCACCGTGGCGTGGCGTGGAGGTTGAGCTTTTCTCGGTAGAAACGTGACCGCAGGCTGGCTCGTCCGTGGGTAATCCTCCACCGTAGTTCGAAGTAGTTATTTACCGCGCCAGCGAAGAATCTTCCCTCAAGGTGCGAAACCGTACCCATCGTGTAACATAGTAATAAAAGGAAAAACCTTACGCCATCGGAAAGAATGTCGATTCGCCCGCCCGCAACGTCTGCTTAACGAAGTAGTACCGTCTTGCGAATCAATTATTTATTGTGCACTGCACGCAATTCCTTCCCACCGTTCCTTCCCGGGGAAAGGTTTCAATTAAGCGTCATCCCTTTTGGCTGTTCGCTACAGTGTATCGTTCGGTTTCACGTTTGCTTTTCCACCCGCCTGGACCGAGCGAGCGAGTGTTTGCTCAGACGCTAGTTTTCTCCTAATTAATTGCGGTCCGGTGACGTGGAGGATGTCCCGTGCAGCCTTGTACCTTTGGGCCAGTTAAACCGGTAAAATCGGTCCATGAAACAACTCGGACGCGGTGCTGTTTATTGAGCTATTTTATAGCACCAAAACCCACCCCCTTTTGAAGAGGCTGCTGAATTATTCAGTGCAGTTAAGAGGTCCGTTTCATTACATTGATTGTTGGGCAGCGTTTATTCTGATTACTTTTCCCTTTCGCAATAAGAGATTTACTCACCTCTTGGGAAGTGGGGGAAAAGGGATTCAAATGCCAATTAGGGAAAAATGACTCGAAATGTATTGTTAAACTTAATCGACTAACTTTTATAATTTTTATGATCACATAACGTAACACTTTTATTCAACCATGAAGAAGGATTTAACTAGCCAACTTAGCAAGAAAGGTAGAAACATTTTAACAAGCTATATTTTTAGTACATTAAGAAAATGACAAGTTCAAGGTTGGAGAGATGCATTCGTGATGATTCCTTAGAATTCAGTTTATATTTGGCGAGATATTTTAATGTATTTATTTCATGAACAGAGATAATGTAAGTTCATCATTTAAACAATTCAATAAAAGAAATTTGTACATTTTAGTAAATAAATATTGATTTCTTCAATATTTAAAATAACTAAAGAGCGGAAAATTTCAAAGAAACTTTTCGAGCAGAAAGTATATAAAAATATAGAAAATCCAAATAGACTAACATACAAAATCATACTAAAAATTTAAAATTTCTTTTTTTATTGTGTTTTAAATGCATCTTTTACAACCACGATTACTTTTTAAAAAATCTTAAAGCTGAATCTACCTAAAACTGGGTTTTGTTTATCCAGACAAAGGTGTCTAGTAAAAAAAACTAGTCTCAGACGTGATACACGCATTGTGTCCCAAAACCTCAGACAAATCTGTTGGTCGCTATTGAATTAAATAGAAACCTCCATTGTTTGTCTATTCTCCTTTCTGCTCGGCTTCATATTGCCTTCACTTCAAAGGCCCTTTTCGGCGCTCAAACAGGGATACCTTTAACCTTGAACTTTGCACAACCACAATCGTTAGCTCATAAACCAGCAAACTTCTCGGGACAGACAACGAGCCGCTCGAACGGACGAACGATTTGTAGCACGCTGCGGTACCTTAAAGGCCCATCGAAACACCGGCACTGGGCGGTCAAAAAATGGGGAAAACTTCTTGCCCATCATTTCCCGAATGGGCGGTCGAAATTTTACGACCAAACCCATGGAAAGGTGTTCTCATTTGGTTCGGTGGTCTCCCGGGAGGGGGAGTGTGAAAAATTAATTTCTTTTTCTCCGGTCGCCATGTATCGAACAACGCAATGACGTGGGGTTGGTGCGTTGGGCGGAGTTGAAAGTTTGTCTCGAAAACGAGAAACGAACCACATTTTGTGCTCTCGTGCTCCGGGCAGTGCGATAAAAAGTGAATTGATTGCAGGGTTGCGAATCTTCTGCGCCACGGAAATTACTAAGTGTAGTGTGCCGTCCTACTTCGAAAACTCCACCCTCTCCTCCCTCGTCCCACCATTCCTGTCCCCTTTATCGCATTCTGCACGATGTTCCAACTAATTTCATTTCGTCTATTTATGGTATTGCTCGAAGCCTCCTTACATCGCTCGCCACACATCCTTCAAACGGGCTCGTACCCGAAAGTGTGCGGTTGCGGTTGATGTGTGTGAGTGTGTGAGACGTAATTTCTCCTGTATATTGAGTGTGTCCGGTATAACTTCATTGAATAAAATTGCGTACCCATGTACAGACGGGACGTAGGACGCCAGCAAAACCGAAACGAAGATGAAGATAACGTATTGAGAGAGTATTTATTATCGTACCGACCGTACGAACGTAAGGCTTCTCGTGGTTGGGGGGAGGGGAAGGGGAGGAGTTGGTCACCACCCCCAGCTACTTTATTAACCCCCCAAAGAAACCTCCCTTGCCATGTTCACGAAACATGGCGGGAAACCGGGGAGGGAAATCATCCAGAGCCGGTGGTTGTAGAAAATGGCGAAGAAAAGCAATAACCGAGCAATGATTCGAGTGTTTTTATGAGATCGAACGATAAGGGATGCTCAGTTTTGCTTTCAACTTTCATTTCCTGGAGCTTTTTTGTGTGTGCAGCCGATCACACATAAAAGGCACGCGTGGCGTGGTGTGTCGACCGGTGGCGGAAAATGGACTTGTTTTTCTCGTTCCAGAACGGCCTCACCCTGGCACTAATAAAGTCATCCGGTTCCAAGAATCTCCGTCCCGGTGTGTGTTTGGTGCACAGATCAAAGGGAACCTTTCTTTTATCCTTGCAATAGAACGTGCGAGAAGGGAGGGACAAAAAAAACTAAACACGCGAACTTAAATGGACCAGTCGAAAGTTCGGAGTAACCGGCCGCAAAGAAAAACTCCACGCGACAGTTCGGTCCATGTTTGGCCTCAATATGGTTCCCCCTTTCCCATTTCGTTCCATTCGCTCCGATGCGTGGAATATGCCACGAAACAATTGGATGAAGATGGGCTCCGGGTCTTTCGTGTTTTTTTGCTCTTACGGTGCAGAAAGTGTTTATTCAGTTACCACGCGAACGATGCTGCCGACCGTATTGGGCAGCCAATTGAATTACGTGATGAAGAGTGCTGACAGATATTTTTACGCAGTCGCAACTAGAACTTTGGATTGGGGGCGGTAGTTGCATTGGTTGCGATACGGACGTTTCTTTTCTGTTTCTGGTCATAAAACTACCGTCTGAATTCAGGGGGACAATTGAGGGTGGGACCGGACGAGATAAGGTGTTAGTTTTGGAGTTCATGTTACTTTTCCTTCGAAAACTTTTTCCCACCTTCCGACCGAACGAAATAAACTTTAGCTGGAGATAATGAACTGGAGTGTGGTTTTGTGTGAAATGTAGTTTTTGGGGAATGAAGAAACCAATGATGCTTTGAAGCAAAAATATGTTTCTACTCACTCAGATTTCGTCCGTGAATCAATTTTGTACATAAGTCTAAAATGTCAAAAAGTATTTTATACAATGTTTACTCCAAGGAAATGCAAAATTTAAAGCTGTCTTACTCTAGCCCTGATGACGACACAAACCATAATGTTTTTTTTTGTAATTCAAATTAAAAATCCAGACATATCATTCTTACGTCTTATAACGTCTGACGTCTTAGCTTTGCATGCTTTGCGATTGCTTGATCAAACCGTCCTATAAACACATTTATATGAAGAAATTCAATCATAAAAAAATCAAAGATCATCTTGGCGAATGTTTACTACAATCCAAATCGCTCATTGTAGCATCAAAAAGCGCGAAAAAAAACAGTAAATCTCTTCTTATCAGCCTTTGTGCCGGTTTCAACTGCACAGTATCTCGCATGGGAACTCCTTTTTTTAATGAACAGAGGTCAGATGCAGAGCAGATGCGCCACAAACACCTTTAAACCTATTTTTTTATCAGTTAGCAAGCAGACGATGTGAGTAAAGGTGTACTTCAGCAAAAGGCGTTTCGGAAGAACCATATTTTTGATGACCTTTCTGGCAATCAGTGTCTCAAGCTATTTAGAGTTTTGTTTTTCTTAGAATAAAAAAAATGAATGCAAGTATTGAGTACTTCATGAAGTCTCGAACACAAAAAAAGTTTTTAAAATATTTCACAAAACTGTCACCAATATCCTTCTCTTAGTAAACTCTGCTTGAAAACAGCTTAATCTATTTTTGGTAAATAAATTTTGCAGAACCGTCACGCCTCATTTGAAGGTAAATATTAAAAACAGCGAAGATCATCATCTTATTGAATCTTCAATACATCCACGAACTTCCGCCGTATCAGCACGACTGACAAAAAAAAAAAAACAAATACTCGCACACACTCTTACATAAATGTGATAGTAATTTTTCTTATCAACCTTCGCGTCAGCTAAAACTGTACTGTAAATCGGATGGGAATTCCCCACTGATAGTGCGCGGGGTCATCATGCACCGCAAGCATAATTCAAATCGTTCCGTATACTTTCAGCCCAGTTTGCAAGCAGACTTCGAGGCGTTAAGATTGCGCCAGAATGTGGAGCTACGGGCGGTCGCACTTGCTGGTGACTTTTCTGGTTATTAACGTCTGTCAGGGGTGAGACTTCTATTGAGTACATGTGGACGAAAGAGTGTGAGATTGAGTTTTAAACACAAAATTCCAGCCTATTAGTCGTCGGTCCAAAATTTATTCATTCCGGTCAAAACTTCTCGCTGGTGGTTAGTAACTTTGGACCGGACACCAAAGCCGTGACGTGCAAGATAAGCGGTGTAGCAGATGATGGCAGAAGCATTCTGAGTTTCAGCAGAGCGGTTCAAGTTGCTGGTTCATCGAACACGGCCGTTTCATACACGGTGAGTACATCTGATTGCTACAATCATCTCTTGTACGCTACGCACATGTAAAATCAATTCCTAACCTCACCTTAGCTGCCGGGCAATCTCACCAAGGGAAGCTACCAATTCGTCGCGGACGGTACGAATGGTTTCAAGTTTCACCAGCAGGTGGATCTGCTCTTCTTAGGTAGCACTCTGACAGGATTGGTTCAGCTGAACAAACCCGTCTATAAGCCGGGCGACACGGTGCAGCTGCGTGCGATAGTGTTGAACAACGAGTTGCGACCTCCGGCGGGGAAGCCATGTGCCCAGGTCACCGTTCGTGATCCCCAGGGCAATGTCATTCGTCGGTGGTCCCGGGCGACGTTGCGGACCGGCGTGTTCGAGGGTGAACTGCAAATCGCAACCATTCCACTGACCGGAGTTTACCAAATTACCGTCACGATGGGAGCGCACGATATCGGTTTCAAAACGTTCGAGGTGAAGGAATACGCGCTGGCGTTGTTTGAGGTGCAGCTTCAGCCAACACGGGTGCCGTTGGCCAAACATCAGACACTAAGTCTTACGCTCACGGCGCAGTATTACGTCGGGAAACCGGTGAAGGGCACCGCCACGATCGAGCTGTTCCTGGAGGACGACCTGTTGGACCAAAGGAAGGTGCTGAACGTCTACGGTTCGGCCAAGGTGGATCTAAAGTTTAACCACCACTTGGAGGTATACGATGACTCGCGGAACGTGCATGTACACGTCACCTTCACGCAGCACGAAACAAGTAAAACCGGCACACTTGTTGTACATCCTAAGCCTCCGTACATCCTATCTGACATCGCTGCATTCTGTCTTTCTTCTCTTCTAGATCGCACCATACACAAACAACATACAATCACTGTGTACAAAGCGCCGTATCGGGTGAAGTTCGTTCGGGAACAGGCCGAGTTTGATGGTGGGAAACCGTACGAAGGTGCTCTGAAACTTCAGTACCATGATGGGACTCCAGCGAAAGCGATCTCTACTCAGGTTGAGATAGAAGGAATCGGTACGGGAACCGAACAAACGATCTACAAAAGCGACGATGCGGGCAAGATCAAACTAACGCTGCATCCGGCAACCTCGACGGAACAAATTTTTATGAGTGTGAGTACCATTTTAAATTTGGACATTCAAGTCTAAAACATCCAACCTCGCAGGAACGCATTGTAAGAGCTCTGAAAAGAATTACGAGTGTTTGCAAACAAATAGCTGTCAGAATCAACATAAAACAAAACACTCAAGCACGCTTGATTCGAGCGGGATTAAGGCAATTGGATTGACATCTCCGACTCCGGAATTTTTCTCGCAGGTGACAATCGACGGCGATCTTTTGCTTGACGAACAAATCAGTAGACGCGACCCAGGGAAAGCTTTCATAAAGCTTGATTTGATCTCAAAGTAGGTGAGGGAAACGTTTGCTAAAACCGAACACATTAGACTTTGCTTCGAACACCTTCTTTGCAGGGTCGTACCAGGAGAAAAGATAGGTTTGCGTGTGACATACAGCAAGGACCTACCCTTCTTTCTCTACTACGTGCTGTCGAAGGGAAAGATACTGGATGCGGGGTACGTGAAACCAAGCAAACCGACCGAACATTCGCTCCAGATCAGCGCACCGGAGGAGCTGATACCGAAGGCGCAGATTATGGTGGCGACGATGAGCGAAAGCGTGGTGCTGTACGACTTTGTCGACGTTAGTTTCAGCGATCTTCGCAACAATGTGAGTGTTTTGGCAGGATTGGAGCTGTCCAAACGATGCACATACTAAACCACATTCGTTTCGTTTCTTTCCAGTTCAAGTTGAATCTAACCAAATTGACGATTAAACCTGGCGAAGAGCTTGAAATAAACATGCGAGGACGTCCCGGAGCGTACGTGGCGCTAGCGGCGTACGATAAACGTTTGCTTCAGCACAGCAGCAGCCACGACTTGTTCTGGCGGGACGTTGTGGATGTTTTCGAGGGTTTCAACGCACTGGAGTACAACGAGTTTGACTATTTTCATGTAAGTTAGTTTTCGATAACAGTCGCCTTTTAATGTATGATTTTTTTAACGACCTATGATTGCTTACAGAGTGTAGGATTGTTTGCACGAACTCTCGATCACATCATTTTCGAACGAGGTAAATGTAGTTCAGCATACACCTCCTTTCCACCTTATTTACACGTTATTATTCCCCAACAGGCACCAATCAAGCGGCACGCGCAGGATCTAAGAAAAAAACTTCGGCTGTTGGACGTCCCATGCATACGTTTCGCACGAATTTCGTCGAGTCGTGGCTGTGGAAAACCTACAAAATGGACAAATCGGGAAGTAAATCGTTGAAGGAGGCAGCACCCGACACGACCACAGCCTGGCACTTGACCGGGTTCTCGATCGATCCCGTGCATGGGTTGGGTATCATCAAGCAACCGATCGAATTCACCACCATGCAGTCGTTCTACATCGTCGAGAACCTGCCGTACTCAATCAAACGCGGAGAAATCGTCACACTGCAGTTTATCCTCTTCAGCAGCTATCCGCAGCAACAAAAGGCAACCGTAACGCTCTACAACGTCGACAATCAGACGGAGTTCGTCGGGCATCCGGTCACAGGTGAAGATTTCTGGCTACCCTTACGTCCCCGTCCATCCGTGAAAGCCTTTTTCCCTTCATTACAGCAACGAAACACACAAAAACGGTTACCGTTTCGCAGGACACGGGTGTGCCGGTTTCGTTTTTCGTTAAAGCCCGCAAGCTCGGTGAGATGACGGTGCGGGTGCAAGCGGCGATCGATGCCGCGACGGACACGATCGAAACGGTCGTCCGGGTGCAGCCGGAGAGTTTGGTGACGCAGAAAATGGTTTCGCGGTTTTTCTGCCACACCACCCACCACAACCAAACGTTCGACATCAAGCTCGACTTTGAGCAGCAGGCTGATCCAGGCACGAGGAAGATCGAGTTTGTGCTCACACGTAAGTAGCGCGCGTGCTTCGGTTTATTGATTGCGTCAAGGTAGTATTTGCTTTTTTTTTAAAACACATTGTTCATGATTTTGATGGTAAATGTCATAGTTAGAAAATAGCTAAAAGTAATATTGGTAGACAATTTCAGAAAAATATTAATTCGTTAATTATGATTGCAAATTTGGCATCGCACGATTTCAAAGTTCCTTTTTGGAGAGATGTGCTCAAAGTAGGCTGGAATAATACAAAACGTTGTAACAATTTGCATTTGAAATTTAGGTTTGATGAAAGCATTTCTATCAAGAATTTCCTAAATCTTTTGGTACACCTCTTGTCATCCTGTAGTTTCGCCGAGAAATATTTCCACTCAACACAAATACTATCCCTTCTTCCAAAGACATCTAGAGCGTGTGAAGCTCCGACTTCGAGGTGATATAATGATATTTTTTCCTATGCTTAACATTCGTCTTCTTCGTTCGTAACTTGCAGCGAACATTCTCACCTCGGTGTTGGACAACCTGGAGAGTTTGCTATCCGTGCCAACGGGATGCGGTGAGCAGAACATGATGCGTCTGGTGCCCATCGTCCTGGTGCTCGACTACCTCACCTCGCTCGGCACGGCCAACAAGCAGCTCACGGACAAGGCGACCGGTTTGTTGCGCACGGGCTACCAGAATCAAATGCGCTACCACAAACCGGACGGTTCGTTCGCGGTATTCACTCACAGCCCCGGTAGCGTGTTTCTAACCGCGTTCGTCGCGAAAACGTTGGCCACCGCCTCGAAGTACGCCGACGATATTCAACCGGAAGTGGTGCAAAAATCGTACGGCTGGCTTGTCTCGAAACAGCGGCCCAACGGACGGTTCGACGAGGTGGGCCAGCTTTGGCACAAGGATATGCAGGGTGGAGTGCGCGAGGGAATCGCCCTCACGTCGTTCGTACTGATCGCGCTCCAGGAGCAACCGAGTGTGGCCGAAAAGCATGCACTCGCCATCAAGAAGGGCATCGATTATGTGGCGAACGCGCTGGGAAGCATCGAAGACTCGTACGATCTTGCGATTGCCACGTACGCGCTGTGTTTGAACGGCCATGGTGCGCGGGAAACGTTCCTCAACAAGCTGATCGATAGGTCGAAGCCGCTGAAAAACGGCGAGGAACGATACTGGCCCAGGAGCGCGCACGAAATTGAAACGACCGCGTACGCGTTGCTATCGTTCGTGCAGATGGAAAAATACGTCGACGGGACGGCCATCATGCGGTGGCTGGTGAGGCAACGCTACACACCCGGCAGCTTTCCCCGCACGCAGGACACGTTCGTCGGCCTGAAAGCATTGTCTTCTTTGGCGCAAAAGATTTCCCCATCGCGCAACGACTACTCGGTGCAGCTGCGTGCCGGGGAATTGCAGAGGGAGTTTCGCGTCACCTCCACCGATCTCGGTACGGTGCAGCACGAGGAATTAATCGGCGATACGAACCAGCTGGCGTTAAACGTCGGCGGCGTTGGGTTCGGGTTGCTGCAGGTCGTCTACAAGTATGGGGTGGATTTACGAAACTACACCAACAGCTTCGACCTGCAGCTGAAGAAGACGGTGCTCAACACGGGTGGCGTGCTGAAATTGACCGCGTGCGCCAGCTTCATCCCGTCCCTGACCGATAGCCGGTCGAATATGGCACTGGTGGAGATCAACTTTCCCAGCGGCTACTCCGTCGAACGGAAACCCATCTCGGACGCGTCGAAACTAAACCCGATTCAGGTAGATGTTGATGCAAACTGTTTGGTCATACGTCCAAGCGAGCTTTAAAAAGGATGTTTTATGTTTTGCGTTACAGAAAACCGAAGTCCGCTTCGGTGGCACGTCCGTAGTGCTTTACTACAACAATATGGGCACCGAGCGGAACTGTTTCACGGTAACAGCCTTCAGGAAGGCCAAAATCGCCCTGAAGCGGCCGGCGTACGTTCTGGTGCATGATTATTACGAGCCAAGTAAGTTTCGCTGGCACTTCTCTACATTCAGCTGAATTCAGCTAACCTTCCCGGCTTTCCCACAGAGCTCAACGCCATTGCAGTATACCAGGTGGACGACGATGTGGGCGTGTGCGATGTTTGCGATGCCGACGGTTGCCCAGCAACGTGCAAAGCTTAGAAATGGTACAAAAAATCGTTTCACCACACACTTGCGTACAATCTCGGCAGCGTAATCAATCTTATTCTTCTTCAGCGTGCAATAATCTCGACGCCGGTTCGCGGAAGGACATCCCTTGGTTGGGAAAATAAATTCACAAAAGCGAGAAGCGGTGCTTGAAGCGTTCTCCAGTGTTTAAGCGTTCAGATGGATGGGGGAGATGGCCGGTCTGTAAACTATCTGAGTGTGGGTTCAAGTGTTGATTCTAAAAGACTCCGTTGTAAGTGAGGATAATGCCTGAAGCACTTTAGCAAATTTGCACTAGCCTTGATTTCAGATGGCACGAATACCAGTTTCTTCCCCACTTGAAATGAATCAGATGAGAGATCATTTGTTTTATTTAAAAAAAGTTTTAACTTTCGAAAGAAAAATGCTTGAAAATAAAAATGAACTCAGTGAATACTTATAAATAATGCTGTTCCTAAAATAATGCAAGTTTTACTTATGTGAATTCATCAAAAGCCAGAGTCCTCTCGAAATTATATGTTCATTAGAGTCTATATTTAAGCATTCAAATAACTAACAACAGAAAAAATTAAAGTAAACAAACACTTACACTTGCACTATAATTCAATTAAATTATTCACTTAAAAATAATTTAAAAAATTTTAGTTTCTCCTCGAATTGAAGTATTTATTTTCTTCGCCTACAAATAATAAGTGTAAATTAATTAACGCAATTTAATATCAGATATTACAGCGCTGCTCTCCGTTCTTACAACCATGAAAAATTGATATATTATGTTACTTATTCCATGCTTATAACATTCTTACCGATTTTGAGAAGTGAGGCACGATTTTGTTTCCGATTTTGATTTTTAAACAGCTTTTACAATAAAATACATGATTACTTTTGACACTCTTTTTACGTACTAAATGTTAGACTTTTCCCTAGATTATTAGATGTTTTTTTTTCATCCAAATATATATTTATTAAACAGGATCGATTGCATCGCCAACACTTCTTACATCAAAGTAGCTCACGAAGGATTCGACAGAAATTGACCAAACTTGCCGGCCGGCGCTCATGTCACACGGTTTATTTGAGCTGGAGCTAATAAATTTCGCAACCCAACGGCAAGGCTTAGCGTTCGGTGTGGTTGAAGGCCGCTCGAGCAAGACATATTTTCTCCGCGCGTTCTTTCGTCTCGCAACCGCCGTAGCGCGGCGGGTACGAGATCATTTATCTTAAGCTGTCATGATTTCGGTTCGCCTGTCGTTAGATTGTACTCGATAACATCGGCATCCCGGTGTCCCGCCCGAAACAGTGAGGGCACGTGCGGGCCACGTCTCTCCCTGACACGGGGAGTACGTTCATTTCGGTGATCATATGTCGGTGTCGTCACCGAAAACAACAATTTATAGCTGACGTAATCCCGATTGCAACTGTCGAGCGAAAGCCGAACGATCCCCGGCAAACCAATACACCGGCGCCAGCGGAGCCAGTGCCTGTCAATCAAGCTCAGTCGGCTCAGACCCGTCGCCCTCAGTCGCCCGAACCCTTCCCAATATCGTATTGGCAGGCTCAACGCTCGGTCGCTTATTTATGGCACACTTCGGCGAAAAGCAGACCTCACGACACCCGCGCCCTCATCGAGTGGCCGGCGGCACACGGAAAAGCACACTACGGAGGAGGAGGGAGAAAAAAGTAAAAGTTACATAAAACGTCATTTATCTAATTCACTTATCAATTTACTGGCTGCGACTTCGGCTCGCTCCAAAACCGCCCAGCGGCTCGATAGTCGACGCGGGTTAGGGTTGAAGTGAGAGTCAAATTTCTTGCGCAAAAGCTCGCAACACTTTTCCCGCCACGATATTTGCGCGTTACAGTGTGTGGGGAGGAAGGCTGGAGGGATGAGGAGGGAGGCTGACCGGCTGCCGGCACGATGCGATCGTTGTGACCCATCAATCAACGGCCGCAAATAACAATGCTAACAAGGCGCGCGGAGGAAACGGACCGGAAGGCAGCGCGCCCCAAAACCGTCGTCACGAGCGCAGGAAAACCCGGAAACGTGGAGAGTGTTGTTCTGATTGATTGATAACACATAACAGGACGGTTAGAGAGGCAGGAAATAGGGAAGTGCGTCGGTGTACATCATCCGCGAACGGGTGGTTCTTTATGTGAGCAGCCGAACTCGTGAACATATGGCCAAACAAACGAAGGTACGGGCTCGTTAGTACTTAGCATGAACTTTGTCTATGTAATGTAAAGTAGGTGACTAGCCAAAATGATAAATCACGTGTTGAAATAAACAAATTTTATTAGTAAAACAAAGTATGTTTTTTTTTTAATATATCTGAGCTTCTGAATAATGTTTCATATTTCATGGTATTTTTTATTCTTTTTAAAGATACGTTGTTTCATTTTTAATATAAGATTAAAAAATTTTTTAAATAGAGTATTTTTTGCTGGTGCTGAAATTGATATTCTTCAAATTTTAGCTTCTTTATATGGATTTTTTTTTGTACGAAAATAGTGTCCGAATAATTTGTCTCCAAATCTTTCTTATTTTGTTTTAAGTACATTCAACATGAGTGGATTTAGAACATAAAATGTAGAATAAAATTTAAATTTTTTTTTTCAAATATGGGTCAATATAGTTTAGACATAAATATTATCTCTGTGATGAAATTGAAAATTTTGAATCAATTTCACAAATTTTTTCACTTTTTCGTACTTGAAACGAACTCAAGTAGGGCTCAACTATATTCATTTATATATACTCAACTGAATCAATTTTTACAATTTTTGTTTGGAAATGGTGTTTCTTGAAAAGAATTACACCGCATTTTTAATGTTATAAGTAAAAATTTCACACCTTAGCGCTTCATAGTTTCTCTCCTCGAAATCGTTACCATCGTCCATTGTAAATTGAACTGATTTTTCTAACCCCGGGAAACCTCGTCTAAATAACCGATTTAAGTCACTACGGCACCTCCATGCCATTACGGCACAGTTCTCATTTACATTCTGACAACATAGTAAATAGAACCGTCCCATTGTGCACAAACATAGAAGAACACAATCACTCAATCCACTTCTTGGGCCGCTTCTTTCCACCGCAACGGCATCGAACACTCCACCTCCCGCAAAACGAGCGCCATAATGAGGTTGGAGACGTTGACG
This sequence comes from Anopheles farauti, assembly GCA_000473445.2. Classification (NCBI taxonomy): domain Eukaryota; kingdom Metazoa; phylum Arthropoda; class Insecta; order Diptera; family Culicidae; genus Anopheles; species Anopheles farauti. Next base: position 1,255,918 of record KI915052.1, read on the forward strand.
AGGCCTGAAACTGATGTTTTCTGGCGAAGGCATTAAAACAGAATAATTTGGTGTGGTTCTGGGTGCCACCTAAGGGTGAGGCTTCCAGAAGACCGAACCCGAACCGACCACGACGCACGCCAGCGTCAACGAGAAGCAAAAAAAGGTGCCGACGTAGACGATAAGTGCGATCGCGTTTGGACTTGAGCGTTTCCGAGCCTGTGAAGTGGTCCCGCTCGGTAATGGCCAATGCGTCAACACCGACAGTTTGTGTGTGGGTGTGTTTGGATCAAGGAAATTAGATGAAGCAGAACGATGGAACCCCCGAGAAGGCTCGTGACGGGGGAGAAGGAAAATCTCAACCTAAACGAGAGATAAATCAACGCACGCACACACACACACCGGATGTATCGGGACACCCGAGCCAGCCCCTTCCAATGATACCTCCCACCAGTCGGCTCACTTACATCATCAAGGTCTTTATTTCATTTTCGAGTGCTTCGGGAGTTTCTCTTTGTGTTCCGGCCGGTACATTGATAAGCTGCGTCGATCCTACCCGCCTGGTCGAAATTAAGAATGAGCGATTGGGAAATGAAGCCCATTTGTTCTAATGAGCTGAGTGGATGCCGAGATTGACTGTATCGCGTCACGGCACATTCGCGTTCCTTCGGCGAAATTTCGACCGGAGGAGGCACCCTCTGTCTGCAATCAGCGTGCCGAATCTGCGTCCTTCCGCATCGCCACCGCTAGCGACCCGTGTGGAAGGAATTGAATTTTGAAAAAGCGCCTCCAATGGTAACGTGCTGGGAGCAGCTTTTCGCTTCCGTTTCGTCGAGCAAGTCGGGAGGGTGGAAAAGGCCACTTTCCACGTCAGAAAACCATGTTGTCGACGGCATCGGTTATCGATGCTCGTTCGGATTTTCCCCGGGCTTTATGAAACATTCACTGTCACCTCTTGAATAGGGAGGATCTTGGTGTTTTTCTTTTTCGTTTATCAGCCTTGTATCCCGGATGCTTGAATGTCTTAAGGCGTGAATAATGAGCATCACAGTGAGTTTCGAAGTCATGCTTTGTGTATTCTTGAGATTCATCTCGTTCGTGCACTACCGGAGCTCGTTTTGATTATTTGCCTCGTGGAGGTTGAACAAGAAAGGTTTTGGTTCACAGGCAACGAAAATGATTATTTCAGCAATGAATGTTATACAATTCATTTTTCTTACACAAGAATCTCTTTTAGTTTTGGTGAAAAACTAATCGTGTAAGAAATAAAATAAGAAATAAAATTATAAAATATTCAATTTAACAAATATAAAAAATATGTATTTTAAAAATGTTTTAAAATTCCTCACTACGATTTGAAAAATTTATTAAAAACTTGTTATATTAAATGGTGACTCGACTATTATTTAAAATAAAATAAACCTTTGGTGAATATAATTTTCACAATATGAACCTCATTTTTACAGCAAAACCTCTTCAAAATTACGTTCAATAAAAGGACAAAGTTATTTTTGCTTCGAAAAACAATTCATTATATATCTTTCCAATAAAATTAGGTGTTATATTAAAACGCAAGATACTAAATAAATTTGGAACTCAATTTCGTCCGAAAATAACAGTGAAACCGCAGCCTGATTGAAATCCAAATAACGTAACACGTTTTGCACTGCTAAATTAAACAGAACCGAGTTCGAATATGCCTCGATGGACGCCTGCCTCCTGACCGAGGCGGACAATTAGCGTCAATAAGCAGCTTGCAACGGTGATCAATAAATAATCGATGCATTACATCAATCATCGGGCCAGCCCGAGATCCAGCGCTAAATCCAGAGCATTCGGTTTGGGGTTGGGTTTTTGTTTCTCTGCTCCCGGCATCTGCTGACGCTGCACGAACGAACGCATTTCACCCACGGCGAGTTATTTTAGTCGTGTTTTATGTCGTTTTTCCTTTCCATCCAACCCACCCGCGATGCGTTCGTGAGCCAGCAATCATTCGAAAAACGGAACGAACACCGGTCCGCCGCGTGATACAATATTTGCACAGTTGATTGCAATCGGTTTGCATCCATCGGGATGTAGACATCTGGCGAAAACGGTGGCGGATCGAAATCATGATGGATGAGCCGCGCGAACGCTCGTGCTCGTTCGCACCGGACTTACTTAAAATACAACGGTGGATGGGTTGTTTTTCCGCCTCTTTTTTTGGGGGTGGTGAGGAAATAAAACACGAGCGAATGCAAAACGCATAACATCGTGTGCAAATACGGTGCGCTCCGTGATGCAATATGAATCATGTCGAGCCAAGCCAGACAGCCGAAGCATCATGGCGCGAAACCATCCAGTGCATTTTCGTCGTGTACTAAAACTATGAGCGTGGAGGTGTGCACTATTTCTACTGGATGGAATCCAAAAAATATACCCCGTGAGCGATGGTGTTGCTGGATCGCGTGTGCCCATCGCATTCTAAACTCAAACATCACCATATTTGCGTGTGATATACGTTTTCGCTTCCACGTTCCCGTATCGATCCGGGCTCCGGTCTAAAAGGATGCACCTTTATTGGTCCGTTGGTACGACGAATAAAAAGCCCGCTCCCAGCAAGGGACAGCGCAAAAGCAATAAATAATTGACAAATTTTAATTACCTCACAATCCATGAGCCCGCGGTAGACGAACAGCAGGGCCGCGCCGAACGCGATGAAGGTGAGCAAATTTCGCGGATCGCTCAGCGTGGTAACGAGCGGGATCGAACCCATCTGCCAGTCGTGGCTGAGCGTGGCCGGGCACAGCAGCAGCCACCAGTTGAAGGCCGCCAGATAGCAGAATGTGAGCAGGCTGCGGTTCGGAAATCGGGAATCGATCAGTAAACCTGGCAGGAGGCCTCAGAAAATTCGCTCCCCTTCCTTCCTCTCGGCCAGACTTACCGGACGTAAAGGTTCGGATGGAAGGCGGTCGGGTTGTCCTGCTGCGAGAAGCGTGGCAGCGAACCCTGCAGCAGGGCCAACCGGACGGCCAGCAGGACGCCCATCGAGAGCAGCACACGCGATACTCGCCGACCGAACTGGTGCGTTTCCTCGCTCCAGCGCATGTTCTGCACGGTGCGTTTGAGGGCGGGCCAGTTCCGGTAGGTGTCGTAGGCGACGTTCAGCAGGAACACCGTGATGCCCGTCTCCTTTGCCAGCATGCTCAAACCGCCGAGCACGATGCTGAGCCAGATCGAGTTCATGTCGGGCTCGTGGCAGTGTCTGCAAATATTTAACGAGAAAGAGAGGTAGAGAAAAAGTTAAAAAAAAATCATTTTGGTGCTTTGGGATGAAGAAATTCTACTATTAGGATGAACAGTTTCAAACGGAGACTCGATTCCATGTACGACTAAATCGAAGCATTTGGACTGAATAATACACGTCTAAAATTGAACATCAAGAGCATATTATTTATTCAATATTGTATAAACCTTTTGCACCATTATTTTTTTAAATTTTGTCATCGGCAATAAGATAACGATTTTCGCACCTATTTTTCTACATTAGTAAAAATAAAATAAATTAATACTACAATACTCAGAAATATACGTCAGAAAAATGGAAGATAGAATTTGTTTTAAGGTGGTTTGAAAAACATGTATTTAAATTTACATGAAAAATATGAAATAAACAGTACTAAAAATCTTCTCAAAGTGTACATTTTTTAAATATCCCATATTTACAGTCATGTGAGCCGAAAAAATCAATGAGATATTTTTCGATGTTAAGAATTTTTCAATAATCCTTCATGCCTGAATTAAACAAGTATAAAATAATCTACACTAGAAGAAGAATCATATTTAATCTTATCATCATATTTGATCAATCCTGTTTAATTGTATTAAGTACTAAACATTTGTAGTACAATTGTACTAAACAGATGACAATCATAATTTCGCACGGAATAATAGCTAGACCATCGCAAGATGTTCTGTTTCACTTCATTGGTTGCATTTTCGCTGCTCTCTAAACAAACTCGCATGCTCATCAAATTGCTTTCCGAGCATTAAATTACATTTTAATCGCCAAGTTAATTACCACGCTGCTGTTCCCGTCTGCTGCACCTGAACTAAGTTGCCCCACCCACACCCAAACGTCTCGTGTTGCAAACGCAATTCATCTGGTTAGAAAAAAAAACAGAACAACTACTCGCGAACGCTAAACCAAATTTCCTCCCGCAACGTTACCCCAGAGCAGTACTCCGTAAACTGTAGCGAACGGGAAAATGTTAAATAATGAAAGTAAGCTCCGTCCGTCCGGCTTCGCCGCATGCCGCCCTCGCTGCCAATACTCGCCAAAAGCCACAACAAAAATTAAAACTAACGAGACAAACTGTTAGCCGCGCGCTGGGATGAACCGGTGACGAAGGCGGAAAAAGCGCTTGTAATCCGTGAAAAAGAAGCTTTTCTTTGCCGCAACGGAATCCCGAACCCAGCCTCTCGCGCGCGCGCCAAAGGTTTTGAGGTTTTGTCCATCCATTTGAGATGAGTTTCCACGTCCCTTTCCAGGCGGCACCGAGCCGGACCCGGCTCCGTGTCTTGCTTGTCGGGACAATTGTCTTTTCATTTCGAAGCGCAAGGAAAGGGGGAGGGGGTTGGGAAGGAGGTTGGGTGGTGGCTGCTGTTGTCATTTCTTTCGTAAGTAGCTCTCATCCGCGTGTCGCGTTGCAAAACCATCAACAACGAACGCGGTGGTGCGTTTGAGCGAGTAACTAAGAGAATTCGCTTCCTCAGTGGCGCTGCGTGTGGGCTGGTTGCAAGCAGGCAAGAAAATAGACTCAAAATAATATAGTGTGTGAGTGAATGTGTTTTTTGTACGTGTGTTTGTGTACGGCGAGCAGCAAAAGTCCCGCTCTACGCCATTTCCAACACCACCGTGCGCTGGATGCAGCCGAGCGTTGACGATACCACAGTGCGCTGGAAGGGAAGTTGTTGTCTCATTTTCTTAAAACACTAACCATACTGGTTCACCAGTCAAGTTTCGTTCTAAAGTTTCCTCGCCTCTCCCGCTTCCCCCGCGCGTTGCTTGCTTTACGTTGGAGTTTTATTTTTCTATTTTTTCATTTGCTTTTCTTTTCCCATTTTGCCACTTGCATTCTTCTCGCGGGCGCTTGAACAATGCACTAAACAAAACCTCTCCATCACGGCTGCTGTAAAGGCGAAAACTTTCAAGTCGATCCAGCGTGGGCAGAGTGTGACGGGGAAAACAAAAAAGAAGCGCGTAATGTTAAAACATTAAAGAAGGCTCACCCTCGTCGGCTTTGGCTCAGATCGGCTTTGGTAGCAGATGGTGATTTTGCAATTGTGTGTGTGTGTAGCCAGCACAGGGAGCAGCATGTTATTTTCAGTTTTATTTAACTTTGGCTGGATTATTTGCTCGCAACCCATCGTTGCTCATTTTAATTAGAAAAGCAGACACTTTTACGTCCACCACTCCCACAGCCAGCGAAAGGTCAACACCTGGACCTTCCCTAGCCCTTCTGAAGAGTTTGCGAAAAAGTGCCGCTCAGCCCTCAGCTTCTAGCTCGAAAAACATTAAAATGTCGATTTTTCACTCTCCTGAATAATTCATCCAATAGGCGTTAGAACAACAACAAAAAAAAACCTCACTCTTTCGTCTCGAACAGCCTCGTTTTTCCGAAAACCCATCCCGCAAAACGTTTCTCGTTTCGACCGGTTGGTCCCGGTCAACACACAACTAATTGCTTGAATTATGATGACCCATCAGTTAAACTTTTCCCCCACGCTGAACTCGACCGGTGACGCTACCTCACCCCTCCCCTCCCCTCAGTGACGGGTGATCCTGAAGCGACCCCGTGACGTGACGTGCAGCGGGCGCAATTAAAGTTGATGGAAAATTTCTACGGCCCACCAACGCCGGGATGGTTCCTCCCAGGAAGTGGGCTCGGGTAGGCTGTTTTAAGAGTTCATGCGAACGGATTTAGATCAAAGTTGGACCCTTCCGGGTGCGTGCGGCAGTGGGTTTCCTTTTTAGGCACTTTTAGGGAGCGTTATGTATATTTTTTCTTTTTTTTTTTTGGGTTTTCTCATTTTGCGCTCGCCTTTCGGTGCTTATTTGCCGAGCGCCGTTTGATTGTGACGTGCGAAAGATCTTTCGGGTGAAATGCTGTCAATTGAGCAATTATGCTAAATGCGTATGAATTTAAGTTTCGTGCCGAACGAAACTCAACCTCATTCCGACTCGGTTTTAATGATCCGTTTTTAGGGTGAATGCGAGAGAGACGAAACAAAAAACACCCCGCTTTTAGAAATTCTCAAAAATTCCTTCTCTCTTTGGCATTGCTTTATTTTGTTAAGGACGTTGGGGTGTGCCCTCGGGCTTACGGTCTTGCGATGGTAGTTTTAGCACAATTTAATGTGTTTTTTGTAGTTGAATAGTAGCAAAGCGAGGAAGGGAAAAGGGATTAAAATAGCTGGAAATAGGTTTCAGATTTACATTACAAAACCGATCCGACAGAGAGAATCGGTAAAGCGTATTTTAATGATTCTGAAAATGGAGCTCGTGGTGTATGATGGGTTTTATGTTTTTTATTAATTTAGGAATTAAAGCAAGCTGTTGAATTTCTTTTTCATTGTTTAGAGAAATCTCATCTCTTAGAGAAATCTCATCGTTTCCATCGAAATTCTGTGAGCATTCAATAAAGAAAGTATGACTTATCACATTTGAATTAACGCCTGCATAATATCTTCACAATACTCAAAACAGCTAACAACACTCATCTGCAGCACTTAATACACATCGTAACATAATGTACAGGAACAAAAAATCGTGTTGAGCTGCTTTCGTTCAACCTAATAAGCACACCACACAGAAACATCACCGTCCAACGATGATCCACTCGCTGCACAGAGCCTCCCGCTAATACCCAGTACAAGTGCATATTTTTTCCGGATTTGTTCCGGCAACTTTCATCAACTCTTTCATCCAATTCACGCCGGACATTCGTTTTCAGCTCGCAGCGGATGGGAAACTTTTAACACCTTCCCCGAACGGCAAACACTTCTCCCATGTACGACAGGAACAACATCTTTATCTCGTCAGCTCATGTGCGCTTGTCCTGTCCGCCCTGTGATCTCTCTATCATTTGCTGGTCGCCACTTCCGTTAATCTGGCGTGTGGCGAAGGACTAGAAGACGTGTGGCGAACCTCACCCACTCAGCCGTTCGCTTCGAAATGGAAGAAGTTTTCCGACGACCGTCCTGGGAATGGTCAGCACGCTTCTCAGAATATAGATATATGCTTGACCTCCTTTTTTGACATACGCAACGCACGGGGGATGTGGGATTAGTTTTGCGGCAGAGCCTCATCGAAAACAAAACAACAACAAAAAAAAAGAAACAGAAAACACTTTTTTGCCACTCGCCACGAGCCGAGCAAGTGCGGACAGACGATCCTGCGAGAATCGTTTCGTAAATTGAACGTTTATGATTTTGCGTTGCCATGGCAATGGTTTGGGTCTTCGTAAATCGTAAGCGCTCCGGCTGTCGCTTTTCCATGAGTGGATTTGGGGTTTTTTTTTCGCTCGTTCTTGTTTTGCTTGCAGTGTCTTCCTGGCTTGCTTATATTCGTGTTTATGTGAGCGTTTTCCGTGTGGCTATGTGGCTTTTGCAGGCTACATACGGCATGAAGGACGGCGCAATTTTTACGCCGCATCGGCTACTCCCGAGGTCAACCGGAGGCATGTCATAACTGGAAGCCGTACTTACCCGTGGTAGACGAGCAGCGAAATTAGGAAGAATATACACGCCAGCACATCGGCACGTCCCACGATGCCCGTCACCTGCAAGTGGAAGAGCGGAAGAGCAGATCGAAGACGTTAGACGGGAACGACCACGGGACGGGGCTTGGGAGAATGTTAAGACATAAAATTTGAGATTTGCCCCCCGGGGCACGCGCCGTTGAAACATCCACCGCCACCGAGCGAGTGGCTCGAGTCGTAAAATGGAATTGGTTTCCCTCAGTATGCTGAAGCTGGAAGCCAGCCGGGTGACGCTTGGCATTGCAAAATACCTCCAGTGAGCGTCATCATTTGCGTCATTGCGGCGAAGGACCACGCCGAGTGAAGAAATGCCCGAGGTGGCTACTTTTAATAGGACGCGAAAAGGAAAACGTTGATTTAATTGCACAAGTGCGGAAAGCAACCATAGAAAAATGGAAATGGGAAGAAGGAGAAAGAGAGAGAGAGAAAGAGAAAGAGAAAGATAAAATAATTTGAGACGACGTTCGGTCTAGGAATGATTTTCTACGCCAACATGGCGACTGGCTGCGTCCACGTATAACCAGTAGTAACACAAGCCCGAATGTATCGAAAACGTTCCCCACACGCAGCACGAGGCACATTTTTGTTGTTTGAAACACGATAACTCCATACATAACAACCGCATGGGCATGGAAAACCAACCCACCGCTTCCTTTTGAGCTGTATGTTTCTGAAAGAGTCCTTCAGCCAATCTTGATTTTGAAATATCCCATATAATCCGGTTTTAATCCTGAGGCGATTAACCGATCAAATGTAGTCGATATCCCATGCACCCATCAACGCTACCTTTTTTTTTGTCGATTTTCTTTCCACCCGTAATCGTTTCAGGTGATGAAACATAAAAACGAAAATCGGATAGATGGTTTTATCGTACCTACCGGACAGCTAGAGGATGAAACCAACAAACGTTCCTGGAAGGATTGGTTTCGGGTGCTCGTGTGCAAGAAATGGTGAATAGTTTTCAAAGTCCGCATGCAACTACGCACAGTTTAGTGAAGCTCTTTCTCGTTGCATGATTCCCATATCATAGTGGGATGATGATTTGAATATAATTCAAAGAAAACTTTCGTAACGAAATAATAAGAAAGAGTTGTTTATTTATTTACACATAAGGTCTAGAAATAAGAGAAAATAACGAGCCATAAACTTCATCTCTTTGGCATTATAAATTCCTGTTTCCCATTGGCTCTCTATACGGCTCAATACTCTCTGCTTTAAAGTAAGAAAGTAGAAATTACTTCTAAATCGAGTCTTATTTATTAAGCTTAGACAAATATATGAAGTAAGTAAGTTTTGTAAAACCGAATGATGTAATAAACGCTAATTCAATGTATTTGTGTGGATTGTTTGAATTTGAGCGGGTTTTTTCTGAACTTCACAAAATGTTGTAGCATATTATGATAAAACAAATAGTTTTTTTACGAGCTAAAAAATTGAAAATGTCTCTGAGACAGTAATAAAAGTGATCTTTAAACGTTGGTTAAGTTTTATTTATTTATTTTTCCCAGAAAAACTCTCTCTGCTCTTAAGAATCTACTCATTATTTAATCATTTTGCTTCAATAACCCCATTTTAATAAATAAATTGTCATAAATCCTTACTTCCATGAGTCACTCTGTGCCACAACCGTACTCAAAAATAACTAAACATTTGCTCACATTTTATCAATTCACAGATCACTATTCCGATTCGAAAACAAAGGAGGTCTAGGTTTGCATTTATGTTATAACCAAAAGCAAAACTATTCGAAAAAATTGTTTGAAAATAAAAAAATCAATCTGTTGAGTGCAACCGTTCACAGCCAATCAATTCAAAGCTCCTCACAACCGACGAGATTTTTCCGATTCAGCAGCACTGAATCCCACCATCGCAATGACAATAAAAGCCTCAAATCAAAGTAAAGCCTCGTGTCGCAATCAATTAACAGAAACGTCCGGAAAAAAACCTGCAAAGCACGGGTAGGGTAGAAAGCGGCAGGAAAACACTGAACACTCACCGAAACCAAGCGCCCAATCGTCAATCACGAAATCGAAGGAGGGCGCGGGTTCGAAAATTTTCCAGTTTTCTGAAAAAGAAAGCCCAGCCGCCTTTGATGTCGCGAGCGTTGCGACGTCCGCGCTCGGTGGTGGATATTTTTGTATTTGAATGAAATTTACCATCTCAACGCGTCACGGCCTGGGTCAGCTGGGCTTTGATCAAACCGTCCGCTCGTCGTCGTTCGATTCCCGGAGTGGCAGCACGTGTTTTCCTGCCGTGCAACAGGAAAATTCGATCGAACCACCGCGCGGACGCGCCCGTTATCACTAATGACAACGATTGACCGATTAATTGCCGATACGGGCGAGTCGTAAAAATTGGGACTAGAGAAAACGAGTGTCGTAGATTGTACAAATGAGCCACGTGCGTTGGGAAACGACGGGAATGGTTGAGGAGTAAAATATTGATTTCTCCACCCCGGGGTTCGTTCGGTCCGGGACTAGAGAAAACGAGACCAAATTATTTCCGCTCTTGGTACGGTTTGCCCAGCTTTGGGTTGCATAACGAAGTGGTATTCATAAATCGTTCGCTTGCTTGGGCTGTTTAACGAAGAAGAAGGCTACCATTTAAGGGAAAATCGTACCACTTCTATTCACGGATCGATTGACGAGCGACTCCAACCACAGCGCGGTAAAGTCGACATTAGCTTTTGCATCGAACAACTTCGTTCCGGGTTGTCGTAATCGTTACTCGCTCATTTGCCACCGACCGGATTGAAGAGACAGCAAAAGACACACCGACTTGAAGGGAAACAAATTCCTCCATTACGATGCGACCCATGCTTGCGTACCGGGGGAACGTGCCGTGGTATTTAACTTGTCAATTTAAGCTATCGATTTTGGAGCATCCTCCAGCACCGGAGCGACCATGCCGCACGTTCCGGCACAGGTCACGGTCTGTTTGTAACTATTAACCAGCAGCCCGGATCCCCCGAGCGGAGGATCGAGCTGTGACACCAGCATGACACCAACAACATTACCACCAGGGCCGCTCGATCGATAGAGGGTGCAGATAATCGTGCCGTCCATCTTTGACGCGCGTTTGATGGCGACACTCCATAGCCAGCGGTGCGGGAAGGAACCGACAGGACCGTGTGTCTGACACCGGGTGATGGTAAGTGTCAAAGGAGTGCCTTCTATCCGCCCAAGGGCTGATAGTTTTAAGCTATCGATTTTCTCGCTGAATCCTCGAGCACACACAGGGCGCAAAGTGTGCGCCTGATTTACTTCGACGTACGCTTCCCAATCGTGCCGTCTCCGTTTCGGTTGCAGCTTTTCCTTGGCTTGGAAACCCGGGCAGCCCTGGGTAAGCTAGTTTTAACAGCACATCGTCTGTCACGGATCGTCTGTGCCGTTGGTTGTGTGGTATTCCTTGCGGAAATCTTCCTCAATCGACGTTAGAGAGAGGGAGAGAGAAGGAGAGAGGGAGAGAGAGAGAGAGAGAGAGTGAGTGTGTGTCCAATCTTTTGGTGCACTTTCCGTCGGAGTCGAGCACTTCGGCTTGCACTCACGAATGCATCAACGGCTACCGGGCAATCAAGAACGGCGGATCAAAGAGATGGAAAAAGTTTCGATTATTTATTGGCCTGGGCGATGGGAAGTGGGTGGGATGGAATGGGAATTTTTGTAGACGGTTCCAGTGTGTGTTTTAGTATGGAAAGCAGTTTGTCTCGTTGAAAGTTCAATTAGGAGTTCGATTTCAGGCTGCTAGAATATGCAGCCGACTGATGGAAGCCGATGTAAAGTTTGGCTCGAAGCGTCCGGACAAGTTTTGCGTCAAGGGGGTATTGATTTCTGCAGCGTTTATTACCAGCGTAAGGATCGTACGCTTTGGAAATCACTCAAAAATCGATGAGCAGCAGTAAATCGATTTGTCAAATATTTACGATGACATTTCGTTCAGTCCCGTTTTGCTGTCAAACTGGTCTAATTTAAGTTGAAATTGTGAACCATGTAGGTTAATTAAATATTTATCGAAAGACCTTGACGTGAATAGTTTTGGAATAGACAGAAAAATTTATGTATACGTGAAATTCCTACTGATGAATATCTCACATCTCACTTTCACGGCGTTTTATGCAAGATTTAACCTTTTAAATCATCCATTCCTATTTTTATTTTATTTTTAAAAAAGTTACTTCAAAACAAGCGTCTTTTTCTATCGATTTATATTAAATTATTTTCATTAAAAAAAAAACCCTACAAATATTCTATCTCTGAAGCATCTGCTCCCGTCTCAACGCAGATACAAACTCCCACAACTTTAAATTAGGATTTTCCAAACAAATCCCACCGCAAAGTGAAACTATTCACCACTCATCAAAAATTGCTATTCAAAACTCCAAACTCCGTCCCCAGACTGGGACGCTGAAACAAACCGAAACCGTTTGCTAACGAAGCCCCGTAGCCGGTTTTCTTGGCCGGGGGTTTGAGTGTCGTCTCGTTGATTAGCACCGTCCAGTGTTGCCTCTTCTCTCCGCAATTGTGTGCGCCGCTGTGCTTGAACGGTGTCAAGCCGTTGGCTTTTACCCTTCACCCGATGCAGCGGGGCGGCGAGCGGGTATGAAAAACGCGGGTGAAACACAAAAGCCGACACGACGAAACATTCCGACAGCACAACGCCAAAGCAAACCGGCAAACGGGACGGCCGGCAGCTGCTGCCGGGGACAATTTTTCATTTGCGCCAACCGTATGGGTCAGGGAAATGGAAGACAAAATGGAACGGAACGGAAACTACGGAACAAAAACACGCATGCAAATTGGTGGTGGGGAAGAGAAAGAGAGAGAGAGAGAGAGAGAGAGAGGGGAAGAGCTAGTGGAACGGAAAGCCGAACAAGCAGAATGGTCAGGGGAAATATTTCATTTGCTTTCGCGAGCCGTGTAGTGCAAAATATTTGCCTCCTGCTCCGGTTCCTTCTCCGTTCGCCGGGCATGGACGTGGTTCTCGCAGAAGGATATAGTTTTTCCGATGTTGTTTTTTTCTTCTTCTTCTTCTTCCTGCGGTTTTCCCGGTTCGACGATTCGGCAGTGTCCACGACGACCAACACGACGGACACGACACACGACAAACATGCAACATGAATCAGTTGGGATGTTATTTCAGTTTGTTTCTTGTTTCTTCTGCGGTGGGAGCGGCAAGTACGACCGGGGCCACCATTTTCCCCCGCCCTGTCGTGCTGACTTTCCGTGTGCAATTTGCATTCGGCTTCTGTTGATTGAATTTCCCATTGCGGGCACCAGGCCGGGACATGTCACGGCCTCTATTTCCCAGCCGGACGGACCTCGGCCATCTCATCGGGCAGAAATCGTATCCGCTCACACTTCCGGAGATTTTCCACGCCCAGCGGTACCAGCGGAGGGGTCAAGCTAGGAGGCAACAAGAATATCATACACTTCCGCCGGAAGTTTTGGACCGTTGCGGTTGAGGGGGACCGACCAGAAGACGAAAAAAAAAAAACACACACACAGACCGACGAAAGTGGTGTGAATGTCGTTCGCCCTCGATGAGAAATGAGTGGGAAAAATGGGAAAGGCGAAACAAACAAGCGAAAGACAGGCTTGTTTGGGGCACCGTGGAGCAGCCCGCTACTTACCGCCTCGGTGTGGATGGGATGGACGGCGAACAGGACACCGGCCAGGATGGCGAAGTTTCTCCGCAGGCCCGCTATCGTCAGGCAGACGCGGGTGAACAGCATCGTCGCGACGGCATGCAGCGCGACGTTTGTCGCATGAAACCACACCGAACGCAGCCCAAAGGTCAGATAGTTGAGGCTGCAAATGGAAAAGAAAGATAGAGCGTGTGAAGGTGCGGAAGTGAAAATGGGTTTTCATATCGGAACATACATTTACACGTGCTGTGGAAAAATGGGATGGGTGGGAAAATGATTCAGCCACGGTTGGATCGAATCGAATGTTTTTCAAATATTAACCTGTTAGTTTTAAGAGTTCTATTGGTTATTTAAAGCTAATTCGAACATTTACGCCTGAATGTATGCAGCACGATGTTTAATTATAGTCATAGTTAATACGTTGAATTTAGAAATTTTTTAGTTCCATCGTATACGAATATTTGAAATTGTTTTTACTATTTTGATCACCTGTTAGATTAAAAGAAATTTCCCACTGTGTTTCTGATCACCTTGTATAAACGAACGACTATAAAAGTTAGTAATAAAAATCAATTTACCTATCTTGTCACTGAAGTTATGAAATCCGCTTTTGCATTCCTATATTTACTAAAATTTACTAAATTTTCTAAGGCTGCACTATGATGACGAGAGCATTGGACATAGGCTTGTTGACACCTACCAGCAGAATCGACATACCGTGG